>VYXB01007203.1:126499-145410 GCA_013397135.1 Pachyramphus minor | reverse complement strand
ATGGTTTTCAAGACAGAGCACACCTGCCCTGCGCCTGGGATCAAGTCAAGTGTTTTGTACTTTCTCTCTTTCTTCTTTTCACTTTTCCTGGCGTGTTCTCCCTTTCTTTTTTCACCTTTTTTTCTTTTTTTCTTTGTTCCATCATTTCTACCATTTCTATTTTCAAGGAAGACCCAAACACACATCAAAACAATCTCCATGCACAAATCTTATGACAACAATTAATCTGGCATTGTTATAGGTTGGTGAGGATTCCCGAAAGCACAAACCTTGAAATACGTGTAAGCAAAGTAACTTTATCCTATTCCTTGCAATAGCAGTCAATACACACCAAGCCCTGAGTTCCCACAAAGCCACTGAGCAGGGCAGGGAGATGGAGCACGGCCAAGGGTTGGGGGTCGGGGTGGGAGTGTAGTCAGGNCCAAGGGTTGGGGGTCGGGGTGGGAGTGTAGTCAGGCCCCACGCACCCAGGGTGTCCCCTGGATCAAGGTGGTGTGCATCCCATGTTCCCCACCCGAATGGCACCCTCTAATTGTGACACTGGCTCACGCGTGACCACCACGGGAACCAAAATCATAATAGTTAACAGTGGCTCTGTTGCACCCCCTCCATAAATTAATTCTATCTAAAAATGGGCTAGTAAGCAACTAAGGCTATAATCTTTTGTCTTCACTTTATATTTTGATCACCTCTTCTTAGGACTCGATGGCAGAGGTTTGAGCCACCTGCGAAGGAACCTTATGGTTCCTTCCAGTTGCCCTTTCCCTCCTCTGCTCCCATGTTTGGTGGTGGTTTGTGCTCATCAGTGAGTGGAAAATGGAAAAGAGGTGGGATGGCATTCTGGGGTACTGAGGTATTGGTTCTTTGGGGGCCAGGAAGCATTGCAGAATGGAGAAGATAGGCTGTGATATCATAAAGGGGCCCATGGCACATGGGTGGGGCTGCACTGTGACATTGTGGGGCATTGGTTCTTTGGTTGCCAGGGGCCATTCTGGAATGGAATGGATAGGCTGTGACATCACAGTGGGGGCCATGGCACATGGCTTGGGTGTGTGAGTCAATGGTTCTATGGTTGTAAGGGGCCAATCCAGAATGGAGAGGATATGCTGTGACATCACATTGCGGTTTAGGTGACACGGGTGGGATTGCACTGTGGGCTGTGGGTCGATTGCCAGGGGCCATTCCCGAATGGATAGGATAGGCCTTGATCTGGCAAAGGGGCCCATGAGACACAGGTGGGTCTGCCCTTTGGGGAAATGGGGCTTTTGTTCTTTAGTTTTTGGGGGCCATTCGGGAATGGAAAGGATAGTCCGTGATGTCACCAAGGTGCCCATTCTACCTGGATGGGGCTGAAGTGTCCCATTGTGGGGCGTTTGTTCTTGGGTTGCCAGGGGCTAGTCTGGAATGCAGAGGATAGGCCATAAGCTCACAAATGGGCCCTAAGGCACATGGTTGGGGTACCCTGTGGGGTGTGAGGTATTGGTTCTACGGTTGCCAGGGGTTATTCCAGAATGGAAAAGATAGGCCGTGACATCACAAAATGGCCCAGCAACCCCTGAGGGTGGGGCTGCACTGTGGAGATGTGCGGCATTGGTCCTTTGGTTTGCAGGGGCCATTTTGGAATGGAGAGGATACGCTGTGACATGACAAAGGGTTCCAGGACACACATGTAAAACTGCAATGCATTCTTTGGTTGTCAAGGGCCATCCTGCAACGGAGAGGATATGCCGTGAGGTCAGAGAGGGGCCCATGGATCTTAGGTGGGGCTGCACCGTGAGGGTATAGGGCACTGGTTCTTTGGTTGCCAAGGTCCATAGTCGAATGGAGAGGCTAGACCATGACATCATAAATGGGCCCATGGCACATGGCTTGGGCTTCACTGTGGCATGGGAGGGGTTGGTACCTTGCTTTCCAGAGGCCATTGGGGAATGGAGAGGATAGGCCGTGAAATCCGAGTGGGGCCCATGGCACATGGGTTGGGCTGTACTCTGGGGTGTGAGGTCTTGGTTCTATGGTTGTCAGGGGCCAATCCAGAACGGAGAGGATAGACAGTGACTTTACAAGGAGTCCCATGACAGACATGTACGACTGCATTCTGGGGGTGTGTGGTTCTTATGGCCAGGGGCCATTCTGGAATGGAGAGGGCAGGCCACGATATAACAAAGGGGCCCATGGCACACGGGTAGGACTGCCCAGTGCTCTCCAAGCAGATGAATGCCCTTCCACCCAGGAAAGAAAGCCCTGAGCCTCTGTCTCTCTAGTGGAGCTGGTGCGCCACTGTAAGCACTCCACAAACAGCGAGAGGTTTCTGTGCGGGCACCTTCGGTTTGGGAGGAATCTTTGTCCGTCATGCATTTTTGGCAGTCAGCCAGCCAGGTTCAGCCCAGTGCTCCTCCAAGGAAACAAATGCCCTTCCACCCAGGAACAGAAGCCCTGAACTTCCGTCTCTCTTGTGCAGTTTGTGCAGCACTGTTAGCATTGCACAAACAGCAAGAGATTTCTGTGCGACCACCTTTGGTCTGGGAGGAATCTTTGTCAGTATTGAATTAGGCAGTCACTTGGTCAGGTTCAGCCCAGTGCTTTTCCAAGCAAAAAAATGCCCTTCCACGCAGGAATAGAAGCCCTGAACCTCCATCTCTCTAGAGCAGTTGGTGTGCCACTGTTAGCATTGCACAAACAGCAAGAGATTTCTGTGCGACCACCTTTGGTCTGGGAGGAATCTTCGTCTGTATTGAATTTTGACAGATGGCCAGATGGCCAGGTTTAGCCCAGTGCTTCTCAAAGTGAACGGCTGCCCTTCCTCTCAGGAAAGAAAGCCCTGAGCCTCAGTGTTATTAAATGCGTAATTTACTCGTTATTTGTGTGCAACTTGTGTGTAAGTTTAATTTACATGCAACTTGTGTGTTTTTAGAGTGTAATTTACAGGTAATTTGCGTGATTTTACAGTGTATTTTGTATGTTATTTGTGTGTAATTTGCGAGGGTTTAGTGCAAATTCAGCTTACACGGAAATTACACGGAAATTACACACAAATTACACAGAAATTACACATTAAAACACGCAAATTACACACAATTTATACACTGAAACCACGCAAATTACACACAAAACCATGGAAATTACACGCTAAAACAGGCAAATTTCACACAAATTACAGGTAAAACCCTCCAATTTACATGCAAATTTAACTTGCACGCAAATTACATTCAAATAACAGGAAAATTACATGCTAAAAATATGCAATTCCTGGGCTCCTGAAAGCTCATCATCTCATGAAAATCTTTCCCTTAAAGTGTGCTTGAGTGATGGAGCTGTTCCCTCTCTCTTTGTCCTCTTTAACTGATGCACAGTACAGGATGTGGAGCCAGTAACTAAGTTGTTTTTCCTAACAAACCCTGGGAAAGGTGGATTTGGCAGACAACAGCAACAATGACCTGAGAGTCCTGACCAAAGCAGTGAAACGCAGGTGTGTGTTTCTGTCATGGTCCCAAAAAGTCAATGGAGAATTGAGTGCTGCTGTGTCTCTGCTCCCAGCCCTCTGCAATTCAGCCAGCTTGTTTTCACTGTCTGACATGTGTCCTGGCTGAATCAACTCAGCCTGCAACCGACCGTCTGCACAGGCACACCCTGAGGTGATGCTGGAAAGGTTATTCCTTAGCTTTTTCTCCTGTAAGTCACATTAGTGCTTGTGCCCATATTGATTACTTTCAGACACTGTGTAATGCTCAAGCCAGTAAAGCCCTTCCGCCCTCATGGGACAATGGGAGAACAGGTTTCTGTGTTTTTCTTCAAAACAGCTAAAACTATAAACCTATGCGTTTGCCACCATAACCCCTTGCTGGGCCTTTTGAGTGTTTAATGAAACACTTTCTGCATTCAAATTCCAGGTGCCTCTCACTCTGCCAGCTGCTGCTGACCTGGGCTTTGCTGCAGCTAGGTCCAGGTTTCGGGGTTTTTTCTACATTGTAAAATAAATTTGAAATAAGAAATAATGTTTAGGTGGATTAGGACAGAGCTTTATCCTACTACTTGTTTGCGTAATTCTTTTATATTGGCAAGCATGTCAGGAGTGGGAAAGGAGATGAGTATCACCATTTGTCACACAATTGGTAATGTTGCATATAGAAAGGCAAATGCCAAGTGTGCATATGCCATTCTATAAATAAATGCTTCTGGCAAGGAAAGGCGTTTTCTGCCCAGTTATGTGCCCTTTTGGATGTAAATGTTATGTATATGTGGTAATATTTGGCCATCTGCTCATGACAGTAAGAATTGCAGGGGCATGGCAGGAGGGACGGCTTCTGCTGAAGCTGTGGCCAGGAGGGAGAACCTGGGGGACCACAGCACCCCGAGAGGTGCTGGGATCTGTTCCACAAGGTGTGAGGGGGCTGACAGCCTCATTTGGGCTGCTTCGCATCAAAAGAAAATTAATCCGGGTTTGAGCTCACCCTCTCGATCTGTAATAGTATCTGTTGGTGGCGACTAGCAGCTGATGCTGCTGGCCCGTGGCAAGTTTGTTGCATTCAGTGGCTAGAGGTGTTTGCCTGATGTCTGTAACCTACAGGGTCATGGACCGCACCTGGGAACAAAATCAGGGTCTAATACCTGGCTGAGGGAGGAAAGGGAGAGGTGTGAGGAGAAAGAAGGGGAAATGAAGACAAACACAAAGTGGAAAAGGTCTAAATTAAAGGAGGTGGGAAAGTTGGTATTGTGCTTCACAAAAAACAGCTGTGTATAAGGGGACATGATTTTGCAGCCTGCCTGGTGGAAGGCACTCAGATGACCTCCGACAATATCTGAGTACCTGATGCTCCTCCTGTCAGAAGGAGCTCTTGGAAGCTCCAATCCCTGGCAACGCAGCAGATATTGAGGTGGTGTTTTAGGTGATGAAAAAAAAGGACTTGGCTTTTAAACCCACTGAAACATAGTGAGTCAGGGAAGGATTCTAGAAGAGAAATAAAAAAATAGCACAGGTATTTTCTTTTGTTCTTTCCTGAACAAGTTTTTGCATCTCTTTTTGCTCGATTAACCCTGAATTTTCTCAGCACAGCCAGAGTTTTGCTCTGCAAGCCCATCCTCAATAGAGAGAGACAGCTAGTATTGTTGTGTCACCAGTTCCACATGTATCCACACTGAATTTCCACTGTGGGTCATGAGCTGGGAGGACATGTCCCACAGCAAGAGCTAAAATTGGATAAGAAAATGCATAGCAAGGATGCTGAATCAATGGAGTTCAGTAGGAGTAAGTTTCCCACTCTGGCCAGTGTGGAGAGCCTTCAGTGTGTGAAGCAGTCCTTGGGGTGTGCTTGCTGCTGGTCTGGTCTTCTTGGGGGAGAAGGAGAAATTCTCATCTGACAAAAGTTATCATCTGATCCCCCCAGTCCCTGGTTCAGCATTGGAGTGATTCGACTGGTGCAATGAATTTGTGTCAAGTGGAGATTCTGATTGCATCTCTAAAAAAGATGTATTTTTTTTTACTTTCAACTGTCATCACTTTGAAAATCACTTCTATATTTGACAGGCGGTGTATTAACTTGCTTCTGCTCATTTACTTTCCAACTCAGTTTTTCATGTCTCACCAGAAGCCATTCAAGTCTGTACTCTCTCTGTGACAGGGCACATCCTCACACTTGACAATTTCGAATGTATTTTGGACAAGAGATGTCTGCTGCAAGGCTTACAGCTTGTCTTTTTATAAAAAAGACCTAAGCAATTTGCACAATCTGGATCCAGCTGCTGTTTCAAACAAATGCAGCCCAGACTGTATTGTGGAGCTCAAGCTCAGTGTTGTTGCTGTTTTGCTGCAGCACTATGTTTTTGTTTCAGTTTAGGATAAAAAATAAACTTGATATGTACTGCAGGAACTGCTGGAGATGTCATACAGAAGAGCGAGGTACTTGTGTTAGAAATATGGGGACGAAGTCCCTTTTAGGGGACCCTACAGGGGAAAGCCTGACTTCCAGGGGTTGGATGTCCCTTTGACCAAAAATCCTGTGCAATTCCTTCACCTTGCTAAGTGAAAAGCTTTGTGCTCTCCCTTACCACAGTCCTTAATTGTAAGTGAAAATCTTTCCACACATGGCTGAGATCTGTCTGTGGCCTGCAATAGCAATTGTATTCCAATTTCCTCTCTTATTTGATAGTTTAATAATATCCTGAGTAGCACTTAATGCTACTGTTACACTTCTCACATCTGGTACAGAATGAATATTGATCCCTTACAAAGCTGGAGGTTGGGACATTTATGAATACTTTCTTTTATGCTGAGTTTGTCGCTGATTTGTTTAGTGTTCCCCTTTCACATCTTCTGTTTCAATTAAAGAAAAAAACAATGCTCAAAGCAAAGGAAGGAGAAAAGGCAGTTTCTGTGGCCTCACATTAGTGTTCCCAATGTAAGTATCCAGCTTACCTGTAGCTCAACTGAAGTCAATTGAGGCATAGAACCCCTGCTGCTATGTCAGGTTGGGCCATATTCATCTTTATGCATTGAATACCCTCACTTGAAGGTGAATATTTGACCTCTGAAGGGCCTGAACCACCCCCAGAGCCTGGATGGTACAGGTGCACTCAATGTGTTTGCCGTGTGGAGTCCCTGAGCTGTATTTCAGGCTATTGCTCCCTGCTCTAGAGCTGGCTGCACTGCAGCAACAACAAAGGACACCCTTGCTGGCGAGCTGCAAGGCTGAACCAAAGCAGACAGGTCATTCTTGCCACAAGACAAGTGGTATTACTCACACAATGCAAGTAAGATCTATGCCAGGGCTTATGAAAACTGTTAGCTTTGCTCACATGGATAAAAGGCAGTAAGGAAATCCCCCCTGTTTTTTTGATGCGTTGCTTCTTCTGGGACTGGCTATCACACTGAATGTGTTCTGAGCTCTCCTCAGGTGCTGTGTATTTATTTGGTTTCCCAGGCACACACCCCACACACCATGGTCTATCTTGTTGGTAGCCTCTGATCTATTTCGCCATTGTTCTTTTTCACTTGGCAAGCGTCTGCACATAGTATCCAGAGTAGCCAGGTCCAAGTCCATGATGGCATCATGGTCTCAGGAAGAAAAACTTCCTCGGGGTGCAGGGGCAGCATGTGCAGGTTTGGGCTAACTACAACACAAATCCATTGTTTTGTGCAGAAAATGAAAAAAATGCTCAGAAAGATCAAAAAGAGTAATAACGTTGACTGCTAGCAGAGAATGTGCTGGCTGAGCCCAAAGTCAGTGTGGTTGTACTTTACGCTGTCCCAGCAATTACATCCGTAGGGTGAGCCTAGCTCTCAGGAAATTCATCCTTAAGTCTTGGGGGCCCTTTCCCTCTCATAGGAGCAAACTGTGGTCCAGAGTGACCTGCCAGGATTCAGCAGCAGCTGACCTAAAGAAAGAGAGCAGTCCTTAGCACACCTCCTGTCTTGGAACCTGTCATTTCCAGACTGGAGCCTGCCATGGCCCAGGTGCTGACTGTGGTTTCCCTGTTTCTCATTTTTGTTTATTTTTTTTTAAAACTGACTACTGGTAGCAAACTGTAAAACCCTCCCTCCTGACACTGCTGCAAGAGGATTCATAGGCTTCTTCTGGTTTCCAGGGCATACTGCAAACCCTAAGGCAGGGATGAGTCGGGAGGGAGGAGGGAGGAACATGGCTAGAGCTATTCAATGGTCCTGGGAGATTTGCATCTGTCAGCTAATAACTAGAGTAAGATAACAATGGAATTAGTTTTAAATCACATAAACGAGAGCAATTACTTCCTTTAATTATAAGCAAGATGAGGAAAACAATAGGATTTAATTTCAATTATACGTCTACCAACTCAGCTATGATTTTAATTTAATACAAAAATGACGGAACTTCTGCATTGAGATATTCTGCCTGGAAATACCCTGCTTTATCTTCATCATTGACACATGATAAACCATGGTATGGATTTTGCTTAACACTCAGCACTTGACTGAAAAATAAACCAGGGCCCTACACTTTGTTTTTAAATTATAATACCAAGTCTGTATGGCAGTAGCTGTTATTAGTGCCAAAGTTCACTGGGAGAACCTGGCACTAAATTGAATGATGATCTGCCCATCTGGGTGTTACTTATTAATAATATTTTTTAGGTCCTCCCAAGTGTTGTAGTTCCTTTTCAGAGTACACAGCTATCACAGGATCTCCCTGAAGAGGCTGAGGACTCAGCAAGGAAGATGTGAGGGGAGCCTTCCAGTACTTCTGGGTTGCTAGATCTTATCAAAATCTGGATAAATAGAAAGAGAAATGAGAGCAAAATTAACAGTTGGATTACTTGACGGCAGGCAAGCTGGTGAGCAGCACAGCTGGAGAACAGTTTTGGCTTGTATTTTTAGCATTATTCCAGTTTGGTAGCATTTAACCTTTTTGCTGTAATAACTGCTGCAGAAATTGTCATGAGGGAATTTATTCTGTCTTTGTGAGTATGTTTGCACTGCATGAAATAAAGAAGGTCTGAGGCAAGCTATTGAAGAAGAAGGGAAAGACAAAATATTGACTCAACAATTCAGTGAGCATCATCTGCCCAGTGTGCTGAACAAGGCAGGAGTCCTACAAGAAAAATCTCCCTTGATCAGGTTATCAAGGAATATCTCAAAAGGCAAAGAGACAGGAGGACTGGAGACAGTTGTGTGGCCTAGAGTAAGCCTGATAATTTTTGAATACTTGACTTCACAGCATACAAATATAGAAAACTCATACATGATTCATATAGGTAGGCAAAGGAACTGACATACCCAGACATATATCAATGATAGTGTAATTCCTGGTATTAGTGATTTAATTTATTCTTGTCTTGGTGCTCGTCGCTTTTATTTAGAGCAGCCTCTTCTGACATCCTGAGTCACTTCAGAGAGGAGGACATAAGGATCCAGCTTTAGCTCCTCCAGGCAGCTCTCTCAGTTCCATGCCTGGATTGTTGTCAAGGAGACATATCTCTGGCATACATCTTCTCTGTGGTTTCTTTTCTTAGTATGCTTTCCCATTGCTATGGAGACTATCACAAACTCATTTAGCAACTCCCAGCGCCCCACGAGGAATGTGTATTTCGTAACTCACTGCTCAGAACAAGGAGTGCTGTTAGATTTTTGGCTGCTCATCAGCATGTCCAGCCTAGTTACACCAGGGATTGTGCTGAGCCCTTCTGAACTGACACAGCACAGCTCTAAAGGCAGGGTTACAGAAAGGTATCTTCAATGGGCACAGTTTGGAAGCTGAGGCAAACCTTGCATGTGGGAGGTAGCCCACTGCTTGCCCTGGCCACCTGGCATAGCTCTCCAAGTCCAAAAACCTCTTATTCTCCAGGTCTTCAGCTGGTATTCTGCTGAGTTTTCATGCCATTGCTGGCTCTGATGAAGAGACCATTTCAGATCAGGGAGTAAGTGTTTGCATGCTGTAGGTGAACTGAAGCTCTGGAAACTCTAAGGATTTCCCAAGAATTTATTTTGAGAAGACAAGGAAAGACTATTAAAAGAGAAGTCTACAAACAGCAAGAAGAACTGAACTTGCTGGTTTAAGAGCAGAAGCAGCCCATGAACTGGAGGATCAGGGCAGAGAACACAGGTATAGTGATATTTCATGGGTGCTACATGACAGCTCCACAGGCTGTCAGCATCCTAATGCTGCAGATGAAGGCTGCATCCCCCTCAGGGCAGCCTCTGAGTTTGTATCAGTCAAGTAGTGGCAGTTTGACTTGCAGAGAGCCGTGGGGCAGCTGCATTAGAAACAGCAGGATCCCACCAGTAGAAGTGGCATCAACAACCTGGAAAACCTGACTGAGTCCTGCCACTGTGCACTCGAACCACTGTGGCCAGCATGGAAGTGTAGGCTTTACTGAGAAAACTAAGACATAGGAAAAGTTATCCTTTGGGGTGTACGACAGCTGGGACAAGGAAAGAAATCACTGCTGGGCTGAAGGGCCAGCAGCAGTGAGTTTGAGCACACCAGAGTGTCTTCGTTCTGAGACAGCAGGGAGAAGAATGCTTCCAAACTAGCCTGACAGGGACTCAGTACCATGGGAAAACTCTTTTCAAAGTAGATGCAAGCGGGCAGGCAAAAATAAACAGGGCAGCCTTTAAAATAATAAAGTTCCATGTTCAAGGTGGGAATTATAGCTCTGTGGGTCATGCTGAGATGGCAGCTGAGGCTGCAGTTCCCAGCTCTCTGCCCTGTTTCCCCACTCCAGTGCACAATCTGACATATTAGCATAATCCTCAGTTCCAGTTTGTATTAATATGTTGGTCTATGCCCTGCAGTAACTCAGGAGCAGCTATACTGTCATTTGGCTACTGGGGTTAGAAGGCCATAGCAGGGATCTGAGATGGAGACAGTAACTCCGTGACCTTTGCTGGGTAAGTCAGAGCCCACCTGTACCCAGAGAGCCGTAAGTAGCCAGATAGTCTGCAAATCTCCACCTTAGTGCTACATGCTACACAGAGCCATAAACATTCAGTAGCTACTAGGAGCAGCTGAAACCAGATAAATGTATCTACATATATAAATAAATGAAGTAATTAATCAATTCTGTAATTTTACAAAAATGTACACCAAATTTACATATTTTACTGAGGCTCATGATTTGTAACGAGGTAGGGTTTAGGAACAACCCAAAGGAATCGCACATACCCTGTCACTTATGCACATCACTCTCTATTCACTGATTTATAAAATCAGTTAGTTACACACCAAACTGCTTTAAAATGCTAATGTGCATCTCCCTGGTGTGTACTGGGCTATTTCTAGCTCAGCACAGTGCAGAGCTGGGCTGGTTTAGGTGTACCCCGGAAATACCCTCTGTATTATGGAGTCAACACGCTGCAGTTGATGTACTGACAGGCATAGGAGAAGCAAAAAGAGGAGGGAAATGCTTTAAAAATCTACCCTGAGCAGTTGATTTCAGTATGTCTCAGCAGTGATGGCTGCTTTGTAATTTGCTTCAGTGCCATTTTTAATCTTCAGAAAATTAAAAGTTTAAGTATGTATTTCATTCAAACTTAGATTTTTTTTTCAACTCAAATCCCAGATTTAAACACTACGTTATGTTGATCCAGCTAGAGTCCATAGAAATCTATGTATGTATGCACCACACATGGGATTGCATTTCAGAGGGTTAGCTTTGCCTGAGCAGCAATTACCTGTGCAGCTCTGGTTCATAGCGCTACATTTCTCAGTGTCACTTTTTTGTTTCATCTTTGGTTTCTTCTGGATGTTCAAAGGCTTTGCTTGTTCTTCAGCTGTGTGTTGGTGAAAATGTACAGCCAGGATTTATGGATTTTTGAACATGCCATTATGGTTTTGGTGGAGTGGGTCTGCATGCTTGGAGCAAAATTCCATTTGTCTGGAGAGCAGGTGTTTAACTAATGGGCACATCAGACATAGAATAAATGTAGGGCAGCTTCTAGTGTCAGTGTTTTACAAAAACATCTGAATGAATGAGCTGAGAGAGCAAAACATTGACTCTTTTTATATTCAGTGAACAGAAATCACAAAAAAAAGCACCGTGATGAAGCACTATCTTTGTGCGTTACTGATTATTTCAAGGTTAATTTTATTCATTCTGAATGATCACTGTATCTCTAAGACTGAGGAACAATGAGTTCAAGGAACTTAAAATAAGTAATTGCAAACCATAGGTTGAAAACAACCTAATTAATATTTCGAATAAGAATTCAAAGGAACTTATGTAAAAGTAAACAGTAAATTTATGTAATTTGTTGTTTTTCCAGCTGAATGAAAGGGTGATCATGGTTGAATGGTGGTGATCATGGCTATTTTTTCATCGAGTAAAAAGGCTTGTGTGCATTGGCTGCACGAGCTGTGGGTATGGAGGGTGGTGGTGCTACAGGGAACTGGGTGAAAGTGTAGTGTAAATGTGGTCTACAAAAACCACGAGAAAGACAAGAGAGGTGTGCTCTGTTTCAGAGCTTGCTCTGCTTCAGATGATGCCACTCCCACTGACTTCAGGTCCTTGAACTCTTCTATAGCAGAATTATTAGACTTAATGCTATGCTGTGCTCCAAGATCCCACTTAGCTCAAGGTCTTACTGTGCTAAACATAAGGAAAGATCTAATTTCTGCCTGGAAAGATTTACAATACACAGTGTTTTATAGAATAACATGTTTTTACAGGGGAAACATAAATACCGGGGAGTAAGGAGTATCATTTCTGTGTAAATGACCAAAAAAAAAAAAAAAAGTAAAAGGTAAAAGGACATGTCAATAGGGCATGATGAGATATGCTGTCATTGTTTCATTTATTTCTGATTAAATCCTTGGAGCTTCCTCTGTAAACATGCTAAAACTGAAAGAAGAAAACTTTAGGAAGGCTGCAAAAGCAAAACTTGCAAATTGGAGAAAAAGTCAGAATTCAGGTTGACCAGGAATAATGTATGCTTTTTATGTACAAAGCCACATGCTATTTTTTCATCCTGGTCTGAAGATGAGCCAAAGCTGGGTGTTGAAGGAAGCTGTGGTTTGTAAGGCTGTTGTTAGAGAAGCTACAAATTGTAGTGGTTTACATGGGACACAACAGGAAGATGACTTGGTGGTTACAATGCACGTATGTTATTTGGGAAATCAGATTCTCTTTTATATAGTGCTAGACAGCTCTCCCACACTAAGCTTTTCACAGGCTCAAATGAATAACGAGTCTTTGCACCGAATGTATTTGGCAGTAAAAGGCAATTTACTCTCCTTTGATTCAGCTTGAATTGTGTCATTGTTTAGACACGGACACAGCCTTTCTCACAAAAATAACATGCAATAACAACTATGCAGGTAAGATTTCAACCAAGTAGTGCCTGGGGCCTCAATTTTCCTTATGGAGATTTTGAACCCTTCTGGGTTTGCTCTGGATAGTGCCAGTGACTGTGGCCATAGGGATGCCTGTCGCCCACAATGCCAAGCAGAAGAGACCTGGTGGAGCTGGAGCAGAGAAACTGCTGCTGCTGCCCGAGGGTAACCCAGCTGTATCCACATGCCACAACTCTATTCAACGCAATTTGTCATCTGCTCATGAGTGTTTTTCCACCCTGTTAGCATGTTACCATGCAAACATCTGGAGATGTGAAAGATTTTGTCTTTTTAGCTGGTTTATGGAAGCAGAGATTACGTGGTCCCTTGGCCAGCTGATGAGCCATGGGTCCTCTAGGAATGACTTTTGGTCCAATTGCCAGCTTTGTGGTCCAACACCTCTCAACTTGTGAGCTTCCAAAGAAATGCCCTTCAGAAGGGCTGTGAGAAAACCTGAATGGGACTTGAGAAATGAATGCAGAACTGACAGATGATCTGGTTGTACATCACACACAAAATTAGTCCCACAGAAGACTGTCTGGGTCAGAGCAGTGAACTCTGAGGGGTAAGGACCTGCTGCATAAATCTCTTTCACTCTGGGCTCATGGCCCCTCTCTTTCATGCTCTGATACTATGTTTTTTTCTCATAAAGGCTGGTTATTGAGCTGTCACATGAAGTATGACTCAAATGACATCTTGACTTGACATCAAAGTCTTTTCCAGAGGCTTCAAGGAATGAAGGAGAGATAAGGACTTGGTAATATTGAGATCTGGAACACATTAAAAAAACAGGTAGGAAAATAAGCCTAGAAAAAGCAATTAAAATTAGAGAAGATTAAAGGATAAATACCTTGGGGGAGTTTACTGTATGTTTCACTTCTACTGGTACTGTACCTCTTAGACCAATTTTTCTTTTCATTTTCACAGCACTCCACTATCAGCAATAAACACCAAACTGAGCTAAATTAACAAGTTCGATTCATTACACCATTCAAACAAATTTCCCTGGGCTTAATATGCCTTAAAGGTTTGATACTGTCCTGGCAGCCTCTTTCAAATTACTCTTTCAATAAACATGACATAAACTTGGGTCTGTAGAGCATGAAAATTTATGTGCAAAAGCAGTTATTTTAACAGGTGGCAATTCTCAGATTCACCAGAAAGGTGAGGTATGAAGCGCACTATTAATTTTTCAAAAGGACTTCACAGTATAATAATCCTGTACTGTTGGCATCCATGGCAAAAGACAACTGTTTCTTGCTCCAACTGTGACTTTTTCTGCAGTGCAGTGCAGCGCATGCCAGCTCCACTCCTGCCTGTGCAGCGTTTCATAATGTGCAAGTGCTCGTAAGCCCTGATTCAGCTTTTCGCTCTTGCAGAATGCATTTGTCACCTCTCAGGCTCTCCAGAAATAATGCAAGCAGCACGACTCTCCCCACAGCTGCCAGTCCACACAGACAGCTCTTTCAGCAACGTGAACTAATCTGCAGCCACTCTGTGTGGTTTGCAGGTAACAGAAAATCTCAGGCAGGACCTAAGGCACAGCCCTGTCTCACTGAGCAAAGGAGAGGGAGCTGCTGCTTGTAGCACAGATTTTAGTTGGTGTGAATAAAAGCACACTTGATTCTCAGCCAGTGCTGTCTACACATCAGACATTCGACTATTCCACAAAGTTTGATTTTTCAGAAATGCTGAAACATTTTTGTAACCAAGTTGCTATGATGCTGTCAATTTAACTATGTAACACACTGTGTGCAGGCTATGACTTTCCACTAAGGCATCCTTGTGTGGATTCCAAAACTCAGAAAATGATTGCTGCAGTTTCCGCTCTCCTGAAACCAACACGGAAACTACTCCTTTGGGCTATCTCTCATTTTTCACCCTGAATGAAATTTAACAGATGCAACATATCTGATTGTATTGGCGAAAAAAAAAAAAAAAAAAAAAATTCCTTTTCCATAATTTTTCCTTGGACTTTCGAGACCTAAATATTGAAAGGCCTGCAACTGGCTTAGATTATGCATTTGTCAGGTCAAAGAAGTAACCGCAACAACTACTTGTTTCGAAACCAGTCACTTAAACAGAAGTGCTCAGTTTGTATATTATATATGACTGTTTCTGGTAACACATAAATGATGTCTAGGACATTTAAGGAAGCATACCGTTAATAAACAGAAAATGAAGAAACAGCTTATACACACAAATAAGGACTAACATAGCTCATGATGTAATAAATCTATGAAAGGATGATGTCTGTGACAGGAACTCAAATATTTACTCACATATTGTACCTAATGCTACTGACCTAGGACATGTAAAATGCCTTGAAGGTGTATTAGACTAAATTCAGTAGAGCAAAGATGCAAGTCCTAAGAAAGTTAATGTTTTGTATTTGTTGCAATGTTGTGGAGGAATACTGTTCAGTAAGATATATCCTCTAAAAGACCTTGAGGAAATGGAGCAGATGGTTGCATGTGCTATCCCACTTAAATTTAAAGTGGTTTTATACATACTCAGAAAAAAATAAATTAATTTTTTCTGTAGTCTTTTAAGTAAAGAAAAGAAGGTAAAAGATGATTTTTATTAGTATTCAAAACAGAATTCCAAAATATAAGATTAACTTTTTCACACTAAAATGATTTTCAACACAAAACAGTAGAATGGTTCAGTATGCCTTGCTATTAGGACTAATTGTGCATTGAATTTCTGTATTAATACACCATATAGGATAAGGAAAAATTCCAGTTTGGGATAAGACAAGGCCTCAAAGGGGACTACACCATTTGTTGGTGATGGAGAGTATCCCTGCTGGGCAGTACAACCTCCATAGCTCCTTGTACCTGCTGACATTTTTAATGAAG
Organism: Pachyramphus minor; assembly: GCA_013397135.1. Lineage (NCBI taxonomy): Eukaryota > Metazoa > Chordata > Aves > Passeriformes > Tyrannidae > Pachyramphus > Pachyramphus minor. The sequence goes on along the minus strand of VYXB01007203.1, from coordinate 129,752 downwards.
AAAACAGTGGGAGTTCTGGGGGACCTCCTGTGCATGCGCTGATGACTTTGCCTGCGCCACAAGCACAACATGTTCTGGACACCCTGGGCTCCCAATGCCTGCACAGATTGACCATACATCACATGTGCTTTGAGTCTGCTGTGTCCAGAAAATAGTCTGTGGGGCCATTAAACTGAAAATCTGCTTGATTATTGATAAAAACGGGATTCTGCCATCAAAACAGTAGAATTGGCAGGTATAGGGAATACTATTCTAGGAATCCTATATAATTCTTATGAGGTATCCATCTGAAATACACAGACTACAGGATCTTGGCGACTGATGCTTCTCTGCTCTAGTTAAATACTGTTTTGCTCCTTGGCTTCTGTCCTGTTTCCAGAAGAGGAAATAGCATCTCTTTCCCTCTCATGGTTGGTGATTTTTTTTCTCTCAATCTGTAGATTTGTTATGGATCAGAGATAGCCAAGGGCCACGAGTGACTTGCAATCCTCAGCACATGCTGGTTTCTCTAGACATACTGCTTAGTAAGGAAATAAACTAGTGAGGGGTAAAAGATGCAATATGGTGCTTACTGCTTTATTTCAGCGCATTAAATATATACAATCTGCACTTGATTAATACAGATTTCTTTGATATAATAAATAAAGAAACCATTAACATGAATTATAAAGTGGGAAAAGTGTGGTTCACAGTGTCTGTCAAAACAGAGTTCTGCACTACGATGGATGTGGACAGGTTGATGAGTGGACTGAGCATACATCCAGGAGTAAGACTGGGCAAAAATCTCTGCGAGTGTCATTGAGTCCTTCTGAAATTTAAGGCAGGTCTTTTAAGTCCATATATTTCTATTTTGAGAGGGTCTAGATTTAAACACTTTATTTGTTTTTAGCAAGACTCAAGAATGTACGGCTCCAACTGATGTCTGTGCTGAACACTCAGTATCCAAAACTGAAGTCCCAAATCTGAGAACTGAAAATAGAAGGCAGTTCTGAAAATCCTGGGCTTCTTAATTTCTAGCATGATGTCTGAATGCCCTGATCCATCTTTGGCTGATTGAAATCTGTCACTGAGAAAATGCTATAGGAATAATTATTGCTCTATCTCACATGAGAGATGAGCTTTTAAACTCATACCATTATGAGTATATATACCATATATGCATACCATATTAGAATACCATTAAAATTTCACTATATAATCATCCTTGCAGAAACAAATCTAGTATATGTTTTATTTTGGCAGCTCTATAAAATTTTACAGATTTAAGGCAGTGCACAACAGCCATTTAGAAAGCTGAACATCACTGATCCATTTTACAAATGGAGACAACTGCACTCAGAAGAGGGATCTGCATTAGACCACACAGACTGCAGCAAATTCACCACTAGAATACAAGATTTCTGACACAAAATTTACTCTACTGAACGCTAAATCAGTGGCTCTTAAACTCTTGCTACAAGCAGGCAGTTGTTGTTCATAGTAGCCAGCTTGCTTTCTTGCCTCCCCTTGCCAAATTATTTTGAAATGTAGTTAAAAATACATTGCTAATATTACCTTGTCCCTCAAGTGATTCACATTGTTACCACTGGGATACTACTTGGTCATGAAAACCTGCTGCATCACTGGGGCAGAGGATCTGCTCGGATTAGTTGGAAAGGGTCAGCAAATTTGCAATGGGTGTTGTTGCTCTACTTACAAAAAAAAAAATTGTGGTATGTTGTGTAATTCTGGATGTCCATCTCAATTATAAAGGACAGAAAGAAAAGATCTGTCATAGCTTACGGATTTGACTAATTCACCCAAGTTACAGAAACATGTGTCAGTTGAAACGCAGTCTGATGGGCACGGGGTCATTGCACCAAAATGTCAATGTCATGATGAAGCCTTGTGGTTTTTTTTTTTTTTTTTTGTCCTGAAATTGATTTTGAAATCTCCATGTTTTGCACACATTGCTTACGGACTGTAAGCCAACAAGACCATGTCAGCAGGATGATGGCTACCCAGCAGAGTCCAAGGGAGGCGGCAGTATGCCATCTGTCTTAGTGAAGTCTCCAACAGAACCGTGGTGTATTAAGCACAGGAGAATGTCAAGTCTCCTCAGGTCTTGCAGTGGTCTCAAACTTCAGATGTTGTAATTAAAGGGTTTGAGCTACCCAAGTCTCTGCTAAATACCTGACTCAACTATTATAATTTTTCATAACTAAGGGAATATTCTGCAGTCAGGAACTGGATTTATCATATCAGCTAATGACAGCTTCCAGGGCTTGCAGGAAAGAGGTCTGTGAGGAAGAAGAAACCTGAGGGGTTCACTTAGTGTTTAGTGTGGGACCAGTGCTGAACATCAGACCTCTCCCTGGCAGTAATGCACGGGTGATGTGGTGTCCTAATGGGGAGAAATGTGGGGATGAATGTGTCCCCTTTCAGAGAGACACAGCTCACTGCAGATTCCTCTGAGGCTTGGGCCAGCATAAAGGGGGTGTGTGTCCACATTCTCTCAACAGTGGGAGAGGGCAGTAGGCAAAGGTCCTCTCTCCAGCCCCGCTGAGGGCCTGGGAGACCTGGCTCCTCTCAGGGCTCGAGGATCCTAGGCTCACCTCACACCTTGGGGACCTTGGCCCCTCATGCCTGGGGGGCCCAGGATCCCCTCAAGACCCATGGTCTGGGATACTCTGGGTTCCCTCACGGCTGAGGGACTGGGAGCCCCCACGCCCTGGGGACCCCAGGCTTCTCGGGGCCTGGGACACCCATATCTTCAGGACGTGAGGACACTTAAGATGTGCCAAGGGAGGTTTAGGCTGGACATTAGGAGGAATTTCTTCACAGAAAGGGTGACTAAGCTTCGGAATGGGCTCCCCAGGGAGTTAGTGCAGTCACTGCCCCTGAAGATGTTAAAGGAAAAACTGGACGGGGCACTCAGTGCCACAGTCTGGCTGACATGGTGGTTGCCGGTCCCAGGTTCGACCCGGGGTCTTTTCCAACTTCATTTTTTCTGTGCTTGCGTGTCTCCTTCACGCTGCCCTCACACCCTGCACCTGAAGGACTGCCACCGCAGGGCCCGTAGCTGCGACCCTTCTTACTGCCCGGGGCAGTTCCAGCGCCGAAAACCCCCTCCGCCGCGGATCCCCCTCCGAGTCCGGCGGAGGCGGAGCCACGGCCCCCGCCCTCCCTCCCGGCGTGCTCCGCGGAGGGGCGGCTCATGTCCGCCATCCCGGCGTGCCGCGCGGCCGGGCAGCAGCCGGAGCAGCCGCAGCAG
>VYXB01007203.1:46446-117001 GCA_013397135.1 Pachyramphus minor | reverse complement strand
CCCCCCCCTCCTCCAAAAAAGGTAGTGAAGTGATTTGACTCATTATCACAATATCACTGTTCTGAGAAATTTGGCAGGGATGAAAGAAATGTGGTTGATATGAATGCTGACAAAAATATGGAGTTGCATTAGGAGAGGAATGCAGGAGAAGATTTGATGTGTTAACAGAAAAAGCACTTTTTTTCTGAAGAATAGTATTCTGGATATGTTTGGTCTACAGGCTGATTTCTTCCTGAATACTTTCCAGTGCTTCTGGTATTGGATTAAACAGGCTACTAATCTGATATATTGCCTATTGCAGCTTTACTGCACCAAACTAGAATCTTTATTTGGTTATCAGATCTATATTTTGTCATTAATGGCAATTTCTACTTCCACGTACCTCAGTCTGACTTCATATAAATCACGTGATGTGTGATTCATACATTTTTACAGTTTTTTGAAAATTATTTTTAGGATGGAAATATTATCTCTAAAAAATAACTAAACATTCAGAATCATATATGAAAAAGAAATCTGTATTCTGATTTTTTTTTCTTTTTAATTGCCAAATACAAGTATCAAATAGGATTTCTTACTTGCAGAATCACTTCTTAGACTATATAAATCTTCAGGCACGCCAGACTCAAAAAAAATCTTCCAGAATTAGTAGTGTGGGAGTTTTTGTTCAGGAAACTGGAAAGTATCTGCACTCCTCTTACTTCTCTGCCCTGTAACTGTCTGTAAATAATTGCTGTATCTTAGGGGAAGTTACAGCTGGGTGCGAATTTATTTTTTTTATAGGTAGTAGGTACTGTTAGTAGGTGGCAGAAGCATGAAGCATGTTTATCTACATGGCTTGAGAACCTTAAGATTTGTTTAACTTTAATAGGGAAACTGGTTAGGGAGTATTTGTCAATGTGTCAGCTAATGTGGAATGTTATATTGCGTTTAACACAGACTGGCATAGTAGGTTATTCTTATAAATTGAACTGTACTAGCATTTAAAGAATGTACTGACAGTGTAGTGAACTAGTAAGTTTCGGACAAATTCAGAAAGATAGTTTGTGAAGTTGCTGGCAAAGTGGCGTTTGAAAAGAAAAATGCGCCTACCTCTCCCTGCAGTGCTCTGTCTTGCACGGCATGTCTCTGCTAGATCAGCACTTCAGGATATTTTGTTCAGGTGTGACTTGAAAAGAGATGATTAGGATATTCTGTACTGTAAACACAAATTCCAGGTATGTCCAGTTCATTTTTATTTTTGGAGAAATTTGTAAGCTTACAGATACAGAGCAGTTTCATTGTTAATAAGATTTTTCAATTCATGTGTTGGAGTCTGCCAGCATGGAATTTTCTTTTGAGATTTTCTCTCCTGTATTTCACACCCCCCACTAGCCAACTTACCCGAGCTTCTGGTGTTGATAACAAAAGCTAATTCCAAACTGATAGTTTCTGGGAGCTTTTCACGTTTGAAAACCTCTAAGGATGTGAGGTTGTGCAGCCTCATCTAAGAGCCTGTTTAGTGCTTTACCACTCAATTTTTTTCTGATATTCAGATTTCCCTTTCTGCAACTTACGACTGTGACTCCTGTCCTTTTGCTTTGCGTGTGTAAGATTAGTCTGGCTCATGGTTTCATGTTATAAATAACCCTTCACATTAACTAACTTTTCTCCTTTACCTGATGAAACAAGACAGGAGTTGGAAGATGTGAGTCCTTAAACTTAATAGAATGCTCTTGGGTGTTTACTTACAGATGAGATGTTCTTCCTTCCTGCAACACTTTCTTTCCTTTTGATTTGTAACTATGATGTCCTCTAGTCCTGCTAAAAAGATACTACACTGTTATTCCTGTGTCATGGTATCTGCATATTTATGCTCAAATTAATAACAGGGACATAACTGATCATATTGTTATTTGGCCTGAGATTTAACATATAAAGGGAAATTAATAGAATTTGTATATGTTAGGATTTTCAAAAGCTTTTCAGGCCAGGAGATAAGGGAAGAGTTAGAATATAGTACTTACAGCCTTATTGACAAAACCCCTGATTGTTCTGCTTGTGATATAGGGCAATATTGTTACTAAAGATGTACCATCTACATATTAAGTGGGAGAAGATGGGTTTTTGTTTAATTCAGTTAAGATGATGTCAGATGTGCAGTAGCAAATACTATATGCCTCTGCAGACATCTAGAAAAGCTTGGGTATTTTATGTGCTAGAGGAAAACTATGAAATAACTAAGAACTCCAATGGTGTATGGTAGTGTCTCTGTTTTTGATAGCTGATGTTTGTGGCCTGAATGCATGATCATCTGACATCCTCATTTAAACTTATTTCTTTGGTGATTTGAATTTGTGATACACTTCTGTTTAGTCTTAAATGTATTAATTGCTGTTAGAAGTAATTTCCTTCATAGAACAATGTTGGTTTGTTCTGACAACATAACATTAAGGTGGCACATCTGCTAGTTTATTTAAAAACTGAGTTGTAAAATTTAATGTTGTAAATCCAAATATACACAAACGATCTTTCCTGTAATTGTAATTAATTAATTGCAAGTGAGACTTTGTGCAGGATTTTTTGTAATAGTAAGGTAGTCCTGTCTGTATAGAAATGCACAAATGTCTGGCAGTAATTAACATCTGCTTTTTATCAAAACTGTGGCTTCAAGAGGTGTTCTTCATATCTGCTAAGGTCCAGATTCACCTTGATCTTTGAACTTATTTTTTTATCCAACCTTTAGTCTCAATAGGCTGCCTCTTTTTATGGGGAACCACCTCTCCTTTTCCCCAGACTTTTTTATACATTGAAGCAGGTAGACTTGAGGAAATACCTTTTCTGAAAGACATCTTTCATATCTTTTGTTGTTCTGGGTTTAATTTTCTTAGGTGATTCTTCCCTGTCTCAGGCAGGGGCAAGGCACTTTAGAAATCTGCCTTGGAAATGAGCACTAATAGGTTGAGTGAAGTATTAGGCAGGCTCAGGGGACAGTTTCTCCACAGCGCCAAGAGAAGAACCTGCCCCTCAAGGTGGTGTGGAAAAGTGGAAGAATTTTCAGTCTCAGCAGTTGAGTATGTGTATTCTTGTCGATCTAGGAGTAAGAGTAATTGAATTACTCAATATGGCATTTTTATTTTAATTTTATATTGAGATATAAAGACGTATCTCAAGTGGGGGAATGTAGGATTGACTTAATTAAGGATAATGGCAGTATTAGTGTGTGAAAATATTGACCTTTGTATGTTGAAAGATTTGTTCAATCTGTACATGCAAATAATATTTGGCTTTTCAAAAGCTTTCTCATTTTTTGGGCCATTTTACTGAGCCTGTGTGGTGGGTTTATAGCAAAAACAGAATGGAAATTTGATGTGGATAATCTAGGAGCAAGTAAGTGAATGTATCTAGCCACGTGTACTAGCAGTTTGAGATGAAAGTCATTGTAAAATATAAGGTCAAAGTAATAATAAGAAAACATTAAATACAACAAAATTGGTGTTAAACTTCAGTGCAGTAAAGGTTTTTTCATGTGCTTCAAAAAAGACTGAGATTCTCAATATGTGACCTGGACACTTACAGAGTATAACAAAGCATTGGTGCATGTGAAAGTGAAAAAGGAAGCTAAAGAAGGTGGTAGAGGACAGGGCTGCTAATTTGTGCATGAATTGAGTAGCTCATAACTCACTACCCTACTAAATATATGGTCTGAGAGCCTGTTTTAATGTCACGTTGGTTTCTCCACAGGTGGCTACAGTGTCAATGGAGGATCTGGGGAAAATACTTATGGTCGGAAGTCGCTGGGGCAAGAGCTGAGAGTTAACAATGTGACCAATCCTGATTTTACCAGTGTTCCGCATGGGAATCGTGCTTTAGCCACAAAAGACATGAGGAAATCACAGGGTAAGGATATCAAATATTTTCAGGAAGAGAGGGTCTCTTTTAGCAACATTTCTTGTGTTAAGAATATGAAAAGAAGTTCACTATGATCAGGCACTCTATATGAAATTTTTTTAAATTTTATTTGTGATTAGATGATGTTGATGGAAACTGTCATCTCATATTTACTGTTCCCTGCATTGAGGCTTCTTCCATAGGTTGGGCAGATCCTTCAGCGTAGGCTCTCAATCTTTCAGCTTCCTTTAAATGGCTTTGAACCCTTATTTAGGGTTCCTTCCAGAACTCTAAGAAGGAGAATTTGCTCTCGGATTTGTTGAAAATTGGTGCCTGAGCAAAACGTTGCTAATCAGCGAGTCCCTAGTGTGGGAAGAGCAGCAATGGTGAGCTCAGCCATTACGTGTTCTCGCTGGCCTGCAGGTCAGCAAGTCATCACATCATAGTAACAGCTTACTCAGTCCATGTGTACTCCTGAGCCTGCCTCAACTCATCCTGCCTCTTGCTCAGCTGAGGGTTGGAGGCGGGGAAGAACTGCAGGCATCAAAAGAATGTGGGCAAGGTCTTGGGAGATGCAGTGAGAACAAATTTGGAGTAGCAAGAGGGTGCAAGAATGCTGGGCTTGTGTTTGTGAGGAAGAAGGCTTGACTCTTCTATTTGAGGTTGAGTCATAGTTTAAAAAAAAAAAGGAAAGTTGTTCCAAGGACTTCTGAATGAAAATAGAAACTTAGTTATGACTAAGCACTGTCACTGCATCACTTAGTATAAGTAGTAGTTAGGCCACTACTAAAAGCTGGGACTGCTTTCTGCCAGGCATGTTGTCAACATATACTGTTTCTTCTCAGGAATTTGTATTTCAGAGGAAAAAAAGACAATAGTGTTCAGTGTGCTTTGCAGGTGGAAGAACGGAGGAGCAAGTGGTGCTATCACTGTTTCAAAAACCTGATCTTTGGAATGGGTTAAACTCAGACTTTATAATCCCATTCCGGTGTCTTGATATAAAAATTACTTAGTCTTTTTAGTGTCTTTTTATGTCTATGTAGAGGAAATAGAGAACTCTTTAATACTTTTGGTGGTGGGCTTGTGCGTGAATTTTCTGCTAGTACTAAATAATAGTAAATTCAGACTTTTCTCCTAGGTACATGAGCACTTCTTTAATCATTAAAAGCTTAAAACAGATAATTTTAGATGACTGAAGTTACTGCCTAGGATTTGTATGTCCTCTGTCCTCCAGATGTCAGATTTCAAGAGTTTCTCTTGAACTTGTCTGTCTTTAGGATTGTTGTCAGTCAGTCATCAGATGACATCATGGCTTAACTTTGTGAATGAAGATTTCGAAGGGCTCGTTTCAGCAAAAAAACACTTTGATTTTTCATGGCTTGTTTAAAATACAGTGCGATTATTTTTTAAATTCTGTGATACTTTTTTATTTGTTAGCATGTGGCTGAGACCTTGCTGATTTTTCGCAAAGTGGAAGACACAGGTGTTTGTTAAGTAGTGCTTTGGTTAGTGTAGCTTCAGTCATGCTCTTGGTTAGTGTATTTGGGGATTTTCTAAGGTTGTGATTGTGACTTAAAAAATAGCTGATACTTATGCTCTTGGGAGTAATGCCAGTGTTCACTAGGTGTTAAGTGAATAAAACCCAAACTGCTTTAGTAGAAAGTTTTGAACAGTGTGTCTTGTTCTAGTAGAGGTTAAATGTGTGTCTCATACCAGTAACCTTGGTGGTGGTAGTTTCATTTATACAGTTCTGGTTTCCTGGACAGGCAGCAGTCTTCCTGGTAGTCCTTTTCTTTCTTCTCTAGGACCGTTAAAATTTTTTGGGTTGACTAGGTACATCCTTCTGAAGTTTGGCTGTGTATTGACCATTGGCAGGCAAGCTTTGGACTACAGCTGCTGGCTCAGCTCTGGGCAGAGATACAAGGAGATGTTCCAATGCAAATCACCATCTAGCAGGGACTGTAGTTATTGCTCTGGCACAATCACTCAGGAAGACCTCAGATACAGCCTCAGGACGTGTATTTGTTGATTGTGTTTCCTTATATGTTTCTCACCAGAAACACAGCTTTTTGTCCACTGCTGAAACCTGTGTTTTCTAGATAAAGCAAGGGAAAAGAACCTTGAATTCTTTCTAAATGGCTTTGTATGCTTTAGTCTTCTGTGAAATCACTAACTTCTCAAAAGAAGTGCTCTTCATGCCTGTCAGATAACATCTCTGCATGTCTTGTGTAGTTGTGTTAGCTAGGAATGAAATGTAGATTTGAGCCTTCAGACTCTTATTGCTATTTTAATGTTTGCTAAGCCTGCCTAATCCTTCAGAATGTCAGGTGTCTTCAAAATTAATTGCTTAAACTGATGCCTGGCAAGAAACAGATTATCAAAGCCTGTTTTGTTCATGCTATTATTTTTAAATTCAAAAAATACAGACATGAAAATAAGGCTGAGAATATTTTTTGTGAGTATAAGACAGAAGCCAAGCTCTCCTGTAGACGATGGTGCGACCTGTTGGAGTTACTGGGCTCTGGGTGGGTTTATAGAATCTGTAATACGCAAGGACACAAAGAGTTTTTGTTTCTTAAATTTGTTTCAAATTACCACTAGTAAAGCAAGTATATACTTTTGATTACTTTCATGCACACCTATATACTATTAAAAGTGTTACCTGTACCACATTCACCACACTTCTCTCCCAGAAGTGGGGCTGGTTGATGACAGTCTCATTTCAAAGCTAGTCTGCACCCTGGAGCTGGGGGTTGGTCAGGCATCCCCAGGGAGGGTCTGGTCTGCCCAGGAGATCTCACATAGCCAACTCTTTGCAGGGAGAGCTCTTGGGAAGAAGCTTCATTTTGAGTAGAAAGCAAGTTATTTTTATACTGCTGGACATATAAGGGGGTGTAGAATGCAACCACCTGGAGTCACCAGTAGCTCTTACTAACTGCTGTTTTTCACCTGGAAAACATCTATTTCAGTCAATAGATGCTGCTGCTTTTTATTTTCTCAGACCAGTTTAGTTTCCCAGTTTGCTATTGTTTTTCCAGCTGGAGCAGTCAATGGCTGTTGCCAATTCCTGCTTTCTCAGGATGTTCTCCACCATTACAGTCTGTTCTTCACCTTTGCAGACAACAAATTTTTTGTTGCAGTTTCTTGGTTTTGTGCTTATCAAGGATATCTTGAGATGTCTTGTTCTTAGCTACCCAACTGCCCTAGAAGGCTGCTCCAGGTTCTCAGGCTGCCAGATGACATCTTCTGTCAGTATTTTTCCATTTTAATCAGTTGCTTTTATGGTTGCTCCCATCGGATGGGATGTGTAACATACCAGAGCAAAAAGCTGTATGTAGCTGTCGTGAATTTTCTCATTAGTCATGTTGACTAAGAAAACCTCATCATGTTCCACAAATCCTCTGATTTTAACCACCATGAAACACCTAATGTTAAACGTCCCAAGAGAAACTTTTTTCCTCTTGCAAATGAAGTAAATGAATTATTTGTATTTGTATGAATTCATAGGTAATTGATATGTAAATCAGGTAAGCTGTCACCTCACCTGGTATTGAGTGCTGTTGATCAACTTTAATGAAGTTTTTTCTTAGGAAGATGTTAATTCTCCTACATTATGATCTGCTTTAAGCCACTGCACTTCTGCACACTATGGACCTCAATAAAGCAAGAGCAGATCTATTTTCCTTTCCAAAGCAGAACCTTGCTTGCTACCCATCAGAGGGCTACTCATAACCTGTCTTCTTGTACCAAAATAGTAGAGAAAATCTTGTTTCTTTGTAGTTACTTGAACTTAAATCTTGTGCTTTGCTTCAAGAAGCAGCTTGTTTTATCCACAAACTTTGCTTTAAATAGTACTTGTTGAATTGTTTTTGTTCATCTATTCAATCAGATTTAACCTTGCTGCACCCATTTTTTAGTTCCATTTCTGTAGAAGGGAACTAAATCCAGGTTTTTGTGTAGAAGTAAACAGTTCTGCTTAGTTCTGCGTGAGTTTTATGCAGGTATTAGGCTGTCCATGGGAAGAAATGAAATATTTTGACAGCTTAGATTTTTACATTTAATTTTCTTCTTACTAAGTTAAAAATAAATCATGATTTATCTTTTTTTCCCAATTACTATTAATTACTCACTAAGGCCAAAAATACATGTTTTGGACAATGGAGTATTATTGATCAAATGCTGCAGGAAAAAAAATTGCTTTTTTCAGAGCGATCGTTGTCTTATTCTGACGAGTCTCGACTGTCAAATCTTCTTCGGAGGATTACTCGGGAAGATGACAGAGACCGAAGACTGGCTACTGTAAAGCAACTGAAAGAATTCATTCAGCAACCAGAAAACAAACTGGTTAGTAATTCCTCCTTTTCTGTAGCACTGGAATTTCCATGCAATCTTTCTATATAACCGTCTTTTTAAAAAATCTGACTATTGGGGTATGTCTGTATGTTCCTTTGATACAAGGAATTTCATTCCACAAGAAAGGTGAGTGTATTCCTGGATTTCTGTCTTGTTTCCATAATTCAAGAAGTTTTTTGTTGCTTGATTACTTATGATGTATTGCCTTAAACCAAACTCCTTGAATGTATAAACTGTAGGAGTAAACATGGCATGTGTGTGTGTTTTTTTGACGTGTCTTACCAATGCCCCTTGGATCCCTCACCAAGGAGACAGGGAAAAGGAAGTAGAACGTGGTGTTGTCTTGTTCAAAAACTGTTTCTGTATTTTAAAGTAAAAATACTGTCGTGGGTTTACCAGCCCCCCTGGCTGACATGGTCAGGCCCAGGTATATTTCCAGAGAAAAAACCAATCAAAAGTTTTAGTAACGCCTCTGCTAATGACATATTTAAGAAAACAGAAGAGAAGGTGTGTGTTGCAGTAAGAATTTTGGGCCATGTGAGTTGCCATGTGAGGAGGGTGGCAGCTGGCCCCTGAAGCGGGGGGGGCCAAGCCCTACTCCCCCAGCCTTGGGCTGGCGGCAGGCATGGCATTGATGCCTCTCCAACCGGGATGTGTAACAGTGGAGAAATAAACTCCAGAAAGAAACTGCCCAGCTGAAACATGCTGCAAGACGGATTCCAGCCCCAGCAGAGAGCAGAGGACGACTTGAGATAACCAACAGCCTTCAAGGTCAGTTCTAGCAAGAGACTGANTGGGTCCTTAAAGGAGAGGGGACACACCCAACCCTGAAGTCATCATTCAGCAGAGCCAGCCGAGAGAGAGAGAGCTAAAGGAATCTCCAGCTATGACACACTGCACCCATGGTCCTTAAGATGGACACTTTGCGAGTGCTGCAGTAACTGTTTTAAAGGAAGAACCTTTCTTTCCCTTTGGACTGATACAAGAAGGGGAACAAATGCTTTTGTAAATATTTTACCAAAAGAAGACACCTTTCTCTTGGACTGAAAAGCTAAGAGAAATGCTTTTGTTAGACCTGGCACCCGACCAAATGTCCAACTCCACGGAAGAGAGAGACCTTCCCCCCTTACCTTGCTTTCCCGAGGCAATAAAGACTGAAATTCCGAGATGAGCCACCAAACTTGTATATAGCAACCTGACATTCTTTTTCCATAAGATAAGCTAGTTTAAGTAGTACTGTTGTAGTATATGTAGTATATAGTTTTTATCTTGCTAGTAATAAATCTTAGTATTATATCCCTTATGTCGAGCCTCTGTTTTGTCTGTATGAAACCTCTCTCAACTTGTAGTAATTGTGTGAAGGGGGGAGTTCGAGGAAAAGGGTTGATCCCTGGTAAACCCACGACAAATATACAGGTGTTCAGTCTTGTGAACAGCTTAATCTTAGTTACTCAGCTTTCTAACTAAGCATCTTTGTATGTGGATTCCCTTTTATAGGAAGAGAATAAGTCTTTGTTTTCAGTATATCTTTAGGATTTTTAATGGTTTGTTGAAGTCTCTAATGTCCTCAAGGGTTTCCTAAGGATTTGGGGGTGGGAGAGGGAAGTATTCCTCTGTGGGTATACATTTTTAATATTACTTATTTTGAAAGGAAGTATTAAAGAGTATTTTGTCTGACCCCACTGTTTTGGAGAGCTTAGTAGTTTCAAGTACTGGAAAAGCAGGAAGTGGTGGTTTAATACCCTGCCACACATCTATGGGCAGTGTTGTGATATTTCATTTGTGGCATATGTCTATTCATATTTATAAGAAATTGGTTCATTCTCTCATTATATATTAATTAACCACTCATGATTTTACTCTTTTCCAAAAGGCTTGATACTTAAATATATGAGGCTATTCTAACCTCTGCAACTAGGTGTAAGCAGCCCTTGTTCAAACCAAACTAGTACTTCAACTTTCCTCTGAAACAAAATCCTTGTTATTACAAGGATTTAGGGAGTAAATGCTTTCCACAGTTATTCTGTGGTTGGGTTTTATTAATTACTTCAATTCTCCATGCATTTTTTCCCAGGTTTCTTTTTCATTTTGTAACTGCATTTTATTTGGGTTTATTGGTATCTCAGAACATACTGGAATTGCCATTCTAATGTCTCAGTGGTGACAAACTCTGTTAGTGGTCAGAATGTTAAAAGTTTGTCACCAAAAAACTTGTGTTTAAACTTCTCTGAGTTCACTACTGAAAATATGATCAGATGTCAAGCTATGTCCATGATGTCAAATCTAAAACTTTATATTGGACAATGTTTAATCTAGAAGTAGCTCCTGCAGTTCCTGACACTATTAAGTGTGGTTTAACAGAATTCTTTTCATTCTCAGTTGAAATATGTGTTCAACGAAGTAGTAAATGTCAGTAGCCATTTGTTGTCTAGTGGCATTGTGCTCTAGCTCCTAAATGATACTGATACCTTCTCTTGTCTCTTGTAGCCTCTTTTGCAGATACCAGACACATTTTTAGTATGTCTTTCTGAGTTGTGAGGGGCCAAATGTGTGGACCTCTCTCTGTTCCCCCACTCTCGAAAGCATGGTGGTGTTCAAATCTTTAAAAAAAGCCCTGGATAACATCTACCATGTCAAAGATGAATGTCTTTAAGATAAGAGAACAAACCTTTTTATTAACTTGTCAAGGAAACTTCTTGTGAATCTTACACAGCTACACCTAATGTATGATTTTGCAACAACTAAGTGATGTGGTGTGGGCTTAGTGCACATTAGGAAAGCAAGTATTTCATATTATGTTTACTGAGAAACACTGGTTCATCAATCATGTTTCATCGCCAGAATTTTATTTTTTTCATTTCACTGAAATTCAGGGTTGCATAAGTAGAAACTTCAGTACTTCAGATTATATTATCTGTTTCATTAAACTTTCTGGTGATACAGTTGATCATTAGTATAAGAGATTTGGTCTTCAGTACACGCTGCTCATGAGCTGTGTAGTGAGTCTTACATATGTGATGAAATGTTATCAGCAAGAACTAAACGTAGAACAAACCTTATCAGCAGGCTGCCAGTGTATTTTCCTGGCTACTGTAAATAAATATAACATCTAGGACAATATTGCAGTATTACTTAATATAGTGCATGCTAGTCTGCAGTGGCATTGGAAAGCATAATAGCGTTCTATTGGCAAGCAGAATTGGAAGTGGTGTGTTTAATGTGGGTGTAAACAGGACCTATTGTGGAGACAGTATTGGGCCATTATGCTTATTCCTTTTATGTATCTTATAGGTACTAGTTAAACAACTGGATAATATCCTGACTGCCATTCATGATGTACTCAATGAAAGGTAAGCTGAAAAACTAAGCAATTTGAAGGCTTTAAAGAAGAAAAATGACACCATTAGGTTTGGACTTCAGTATAGAAGTGGAATGGAGAGGGGGAAAGGTTGAAAGGAATTAATTCACTAATTTTGTATGGGTGTGATATTGCAGGAACAGAAGAAAATTGGGGGACAGTTAAGACTCTCACACATATCAACAATACTGTTAGACTGTCTAGGGTACACTTCACATGGATAGAATGTGAATGAACCAGTGTGGCTTTGATGATATAGGTAAGGTGAAGTCTGTCTCAGCTGTGTCGGCTGGGTGTAGCAATGCACTGCTGTAATTGTGTAGCTGCAAATTGAACTTAAGGTTTTTTACAAGATGGTTCATTTACATCCAGTGAAGAGCATATGTAGAGGGAACTCTATATATGTGTAGGGTCTTTTTGGTGCTTAGGTCAGTGTTATTACCCAGAATCAGCTGCATGTTAAGAATTTTTTTTCCTTGGGTAGTGTGTTGCAAGTAGACCAGCATGAATTTGTTGCATACTTTTATTAAGTTGACTTATTCTACAGAAATAATATGTAACAGAATTTTGTTTTGGCTTCATCACTGGTGCTACTAAGTAGGACAGAGCTTCATTCATGTATATATTTTTTTGCTTTAGAAAATTGCCTTAATTTGTTCATGATTTGTTCTTTTCTGCTGTTGTGTCTGGAGATCCCAAGCTTCTTTTCTTTTTTCCTTCCCAAAAACACAGTAGCAAGTTACTTCAAGAACTGAGACAGGAAGGAGCATGCTGTCTTGGCCTTCTTTGTGCTTCTCTGAGCTATGAGGCTGAGAAGATCTTTAAATGGATTTTTAGCAAATTCAGTTCATCCACAAAAGATGAAGTTAAACTTCTTTATTTGTGTGCAACCTACAAAGCACTAGAGACTGTAGGAGAAAAGAAAGCCTTTTCATCTTTAATGCAGGTAAAATACAAGTTAAAACAGGATTTTTAATGATTTTTCCAGTGCAATGCTTGAATGAACTTCTAAACTGGAAGGAACAACAAGTAATGCTGTATTGACCTAATAAGTAAATATAATTACGACTGGGAGGGAACTTTGAATGGGATTCTTTTGATTCTGATTACGATAGAAAGCACTTTGTAGGATGACATATATTTTGATGCAACTTTTTAGTATTTAGAGCAGATCCCGTTGAGACCAAAAATAGAACTCAAGTGGAACGGTATACAAAACCCAACCTTTTTATTGCTTTGTGCTACTTCCTATTTACAATTTCTAACTTGAATTGTGAATAGATCTTAAAGGGAGTAGGATGTGTGCAGACAGAATATGGTCCCCTCATTCAAGTTTTAGGGCCTGTTAGTTTGGGTGTAGAACAGCTATGTCCAGGTCTGTGGTGCAGTTTAATATTTACTTTACATAGTGAAAAGCTTCAGCAGAAGAAATAGGAACTTAAACCAATTATTTCTGTGGCTAAAGAACTGAAGAAAACAGCATCCCCAAGCCTTTGACCTGGGCCTGCCGTATTTCAAGCAAATGCCCACTTGAAAGTGATTATTTCCATGCAGAATATGTGATGCTTTTCACATTTTGACTTCCTGCAGAAAGAGTATTGAGTTGTTTGTTGTTTGAATCAAAGTAGTTTGCTATGTATTCAACGCTGAGTAGATCTCACATGTTGTTTTGATGAAGAGAAATGTCTAACGGCTTTGCTTTACTTTTTAGCTTGTAATGACCAGCCTGCAGTCTGTCCTAGAAAATGTTGATACGCCAGAGTTGCTATGCCAGTGTGTCAAGTGCATCCTCTTGGTGTCTCGATGCTACCCGCACATTTTCAGCACCAATTTTAGGGTAAGCTTACTTTGTGCTCTGTATTTTCTTTCTTGAACAGAAATGCTGGTGTAGCAAATGGGCTAATTATTCTGTTTTCGCAACTGCTTTCCAGGACACAGTGGACATACTGGTTGGGTGGCATATCGATCACACTCAGAAACCTTCACTGACACAACAGGTGTCTGGTAAGTTTGGCCAGAGTTGCTCATGTAGTTTGCTCTGGCTTGCAAGTGGTGTGGGTTTACTTACACAGGGTTAGTTCCAGTAACGTGGAAGTTGACATAAAATCAAATTGAGTTTCAGGCTACATAATGAGAGCCTTTGTTCCTAACTCTTTAGTAAATTTGCGTTTGTCATTTTATCCTAAACCGAGAAAAATGGGATGCTTTAATCAGGGTCCATTTAAACATCAATAGTTTTGTGCAACTTTATGACAATTTTAAATAAATTTTTAGGTTTTAATATGCTCGCTGTGAAGGGATATATTTTCTCCTAAGTATTTCTAGAAAATCTTTGTGGTAAAGACACTGTACTGGCATTTAAAAAATGGGGAAACTTTTCTGTAGCTATAGCCGTTGTTTTGCAAGTTATTCACAGCAAGTCTGCTATGTTTCTTGTGTCATGGTCCTAGATTCTATCCTTACCATTTAATTGCTGTGGGGCAGGACTGAACCATAAAATTAATTTTTCAGAAGGACAAAAGAGGGAAATACTGTTTATATTTATTTTAAAAACAAGCTATGTTAAAATTTTCATGCAGATAACCTTGTCTTATCCAAGCAACTTTTCCCTCAGCAATATGCAACTAAAATTTAATGTTTCTATATTACCTTGTTCCCCTGTATTAATTGACCTGGTATTTTTATACAGGATGGCTGCAGAGCTTGGAGCCCTTTTGGGTGGCTGATCTTACTTTTTCCACCACACTGCTGGGTCAGTTTTTGGAAGATATGGAAGCTTATGCTGAGGTAAACAGGACTTTATGGTATCTACCAGAGTTAACTGTTATGGTTTTCCACAGCTATGGTTCTTATGGTGGTATTACTTTTGTAGAAAATAAAATTACAGGGTTTTCCTGGGGAAAAGAGGACCAAATTATGTACAAAGACCGTTCTGCATAAATCCTCATGACTGCTTAAGTGGTATCTTGGCCAGGCTTTCAGCCATTGTTGGTTGAGAATCATGTTGTAATAAAAACAATTGACCAAACAGGAATGTCTGTCTTCATATTTAAAGAGCTGCAGTGATGACAGGGGCTTTCTTTGGTGTTTTCTTTAATTGTCCAACTTCAGAGTTTTTTCAGAAGTAGTAACTATTGGGGGGAGAGAGGGAATCTTAATGTTTCTGTAGTCTAATGATAAACCTGTCTTTTTTAAAATAAAGTAACAGATTATATTGTGCAGGAAATAATGTAGCAGAAAGTGATGGAAAATGAAATTATATTCATTTGACATATTTTGTTTTGTAACCTTTGCTTAGTGAACAGAGCACAGAGTTTATCTGACGATGTCATTAAAGGAAGAATTTTGGGGTTTGGGGGGAATGTTGCCTTTTAAGGTGTATGTGTTTGTATGTATGTATGCCTGTAGCTAGATTATACTATATTGTGTATGTTAACATGCAGACCCTATAGGTAAAATTGTACTTTGAGCAGAATCTGTTTCACTCCAAGCAGAATCAGTAATTTGATCAGTGTTCTTATATGTACCCAGGGCTTCTGATGGTGCAGCTTCACAGGTCAGGATTCACAGATCAGTGCAAGAAGTTGCTTCTTATCAACTTGTCTGTTTAACTGGTCAATGTGTGTATTCTTAGTCACGGAAGAGTTTTAAGATAACATGTGTTAACTTAAGTCATGGGGAAGGTGGTTCCAGCTAGTGTGTCTTTACCTCACAGTGGAATAGACCGAGGCTACATCTGTACTAATGAGATCAGCACTTCTGGGAACGTTCCCAGGCACTGGTGCCAGCTGGCACGAAGTTAGTTAGTAAACTCTTAGTCTCCAGATCAACGTAGCTGCATGTAAACAGTGTGATGGGAATGGCCAGTCAAACATCAACTCCGGTTTATTGCTGGGAATTTTTTGGAAGAGTGGTAAATGTGTGCAGACAACTATTATAACAGTGCAGCAATATGGATGATCATGTTCCAGGGACCAGGAACTCCACAAACGTCTGGTTTAATTCACAAGACATAGTCAGAGTACTCTGTTTCAGCGGCTAAAGTAAGGAGCAGCATCTCATTACTGCTGTGTGACTTCATGGTCATTGTGTGCTTATATCCCACCTTTGTATATATGTGTGGTTGAGGTACTGGAGAAATACATCCATAATCAGCTAGCACAGTTTAATATCTGGAAAACAGATGATGAAGTATTTTCGTTCTCATATTTTGATCTTTTATCTGTGTCTAACAGTTAATGATGTGTACTGATCCATAAAATTTGTATGCTGTAGGACCTCAGCCATGTGGCTTCTGGGGAATCAGTAGATGAGGATATTCCTCCTCCCTCAGTGTCACTGCCCAAACTGGCTGCACTACTTCGGGTGTTCAGTACCGTGGTGAGGAGCATTGGGGAGCGCTTCAGCCCCATTAGAGGACCACCAATTACAGAATCTTATGTAACTGATGTAAGAACTGAAGTTTTTCTTTGTATTTCTTTGCTGCTGACGTGATTTATCACCATATAATGATGGTATTCATTGTTGGGTTTATTTAGGTTTTACGGATTTTACATGAATATGCATATTCTCAGCTTTGAGTAAATCTGTTTTTTCTCAAATATGCTACAATAATTTTATTAAATGTAAAGTATAGATTGTGATAGTGGCACATGGGAATGACGTAGCAGAAATGAACTTTTTTAGGCTTTTTCACTTCATATGACTAAGTTTATGCTTGTTATCTGTCTTTGAAACCATGTTGCCATTTATTCAGATAACTATGATGCTATAAAAACTTGAATTCAAATTATGAGTTTGATTTTTTAAAATGTGTGAGGGTTTTATTCATACTGAAATTGTATCTCTCAAATCTGATAGCAAACTCCTCTTGTTCTATAGTACAGGATGGTGTAAACTCATAATAAATATTATATAACGTGCTAAGTAGCTGCTATAGTTTTGTAACAGGGAGGGGAAGATAAATTAAAAATACCTGTAGACAAAATCTTGTTGTTGCTGCATGAGAGCTGCACAGCTGGAATTTATACCCTTGCAGAATTTTGTGATCGACACAAGTTCTTGGATAAATAAGTGTGTGGTTTTCCCAGTAAAAGACAAAACAGTTATGTAACTTCTGTCTTAGTCTGCAGAGGATTCTTGTGATGAAACTAGTCTACCTCAAGAAAACTCAAAGTAGTCTCTTTTACGAGAGGAGTTCTTTTGGAACTGAGCAGAATTGTGAATAATGAATTTAGGTCTCCTAGGTCTTCAGCTGAATTGGAAACCAGGCAACTGAAAGTTTGTTTTTTCTTACGCTTCTGAAGTGTAATGCTGTGATGTGCATTATTCAGAATAGAATTGACCAAGCTGCGGAGTAGGTGATGGGACAGGATATCAAATGGGTGTGAATACAATTAAATAACATCTCTTTTGAATGGAGTTTAATTCAGTTATGGTTTTAATTTTCCAGGTTCTGTACAGAGTAATGAGATGTGTGACTGCAGCAAACCAAGTATTCTTTTCTGAAGCAGTACTTACAGCTGCCAACGAGTGTGTTGGGGTTTTACTTGGCAGCCTGGATCCAAGTATGACCATACACTGTGACATGGTCATCACATATGGATTAGATCAAATGGAAAATTGTCAGACTTGTGGCACTGATTATGTCATTTCAGTCCTGAATCTGTTGACACTGGTTTGTACATATTTTTATTATTGTAGGGCTTTTGCATTGAAAAATACTGTCTTCTAAGCTACCTTCCTTTTTTTTTGAGTGTGTATTAGATAAATATTTTCAGCTCTTCCTGATCATAAGCAAGAAGTTCCTCTTATAAGTGCTCTTTTTCTGTATAGCTTGTGCTGCTGGGTTGTTTAGGCATTTGGCTTGTTGATGAAGTGGCCTTTAGTTTTAGTCTGAGTATTCGTGTTTTCTGGTGGGGTTGTTTTTTTGCTGTTTTTCTTGTTTTGGGTGTTTTTTCCCTTGTTTTTCATCTCGTGTCTGGCTTGACTGTTGGACAATGCAGTTCTCTGGCGTTTGGAGTTGTTAACACCACCTGATGAATTTCAGAATCTTAGTGCTTAATATGTTCTGTTTATCTAATTATGCCATGACTTGGAAAGTCAGACTTCTTTGAAACAGCACTTAATGTGTAGGCCATAAACTCTTAAATCTTACATTGATCTAAATTAATCACACACCTCTCTCAACTATGCTATTCAAGCCTGAAAATAACTAAAAATTTCCTGCTGGGAAACTTTTTTCTAGATATAGTGTACACAAACTATAAAAACAATATTTTAATGAATCTTTACCTGATTTTTTTGTTATATTACCAAACATATTTATGATTTTGTTTTTTATCCCCAGATTGTTGAACAAATAAATACAAAACTACCATCATCATTTGTAGAGAAATTATTTATACCAGAGTCTAAACTACTTCTTCTTCGTTATCATAAAGAGAAAGAGGTAAGAGGAAGTGACTTCTACAGGTGTATTACAACAGCCCACATGAATTTCCTAGAATATGTTAAACTGTAAAACTTGGTTCATCTTAAACATATTTTTTTAATCTAACTGTATCTATGAAACTTCTGAAAAGGCAGATATAGCTAGTTCTTGGTTTTAGCTCTTAGATTTGATAAGGAAAGGGTAAGTTTGCCATCATTCCTGATAGAGAAGTCCTTAGTTGATGTGGCGTTGATCTTCAGCGTGTTAGGTGGATCATCATGAAAGTAATTAATAGATGCTCTAAGTAAGAGATACTTAATTACAGAAAGCTGAAAATAGGTATGTGCACCAGACCAGGCTATTAAAGAAGAGTAATTTTTAATTTTTTGTTGCTGATTGGTATATTTTATGATTTTGTTCTAATCAGTTATTACTGTAATTCCCAAGGTTGTTGCAGCAGCCCTTGCTGTATACCAAGCTGTATTGAGCCTGAAGAACATTCCTGTTTTGGAGACTGCTTACAGGTTGATTCTAGGAGAAATGACCTGTGCTCTAAATAGTCTTCTCCATAGTTTACACCTTCCTGAGGCCTGTTCTGAAATCCAGCATGACTCTTTCAAGAAGCTTATATCCAATGTGGATAATGCCAAGTTTGTTGTTATATTTGACCTCAGTGCTCTTAGTACTATTGGAAATGCTAAAAACTCATTAATTGGGGTGAGTAAAAACTCTACAGACAGTTGTGCAATAAGTGTAAAAAGTACTTTATTACTCAAAATGTACCGTATTGTATTACACCAGTAGGGCACATACAAATAATTAAAATGATCATATTTGTCTTCTAATTTGTTATAGAAAAACTTCCAAATTTGGAAGTTAAGGGAAACGTAATCTCTAGTTGGTGAATAACAGAAAGTAGTTTCTAGGGAAGAGCATCTTACAAGGTTATTAATGGATTGATTATAAGATTACCATAGTAATTGCTTTTGAAAATCAAGACAGATAAAAGCAGATAGTGTGTCCTTTGGTAATATATCAACGATGTGAAAACACTTTTTCCAGATATTTCCAAATAAGAACATGAACTGCTTTTAACGGACTGTTTAAAAGGGGAAAGAAAATAGTTACAATTACGGTCAGAAAATAATAGAGTTAAATTATTTTCCCACGGGAAAAAGCAAAATATAAGTAATGGTATGGAAACTACACTTAAAAATATATCTTATTTATTAGGTTTATTTGCTTATGTTACAATTGTTTTCTAGATGTGGGCCCTTTCACCAACTGTGTTTGCACTGCTGAGTAAAAATCTGATGATTGTTCATGGTGACATAGCAGTTCACTTCCCTGCTGTCCAGTATGCAGTGCTCTATACATTGTATTCCCACTGTTCCAGGTACGAAGTTTAATAATTCATCAGTATTTTAAGAGCACTAGGATGGACGGATCTGAAAATAATGTTGTTGAAGGGATGAGTTTAAATAAGCTTCAATTACAATCAAACTATTACCCAGACTTCCCTGATCAGTTAGTACTTTCATTAATTGCAGGGAAGCTGTATCTCAGCCAGGAAAGCATATCCTGTCTTAAAGTTGACCTTTTATTCAAGGGCAGATTAGAAATCTTGTGTTTGAATAGAAATAACTAAGGGAGAACTCTTCTGAAAGTAAATAAGGAAGGAATATTTATTTATGATTTTCCTTACTGAGAGATCCAGAGTAGTTAATAAGATATAAACAGCAGATGCAAATACATTTCAGACCTTATTAATACAAAATGTTGTCAACGTAAGGGAATATACTAGTATAACTCTTATTCTGTGCATGTCTTGGTGTGATGATTTTTCACCAAGCACCGGAACAAGTTACTGGGCTGTATGAACTGATGTAAACTTGTGGCTTTGTTCTTTTACTCTAGGGATCAAAACACTTTGGTTTTGACATAGTGTGATTACTGTGAGGGTGTAAATTGAAATTCTGCCTTTTTTTTGTTTTGTTTTTTTTTTTTCCTCCCTCCTGTAAACTTCAAGGAAGTATCCCTAATCTTGGAGTAGTTTTAAATTTTATGCTTTTTCTTGTCTTTTCAGACATGACCATTTCATATCCAGTAGCCTCAGTTCTTCCTCTCCCTCTCTGTTTGATGGAGCAGTTATTAGTACTGTAACCACAGCAACAAAAAAACATTTCTCAATCATACTAAACCTTTTGGGGCTACTGCTTAAGAAGGATAACCTTACTCAAGATACCCGGTAACTTAACATTTTCTTATGAATCGGGAGGTGTTTTTTATTTCCCACTAGAATGCCTCAATTCAGAAACCGCAATAATTATCTGTAATACTTGGGGTAAATTTAACCAGTCAAATATTTAGGGTTTTTTAAACTTTAATAATTAAATACCTGTGGGAAAAGTAGCTGCTCATTTTTATACATGGAAGCTAGAGGAGTTTAAATGATCCTAAGATCTATACAGTAAAAGCAGAGCTATCAATCTTTATTGAAAGACAAGGTTTGCTCACTGAAAGTGTCCTTTTACAATAGTTACCACCCTGTGTTACCAAAATGCTGCGAAAGCTGGGGACATGTTTCAAGCTATGAAACATCTTGTTTGAAAAATGAGTTACATTATAATACTGGTCTGTAACATGAAGTAGTTTGAATTTATATTGGAAGGTACCTTTCTATAGCTGTGTAGAGCGAATAATACTCTTGTCTTTTGAAGGAAACTACTTACGACGTGGGCTTTGGAAGTGGCTCTTCTGATGAAAAAATCAGAAACATATGCACCGTTATTTTCTCTCCCATCTTTTCATAAGTTTTGTAAAGGACTTTTAGCAAACAGTAAGATACTGCATATTTCTACATAACTGTCTTTTACATTTCAAAAATTAAATAGGTGGCCTTATCCTGCTGATAGCAGCAACTGTACTTATTTAATTTACTTTGTAAATGTTTCATGTACTTGTTACATTTACTTACATACTCCGAATTTGTTTTGTGCAAAAACTTACACTATGATTTTTTGAAGTGGATCTCTGCCTATGACTTATGTAAACAATTTTCTTAAAAGTAAGATTTGACACACCAGTGACATTTTTGGGAGATTGATGTCCCAATCAAAAGCCCTGGAACTGTTCCATAATGTGACATGTTTTTGATTTCAAAACCTGTAAACAAAAATATGGGAAAAAATGCTTTTAGTGGCGTAATTTCCCAAGACCAGGAATGACTAACCTTGCCTTAATGTATTTCAATGACAAAAAAAAAATATAATGCCAGTATGTGGATATCATAAAAGGATTTATCTGTCAGCAGTTAAAACAGGCCCATAAGTTGTTACTGAAACTAGTAGCACAGTGACTTTTTCTTACTAAGCACCTACTTGTTATAGTAAAACCAGTAAATGAAATGAAAACTATTGCTTAACCTGTTTCTCCTTTTACTGGCTGTGCTGTAAAAATGTCATTAGATGCTATGCTACAACCAGAGTAATGCAGGATTTATCTAATTCCAGCAAGAATAAATTTTTTTTCTTTTAACTCCTTAATTCAGCCCTTCTGGAAGATGTGAACATTTGTCTTCAGGCATGTAGTAGCCTCCATGCCCTGTCTTCCTCCCTTCCAGATGACCTTTTACAAAGGTACTTTGTATGTTGAATTCGGTATGTTATTTGCATTATGCTGTCAATGGAGATCTTACTACCTTCTTCCTTTTTGCTGTTGCAGGTGTGTTGATGTGTGTCGTGTTCAACTCGTACATAGCGGTGCTCGTGTAAGGCAAGCTTTTGGAAAACTGCTGAAGTCAATTCCTTTAGATGTTGTGTTGAGGTAAGTTTTGAACTTCAATACAAAGAATGATTTAGTTTCTTCAGTGACACTTATTTGAAAAATAATGCCAGTGCAATGTCATCATACTCTCATAATTTAAAATCAAAAACTGTGAAGTGTCTTGCTAGCTCTTTTACTTTTTTAGAGGTTTAAGGACAGTAGATAGTAGCAAAGTAATTAGCAAATTTGATAAGCTACGTATCACTTCTTGAAGCAAATATGAATACTTCTAAGGTCCATGTTATTCAGAGCTTCAGCAATACTATGCCCTGCAATCTGACTTGAAGACCTGAACTCTGAAGGCACCTTGCCTTAATACCAAAGCATATTCCTATTTCCAGTCACTGCATGTATGTGTGTCTGTGTAACTCTCTTGCACAACTTTTTTGGTTTATTCAAGTACATTATAGCACGGGTTGTTTCCCTCTCTTCCTGCAGTAACCGTACCCACACAGAAATACAAGAAATTTCTTTGGCTTTAAGAAGTCATATGAGCAAATCTCCGAGTAATACATTCCACCCACAGGATTTCTCTGATGTCATTAGTTTTATTTTGTATGGAAACCTCCACCGAACTGGGTAAGAACTTCTTGTAGAATTGAAATCCATGAATGTTGAATTTATAGTAAACAATTCTGAGTTGTTTAAAATTTGTAATTATCTATGCAAATTACATTGCTTTACTTCCAGTCTTTTTTGGGGTATTTATAAGTACCTTAAATACCCACCTTTTGGCATATTTGCCCGTGTACATTGTTGATTTGAAATAATTTTGTGAGAGGTTTGAGAGTGATAGAGCTGAAGTGTGTGCGGTATAAACTTTTTATCACATGAACCTGTGTTAATGTAGTCATGTTTTCTTTCAGGAAGGATAATTGGTTAGAAAGGTTGTTCTATAGCTGTCAAAGACTAGATAAGAGAGATCAGCCAACCATCCCTCGGAACCTGTTGAAGACTGATGCTGTGCTCTGGCAATGGGCTGTCTGGGAAGCAGCTCAGTTCACTGTTCTTTCAAAGTTACGAACTCCTCTGGGTAGAGCCCAAGATACATTTCAAACAATTGAAGGTAAAGTGAAAAAGCAGTTTATTTTAATGGGATTTTTATAAGGTTGTGAAGCTAAGGTCTTCATGTTCAAGGCAAGAAGCACAGTGGATTTAATTTTCAGTGATTACAGATTTTAAAGATGCTGCATAATTACTGTTAATTTTGATGGATTAGATTAATTTAGATGGATACTGTTTTGACAGATTTTGAGAACTAGCATTTCTATCCTTTACATGTTTAAATACAATACTGTCTGGTAACCTTTTTCCCCCCATGTTTTGGTAAAATGTGTAGGTATTATTAGGAACCTTGCAGCCCATACTTTAAACCCTGATCAAGATGTCAACCAGTGGACTACTGCAGACAATGATGAAGGACACAGTAGCAACCAGCTTAGGCTTGTTCTCCTTCTGCAGTATTTGGAGAACTTAGAAAAATTGATGTACAATGCATATGAAGGATGTGCCAATGCCCTGACCTCTCCACCCAAGGTATGTCTGTTGACAGTGCTGATTTTACTCAGAACTTTCTACTGAGTGAACAGTGTTTTCAGGGTTGTTCAGTTCTTAACTGTGAAATTTCAGAAAAACTTCTCAAAGTTTAAGTCTCTTGAAAAAGTCTGTCTTTGAGTTGGGCTTATTCCTGGAGAACATGTTAAACCAGGCTTTATTTCTGGGGTACCAGACTGCATAATGGTACAGACCAATCAAGTCTGTCGTACCTCTGATTTTAAGCAGTCTCCTATTTGTAGATTGTCAACAGTTCTGTTATAAAGTAACACAGTTATTTGAGGCTTTAAATTGCTTTCTGAGGGATATAGTAATTATTTATAAGCAACATACCCCTTTGTGTAGTTCTAACTGCAAAACACTCTTCCCTGGAGAAATAAGCTGTTTAATTACCAGACTTTGACATGACAGTATGTATCGGGGAAGATGGATGTTTTTCTGGTCTGGTCTGTGTTTGTCCCAGCCACCTGTGAAAGTTTGTTCGGTTTCTGTATTGGGGGAGGTGGATGTGTTCTGTTCTGGCCAGTGTTTGGCCCAGCCACCTGTGAAAGTTGTTTTGTTTCCTACCAAGTAGTATGAAAACAATGCCTGATAAACGGAGATCTTGTCCTTGAAGGCAGAACTCTATATAAAGTGAAGTTAACTGCTATCTTCCTATTGGCTGATGGCCCGCCAAGGGCACTTGAAGGAGAAAGTGAAGAGGAGGGAGATGAAGTAAGCCCCCAGACTCATTTAGGGAAGACCCCTCCAGGAGGGAGATGAAGTAAGCCCCCAGACTCATTTAGGGAAGACCCCTCCAGGAGGGAGATGAAGTAAGCCCCCAGACTCATTTAGGGAAGACCCCTCCAGGAGGGAGATGAAGTAAGCCCCCAGACTCATTTAGGGAAGACCCCTCCAGGAGGGAGATGAAGTAAGCCCCCAGACTCATTTAGGGAAGACCCCTCCAGGAGGGAGATGAAGTAAGCCCCCAGACTCATTTAGGGAAGACCCCTCCAGGAGGGAGATGAAGTAAGCCCCCAGACTCATTTAGGGAAGACCCCTCCAGGAGGGAGATGAAGTAAGCCCCCAGACTCATTTAGGGAAGACCCCTCCAGGAGGGAGATGAAGTAAGCCCCCAGACTCATTTAGGGAAGACCCCTCCAGGAGGGAGATGAAGTAAGCCCCCAGACTCATTTAGGGAAGACCCCTCCAGGAGGGAGATGAAGTAAGCCCCCAGACTCATTTAGGGAAGACCCCTCCAGGAGGGAGATGAAGTAAGCCCCCAGACTCATTTAGGGAAGACCCCTCCAGGAGGGAGATGAAGTAAGCCCCCAGACTCATTTAGGGAAGACCCCTCCAGGAGGGAGATGAAGTAAGCCCCCAGACTCATTTAGGGAAGACCCCTCCAGGAGGGAGATGAAGTAAGCCCCCAGACTCATTTAGGGAAGACCCCTCCAGGAGGGAGATGAAGTAAGCCCCCAGACTCATTTAGGGAAGACCCCTCCAGGTGTATCACGCAGGCGCGGGGAAATTCCAATGTACACACACGTGTGCAGCAGGGACATCACTGACATAACGGGGGGAGGGATCGAAGGCCTCTGCCTGGGCAGTGCTGACCACACCTGCCCAGGTAGACGTAACCAGCTAAATTATATAAAAGGCAGACGGCACTTGTGGGCAGGGGCAAGCTTCACATGGAGGCCCACGTTGCCTCAGCGGGGACGCCCGTTACCTTGTGATCCTGCCACCACCCCACGGGAGCAGCTGCTGCCACGGGGGAGATTCTGGTTATTCTGGGGTCGGTAAGACAACCTCGTAAGTAATGCCTACGGGAGTGGGAGGTTTTACTGAGGGCTTATTTCCTTTCCCCTTTCATGTTCTCGGTTTCTCTGTTTGTTTGCCACTTCTTAGTAATAAAAATTGGGTTTTTCTGAGCTTTCAGCAGTGTTTGCTTTCCATTTCGGCATCCCTCCGAAACCCTCCCTGAAACACAGTAATACGTAATAGTATATTGCCACTGTGCCTGGCCAGTTGGATGCTACACATGATTCCAGACCATCTGCATTAATAAAATTAAAGGTGCAGAATTTTACCCATTTCTTCATCTCTCAGTTGCAGAAATGAAACCTTCTTGCCTTTGATTATTATAAAGTATTTAATGTAACTATTTTGGTTTGTATAGAAGAATGGTGTAGTGAAACTTTTCGTCTGTCTTTAAAGGTTATCAGGACGTTCTTCTATACCAATCGTCAGACATGCCAAGATTGGCTGACACGGATTAGACTTTCCATCATGAGAGTTGGATTGCTGGCTGGGCAGCCTGCTGTGACAGTCAGGCATGGATTTGATTTACTCACAGAAATGAAAACTAGTAATAGTATCTCTCAGGTACTCTTTTTTCAAACTCTGTAGATACTGCAAAAATATTCCTGTTGTATTGTAAAAGAACTGAGCTAAGGCAATCAGTTATTAAACCAAGTGGTACCTACAGGAACACATTATTTAACATTTTTAACTATTAATTCTGTATTGACAGACTTCTGTGGTTGCAACTTGGATACAATAGGTTGGTAGAAGATTAGGATGTACTGTACATGTGTGGTCAAATACTACACAGCAGTGAGTGCTATAGTTAATTCATAGATTGAATGGTGCCCCTTCTGAAGAAGAAGGTCCTGGTTAAATCTTATGACACTGGTGCTGCATTAGTATGAGGCCTTCCCAAGTTTATGGTAGTGTAATGTCTTTGCTTATCTGTGGGTGTGAGGAGGAAGGGGATTGTATCATGAGGGTATCCTTCCTCTGTAAGTAACTAGCAGGTCAAGTGCAGGACTGGGATAAGTGGGTAAAGTGGTTAAAGCCTTCTAGAAAAGGATGAATGGTTTCTTCAGTACATGACTTGATTTGCTTAAATATTTTACCAAAGAAGGATTGATAGATACTTGTTTCATTCATGCTTCTTTATGAATTCTCGTATAGGTGTAAACCATCACATAGTGATTGCTAACTGTTGGCATTCAGGCTGTAGTTTCACAGCACATACTGTTACCTTAACTCTGCTGCTTTTCCAAAAGCAGTGCAATGGATGGATATGAGGAACACTTGTAGATGCTTGTAGTGAAATACTGCTTCACCATTTCCAAGTATTTACCCATGTGTGTATATAGCTTTTATTTTATATGGGTCTTGTTAAATAACATTTTTGCTTTGCTTCTATAGGGAAATGAACTGGAAGTGACAATTATGATGCTGGTAGAAGCATTATGTGAGCTTCACTGTCCTGAAGCTATTCAGGGTATCGCTGTCTGGTCTTCTGCTGTAGTTGGGAAGAGTCTGTCCTGGATCAATTCTGTAGCTCAACAAGCAGAAG
This sequence comes from Pachyramphus minor, assembly GCA_013397135.1. Classification (NCBI taxonomy): domain Eukaryota; kingdom Metazoa; phylum Chordata; class Aves; order Passeriformes; family Tyrannidae; genus Pachyramphus; species Pachyramphus minor. Next base: position 90,259 of record VYXB01007203.1, on the reverse strand, counting down.
GGCGGTAAGTTTTCTTAAATAACTGGATGCTACAAACTGTAACGATTTTTTCCTTCTTATGGATAGTTCTATTTCTGAGCCCTTTAAATTGTGGGATGACAAGACTGCTGATCTAATTTCCATGTCAATTAAAGTCATTGTATCTTTTCAGAGATACCTAATGCATCCAGCACTTTTACGCATTTTAACTGTTAGTTTTAAATAAATTACCAGGATTTGAATATAAATTGTGTTCCTTAATTGTTTTCTTAGTTTTTAGTGCATAGCAGTGCTGCTTTCCTATTGTATTTAACTTTCCATTGCAAAGTAGTATTAATTTAAATGCTTGCTAATGCAGTCTCTGACCAATGTGTTATCTGGATACCTGCTTCAGTTTGTTAAGAGAGGGACATGCTTTGCAGTTTTAGTTCAACTTTGAAAAAGTGGCTTCTATGTTTATTACAGAAGAATCTTTGGATACAGATACAAATAAGTATCATCATCGTTCCAGGCAGGGTGTGCCTTCATTTTGGTGTTTTCATCTCCTTAAAGGAATACATCATTTCTTCTGTATGAAATGAAAAAGAGACACCTGTCATCTACCTTCCATGTGAAAAATTCACAAAAAAACCCAAATATTTTAGGTTTATAACTGGTTTTTTCCTTTTCTTGTAAGATTCCTTAAAATCATGTGCAGTTTTGTAATAGGTGGGAAGTTTCTCAGAAATAGCAAGTTTAAGGTGTGAATTATTGCCCTAGAGCCAGTTCAACAATCCTCTAGTAAATATGTATTTAGTCAGTATTCAGTTGTACTCATTCAGGTAAAAAGAGCGACAGTCAAATGTAAAAAAAATTTCTTTCCTTCTGTCTGTACTTGACTTGAAGTTGACTTTAAAACTTGAATGGACAAGCTTTTATCTTACGCTATAACAGGAAAATTCAGCCAGTAAACTTGTATCCTATGTTAATCCCTTTCTTTTGCTGAAGGTGACGTGAACTTTTTGACTATTGGGGTAAAGAAATGCTTAAAATACAGTCTATTTACAAAAAATCCTCTAACCTTTTTCTTCAAAATTCTGACTAAAATATTAAACTGTTTAAGGTTTGAAAAAGCAACTGCAGAATACCAGGAGCACCTGTGCTCCATGACGGGAGTGGATTGCTGTATAACAGGCTTTGACAAGGCTGTTCTGAAGTTGGCCAATTCAAACAGTGTGAATAATGCCAGCCCAAAGCATTCCTTGAATGGTCAGTGTTTCTTGTTTACTTTTTAAGAGAAATGCAGTTTTGTAAATGTATGTACTTAAAATGAGAACGTTCAATGATGCAGCCATGGTAATGCTTGACTCTGAAATCTGAAAACGTGTTTCTTTCTGCAGTTAAACTGAACCACTTAATGCTATTGAAAGGAGGGTTTGCAGTGAGATCTAGCTCAATGAAACTAAAAATAATAAGTAAAATACTGTGTAACTTCCTAATTTAATTCTAATGTGTTTTAGATCATAACTTAAACCTTAGTATTTATGACATAATTGTATCATGAATACACTAGTTACTCAGAGGTTTTTAACTGAGACTTGGTTCTGTTTCATCTTTGAGAAAGAACCTTCTTTGTTTCTAATGTTGTTCTGTTTTTTCTGTTTTGATGTTTCTTTACAGATCTGGATTAAAATTTTCCAAAACCTCCTTTTGAAAAGGTTGTCTTTTTTTCCTTAGAAAAAGTGTTAGTGGAAGAATACTGTAGACATTGTGTAACTATTTGATTTTTTTAAAAAAATTATGATTTTCTTGACCAAAGACATAGAAATTACATTTGAGTAATAGAATTGCTATTCTAAAATGTAAATTTAAGTGTGTCTATATGTAATTTTTTCATTTCACAGGAGAAACTAGAAAAACTGTCCTGACTAAGCCAAGCGACTCTTCACCTGAAGTTATAAACTACTTGGGTAACAAGGCCTGTGAATGTTACATTTCCATTGCCGACTGGGCTGCTGTTCAGGAGTGGCAAAATATGGTTCATGAATTGAAGAAAAGCAATAGTAATACCTCAATCAATCTGAAAGCAGATTTTAACTACATAAAGTAAGGATATAATTAATTTTTTCAGCAGTACCTTGGAGTCCATTAATTTGGAACTGAAATATTGAAGTGTACAAGGATTTTAGAAAATAACAGTTTCTAAATAGAGGCATGCAAATAAGAAAGTTGTGTTCTGAGGAGGGTGAAAACTTGGCAATGGTAGTTACAGATGAGTGAAGAGGTAATACCATTCTAAATAGTTACTATGCCTTTCCGGCTTCTGAGGCTTCTTCACATTCAAGAAAAACATTGAAGGAAAAATATACCAAATTTATCCTGCTTCTCTTAGCAGAAGATGCATCCTTTTGCACTACTTAAATAATAGCAGGAAGTAAAATGCCTTTCAGTTGTTAGTTTCAGGTACAGTTGTTAAATATTGTAATTCATTATATAATGGAAAAAGTATAGGAAGAGAGTAGTCTCGGTTGCTTAATTTTTCTTGGTTTTTTTTCTTAATGGAATTTAGCATTCTAGATTGGGTATTTACTTCCTGACCCTTGATATTTGTCTGATTCATGAAAAAACTTGAATAGTCTTGAATAGTTTAAGGGTCCTTTTTTTGACAACTTGATTACTTTCTGTCCCTGTACTGTTGTGCTAAACATCATAAAATACTTTTGGCTGAAATTCCTTGACTTGAAAATAGAAGCGTAGAAGGAAGCAGTGAAATAAAATCTTGCCGTTCTAGTAGGGTGCTTCTGTCAGAGAAAGGGATGATCCTTTTTCTTATTGCAGTTGTGCAGTTAATTCATTAGGAGGGGGAGTGCTTGTCATGGGTGTGAAAATGTATAATTTCTGAGTATTTGTGTTTTTCCAAACTAAACCCACTTGTGGTACCATTGCAGAGGTCTTGTCATTTTGACTGGTTTAAGTTAGTTTTCATTCAGATAATTGCTGGAAGTAAGATACTATGTAATGAGAGAAATCCTGTAGAGAACTCCTTAGGATGAACAGCACTTTGACTCTTCTGACCCTGAACAGGCTAAGAGACACTGTAGAAATGAGAATTGAAATAATTCAGCAGAAAGGGGAGATTTCACATGCTGAATTTTTGTTTCTTTTCTAGTCCAGATACTTGGGCAGTTCCTCCTTCAGTGGATAGTTACAAGAGTATTGAACACTGGAATATTCTGTATTCTGAGACATCAAGCCGCTTAACTTTTCAGTGCTATTTTTTGTATAGTTCTGTAACATTTGTAATGCCCAAATTATTTTCTAACGTAGAAGGGGGGGAGGAAATATTAAATTTGCTGCTTCAGGCTGTTAAGCAATATAAAGCAATAAGCAATATAAATTTGTTTATGACCTGCAAATACTCCAGTATTTCTGCAGTCTCGGTTTCATGTAAAGGAGGAGTTGAAACTGTGGCCTCATGAAATTCTGCCATGAAACTTTTCTGTGCATAGATGGTGGAAGAAGGTTTGGGTTTGCTTTGACTTCCAAACTCTGGTAGAAGAGAATTACATGGTAATAGGAAAAGCTTCACAGCTGGAGAGCTGTTCTTCCCTTTCACTTCAGTACTGAATTTATCCACTACTAGTGCCGTTTATTGATCTGTGTGAAAATGGGGACTTTTTTGCTTAGAATTCATTATAAGTGCTTTAGGATTGAAGTTAGTCTTGAGTGTTTGTATGTTGTTTAATATACTGAGCAACTGAAGTAAAGTAAAAAATGTGAAAATAAAACTGTAAACATTGAATTGCAGATCTTTGAGCAGCTTTGAGTCTGGACGTCTTATTGAATGCACTGAACAACTAGAATTATTACCAGGAGAAAATATCAACCTGCTTGCAGGTGGATCCAAAGAAAAAATAGGTATAAATGCATAAATTAACATTACTTCAAATACAAAAGTAAATATTTCTTCATTTATCTGTCTCCTGTAAGTGACAGGGTGAAGCTTCTGAATGTAATTTGCTGTGTTCAGTGGACTGACCATAACCTTTATGAAATCAAGCTTCAAAATGATTAGCAGTGGTCATCTTCAATGTTCATACAAGGGTGTTTTCTGGAGTTAATAAGTAATAAGTTAATAAGTAATCTGTCATGAATTTCTAATATGAATATATATATATAATATATATTTTTAAAAGGATTTTTTTTCAAACCTCCTTACTGTCAAAAATGCATTCTCAGATAGTGGAACTTGATAAAATTTGGCAGTTCTAGTTGGTTTCAATTGTTTAATCTCCATGTAGACATGAAGAAGCTCCTTCCTAATATGCTGAGTCCTGATCCAAGAGAACTTCAAAAAGCAGTTGAAGTACAGCTTTTGAGAAGTTCAGTGTGTCTGGCAACAGCTGTAAACCACATAGAGCAGGAGCAAAGGTGGCAGTCAATATCTGAGTAAGTTGAAATGTGCTATGAATGAATGTAATACACTGTGAAAATCTGTTCTAACTTGTTAAACATAACTTTCTGTAAAGCTCCAACTTCTACAGTAGTTTGCTGCCAGTTCTAGTTGCTGTGAGTTATAAGCTTGCTGACGAAAAATAAGATTATGTTTAACTTGGAGTTTATGTAGTTGATGAAGTCCTTTGAGCTGATAAAGTAATCCTGCTTGTCAGTTTAATAATAAAGTACTGTAACTAGTGCATAAGAGTGCAAGTTTTTCTTACCATCTTTAAAAAGATCTTGAATTTGGTTTTTCTTCAGTAATTTTGATATCACTATTTACTCTTAAAGTCTAGTTAACAGAAATGACTGTTCTGATCCTTTATTTCAGAAATCTTATTAAGTACTTAAAGCAAACATCCCGTATTGCTATTGGGCCTTTGAGACTTTCTACCCTCACTGTGTCTCAGTCTTTACCAGTGTTGAGCACTCTTCAGTTGTATTGTTCTTCTGCTTTGGAAAACACTGTATGCAACAGACTGACATCAGAGGTATATCTGTGTGTTTAAATGCTAAATTGGGGTAATGTCTTTCTCCATGTCATGTGGAGTGTTGAATATAAAACATACATTAATTGTTCTGATAGTTCGTAATCATACTGGAAAAAGACCTAGTCAAAAGACTAGTGTGCCTTGACCCAAGTTTTTCAAGTTTACATTTCAGTTGGATTTTTCTATAGTTATAAATATGACAACTCTTTCAATTACAGTATTTTTGAAGTTTTAGAAGAAGTGTTAGTATTTCTTCTAGAGATACATTGTAATGCTTATTCCTGCAACACATGTAATTTACTTTAAAAGCAACTGGAGAAAATTCTAATTAAAAAAAATCACTTCAGCAATTAAAGTCACACTCCAACCAGTATGAATGATCTAGTTCTAATTACTAATCACATTGTTCAGAAAAGAATTCAACTTGATTTTGAGCAAATTATTACTGTTGTCCTCTCAAAATCAAGCATAAAACATACTTAAGTTGTATTAGTTAATGACAAAGCATGGCTACTAATACAAATAAAAATATTTCCTCTGCACTGAAATGCTCTTTGCTTTTAATAAGTGAAAATTAATACATTGTAGTAAAGTTGTCTCTTATGACAACTGTGCAACTTCTGTGCCTCTTCAGGACTGTCTTGTACCTCTCTTCAATGATGCTTTGAGGTCATGCGAACAGTATGATGTGAGGCCATGGATGCATGCACTGAGGTACACAGTGTACCAAAATCAGCTGATGGAGAAACTTAAAGGTATGTAAGCTCTCATTTTAGTGTAAGTAAATGCAGAATTTGAACTTAAATTGTCTACTGAAAGCAGCAACTATGTCTTTTTTTTATTTAGATGGATTACTTTTTTAAAAGCCAAGTTTTGTCCTTTGGGTGTCTTGCTTTACAGCTCATTGGCTCAATTAGTGCTGTGATATACACAGTGTTAAAAAGAAAAAAAATGTATTCTGAAGTGTTTAGCAGTTCTGTACTCTCCTAATAACGCCTTACTTGCTCATCTCTTCACACTTCATATGCTTTCACTTTTGAACACTTCAACAATATGAATAATGGGTCTTTAAAAACAGTTATGGAAGCCATTTAAATGTGCAGTGTAATGAGAGGTAATGGGAGAAAAGTTCTATCGGGGCAAGTAGATTTATTAGCTAAGAAGAATGGTTATAGTGGGAAGAAAATCTTTCTTGCCCAGCAGATAATCTGTGGATATATTTTTTGTTTCAGAGGGGGTGTGTGAATATTCTAGGCATAAGTTAAATCATCTCAATTTCTGAAGGAGATGTTAAAAAACAAGAGAGCTGAGAAATTTTTTACTGATGGCCATGTACAGAATACATTGAGTAGAAATAATCAGATAATCATTTAATAATTTTGTTGACAATGTCTTGCTTCCTTCTTCAGAACCAACAGTCCCAATTAAAAGCCATCTAATGGAACTGGGCTTAACAGCAGCAAAATTTGCACGGAAGCGAGGAAATATTGCCCTGGCCACACGGCTGCTTGCCCAGTGCAGCGAGGTTCAAGTGGGAAAAACCACCACTGCTCAGGACTTAGTCCAGCACTTTAAAAAGTTGTCTGCACCAGGTCAGATAGATGAAAAATGGGGTCCTGAACTCGATATTGAGAAAACAAAATTGTTATACACAGCAGGTGAGTGTCTGCTGATTGTGTTGTAATGTCTTGAGCTGCTTGTCTTTATGACCAGGCTAATTCCCCTGATCTTGAAGAAATCATAACGGGACAGTATCATTAGGAACTGATTTCATACTATTAACTGTTGTCTCAATCTGAAAGGGTTTTCACAAGTCTTTTCTTACTTGTCAGTTTTAACTTCAAAAGAGAATTTTCTGTGTAAGAATACATTGCTACAAGCTGTATCTGAATATATTGCATTTCAGAAGTGTTTTGAATGATGTTAACACGGTACTGAAGATTTGCTTTTTATGATATGCAGGTCAGTCAACACATGCCATGGAAATGCTGAGTTCTTGTGCCATAGCTTTCTGCAAATCTGCCAAAGCCGAATATGCAGTTGCTAAGTCTATTCTCACACTGGCTAAATGGATTCAAGCAGAATGGAAAGAGATTTCAGGACAGTTGAAGCAAGTGTATAGAGCTCAACAACAGCAGAATCACACTGGTCTGTCTACCTTATCTAAAAACATATATAATTTGATTGCTCTCCCAGCTGTTAATACACTAGAAGAAGAATATCCTAGGATTGAAAGTGAATCTACAGGTACATTTCTTATCAAGTCCACTGGGGATAGCACCAGTAATATAGATAAGGACTAAGTGCTCCATCACTTGTATTTATTTTCCTAATACAGATATAAACAGTGTGTATTTTCTGCAATAGGTAGCTATGTACAGTTAGAAAACCCAAACACCTTAATATTTCTGTCATTTTTCTGTAACGTTTTTCTCATTGAAATGATGATGGCCTCAAGAAGAAACTGGTATGCATTTATTCTGTATGAGGATATAAATTTTTGTCCCACGTGTGTTCACTTTCAGCTTGTTTATTTGCTAAAGTTTGAATTAGATCTTTCAGATTAAGTATGAATACAATTTATGTTTTGAAGGCCCCCAATAAGTGTGAAAAGTACTTTGGTTTTCTTGTGATCCTTAATCTTTGCTTAATCTAAGGACTTCTCAGACTTTTTTCTTGAATGTTAAGATGAATTCTGTCTTTCTGCAAGCATGGATTTAATAAATAACTTATACACACATATACAAACAAACACAACCGCACTGCCCTGAGTATTTTGCAGAATTCTGCTCTCTGAAGCACTGTGCTCTTTTAGAGATCATGAGTTTCTTGCCTCAGTTCCATCTTTCTGCAAAGGGGGAAGCAATTGTAGAGTATAAGTGGTGGTTAACAAATGGAATCTTCTTTGTTTTGCAGCAGTGTCAGAACTGAAGAATAATTTCTTTTTGTAAGATTTTACACCCTTGGATACTAATTGTACTGAAAAAATATTACATGCTCATAATGTGTTGGTGTTATTTTCTCTGTTAAGGGATTTAGAAGTAGGTTTTACACCATAACATACTTTGCTCTATTGCTCCTATCACAGTAAACATTGGAGTTGGAGAACCAGACTTCATCTTGGGCCAGCTGTATCACTTGTCTTCAGTACAGGCACCTGAAGTAGCCAAGTCTTGGGCAGCCCTGGCTAGCTGGGCTTATAGATGGGGCCGGAAAGTAGTTGATAATGCCAGGTAAATTCATTCTAATGTTTAAATTTATGCAACACAATTAGTTTTCTTAAGATAAACCCTAGCTTTATATTTATGGTTACTGTTGTTTGTGGTCAGAAGTCACATTTGAGCAGAGAAATGAACATTCTCTTGATTACTTGCCCTCTGTAAAAAGAAGCTAGTTTAATGCTGAGATAAAGATGATTTCTTCCTTCAAGGAGTTCTATATATACAGTCTTAATGGTTTCAGTATCTCTACAAATATCCATGTAACAGGGATCAATAATTCATTAAATGTTACAGTCAAGGAGAAGGTGTTCGTCTGCTGCCCCGGGAAAAATCTGAGGTTCAGAACTTGCTTCCAGACAACATTGCAGAGGAAGATAAAGAGAAAATCTATGGGATTCTTGGGCAGGCAGTGTGTCGTCCAGCCGGGATTCAAGTGAGTGTAAATTTGCTTGCTTAAAAAATGTTCAACTTCACTGTGACCTTATTTTTCCTATACTTGTTAACTCTAAGTGTCTTAGAATTCAGACAGTACAAGAAATTATCCATTAGGTAAGTGGTAACGTATCTGTTGTATGAACTATGTTAATGTGATCAGGTGATACAGTTGCATGAGTCACATAGACAGCAACTGAATTAGGAACTAACGCTGCTTGTAGAAATTGTTGGATGACTTAATCAAATCTGTTTTCTCTTTATTTGCATTTAGGATGAAGACATGACTCTACAAATCACTGAAAATGAGGACAATGAAGAAGATGATATGGTGGATGTGATATGGCGTCAGTTATTAGCAAGTTGTCCCTGGCTTTCAGATCTAGATGAAAATGCAACAGAAGGGTTAATTAAAGTGTGGAGAAAAGTTGTAGACAGAATCTTCAGTCTCTATAAGCTCTCCTGCAGTGCATACTTTACTTTCCTTAAACTTAATGCTGGTCAGGTTAGTGTTCATGTAGATCAGGAAATCCAGTTACAAACTTTTCTAAATGATGGTATGAGCTGTATACTTAGAGTATTTCTTTGTTTCAAGGTTCCACTTGATGAGGAAGATCCCAGACTGCACTTAAGAAACACCTCTGAGCAAAGCACTGATGATGTTATTGTGATGGCAACCCTAAGACTGTTACGACTGCTTGTGAAACATGCTGGGGAACTTAGGCAGTATCTAGAGCATGGGCTAGAAACTACACCTACTGCTCCTTGGAGAGGTAAATACATGGTATCTAGTTGTTAAAATTAATTTTGTTGCATTTTCTCTAAATGCAGAAAGCTGTTTGTTGCACTTGGATAAAATTTTTATTTAAGCATCATAGAAAGAGAACCTGTCTTGTACTAAATAATGTAATTAAAGGTATTCAAGTCTGCCATGCACTCTGATTTTAGAGTAGTTAAGTAGCACAGATTCTGATCCCCTTCTTTCCCCACCTGAAGACATAGGAAGGAGAAAGGAGATGTAGTTTATGAACTATTACATTATATTACCACCTTAAAAAACAAATGGGGTGGGCTTTTTCCTAGCTACAGTTGAGAAAGACAACTAAAGCCAGATGTCTCAGAAGTAGTTGCTTGTCACTACACTGCTGGTTCTGGTTTTTCAAGGACTTTCCCTCATAATGTTATTGGCTTAGTGTAGAAGGCAGCAGAAGAGGAGGCCAACTGTTGTTGTTACAACAACTGTTGTAAAATTGCACTTTGTTTTGGACTTTTTTGTAAATTTGTACTTTTTTCTTTTTTCCTCACAATTCAAAAAAAAGGCATGCTTTTAAAACTAAAATAAAATTCTGCCTCATTTGTCAGCACTCTTTCTTTTCCTCCTTGTGTAGGTATTATACCTCAGCTTTTCTCCCGCCTGAATCACCCAGAAGTGTATGTTCGTCAGAGTATTTGCAACTTACTGTGTCGAGTGGCTCAAGATTCTCCTCATCTCATACTCTATCCTGCAATAGTGGGAACCATTTCACTTAGCAGTGAATCCCAGACTTCAGGTACAGAGATAAAAATAATCATTCAAATAAACTTGAGTTAAAATGTTTTTATTTATTGGATAAAATAATACTGAGGGTTTTTTCCCTCAGTAACTCTGATACTTTGTATCTTAAGAATATTTTTATTATAGGACCTCACTGATACCTTTCATCCAGTTTACCAATGTGACAAATAAGACTTTCAGTTTTGCATATTTTTCCTACACTTCGCCAGTACTTCATGTAATATGGGGACCTGATGCCAGATGAAGTATGGAGCGATGTATCTTAGTTTAACTAATACTTTAATATCTGTTTTTAATCTAGGGAACAAACTGCCTTCTGCCATCCCTACTTTGCTTGGTAATATTCAAGGAGAAGAACTGTTGGGTGGCGAATGTGATGGAGGGAGCACCCCAGCTTCCCAAGAAAGTAGTAAAGATGATACAAAAGCTGGATTAAATGAAGATCAAGCAATGATGCAAGATTGCTACAGCAAAATTGTGGAGAAACTCTCTGCTGCAAATCCAACAATGGTATTGCAGGTGAGTAATGCAAATGAACGCTACTTAGGTATTTGAACCACAAAATATGGAATTTGTATATATTGGGAGTTGGGCTGCTGAAAGTTTGTTTCTTTGCTTTAGGCTGTAATCTTTTTTCAACTTGTTCATCTACAAAAATAAGTCTGAGTACTAGTTCTTTTAAAATAAGCAGATCTTGTTTTATACAGGTTCAGATGCTGGTGGCTGAGCTGCGCAGAGTTACAGTTCTTTGGGATGAACTTTGGTTGGGAGTTTTACTGCAGCAGCACATGTATGTCCTCAGACGGATTCAGCAACTGGAAGATGAAGTCAAGAGGGTCCAAAACAATAACACTCTCCGGAAGTATGTCTTTTTCAATAATTCACATGACAACGTAACAACTGTTTGTTCTTGGAATCATACAGTCAAACCTACCAGCAGCAGTATTACTCCTGAGTTCATACTATCCCAGCTGCTGCTTTGTAAGCCTGCAGCCTTCTTTCAAGAACATTTTAATGTTACAGCACATATTCTAATCAAATGAGAAACAGCAACAGTCTACCTATAAATCCAGGTTGGGATTTCTTTAGTAATACTGTACTAAACCTAATGCATATTAAGTTGGGGATTATGAAATCCTATAGTTCTTGATTTCCAGGTCAAATGAAATGAGGACTAGCATGTTGAAGGGTATAATCTATTTAGAGGCTACTGTAAATACAGATGTTTGGAGTAAACAGAATGTTTTAATCTGCTCTTAGTTTTCTGTGTTGAGCAAGTCTCTTTTTTTCTCCCTCACCTGGGTTCTCCTGTGAATGGATTAGTGGAAGAGGAGATCTGTTCACTGAGCACCTGGCTAAGGTTAAGAATGCCTCTTGAATCCTTCTTTCAGGACTAACATGGAGTGGGAGAACAGAATGATCTGAATCTCTCTTCCTCTTCTTTATAGTGCGGTACATCCTCAAGAAGTAGTAGTAAAGAGCTCTTTTCTTAAAGGCAATCAGTTGGTTAGAGTGGTTTCTGCTCAGAGCTTCTCATCAGTTTCCAATGATGGAAGAACTCAGTTCAAATATTTCATTAAAAAAAAAGAGGAAAGAAAAAAAGTGTGTTTCAGGGGAGCACTGCATTCAATGTGGAATGAAATACTCTTCCTTTTAATATGATCATCCTTTAAGAGCTCATTTTAGACATGTAATGATTTTCGTTAATTCTTCAATGTCTCATTTGTCATTTTATTTTAATGCTCTGATGAGGTAACTTGCTTTTATGGCGTTAAGAAGAAATTTTGGTGTGGGTTTTTTTATAACAGAGAGGAGAAAATTGCAATCATGCGTGAGAAGCACACAGCTCTAATGAAGCCCATCGTGTTTGCTTTGGAACACGTGCGGAGCATCACTGCAGCTCCTGCAGAAACTCCTCATGAGAAGTGGTTTCAGGATAACTATGGAGATGCAATTGAAAATGCACTAGAGAAACTTAAGAATCCTTTGAATCCTGCTAAACCTGGAAGCAGCTGGCTCCCATTTAAAGAGGTATTATATGCACAGATGAAGAGGACAATGTAGAGACTTTCTGTTCTTGCTGAACCTTTTGATTGACCCTCTCCTTCTCTTATTCTCTTGCCATATCAGAATTGCAGCCTGAAACTTTGTCTTCTCAGCGCAGGCACCCTGGACGCTAAAGCACAGTAATTTTTGCTTTTAGCAAGTCCTGTTGACTGTCTGTTATTGCATTTCTATCCAGTAAAATCCTTTTGTTTTTCAAATCTTTCATCTTCTGCTGTTAGTTTTGGGAGCAGAGGGCTTTATTATTTTTTTTTAAATACCATTTTTCTGAAAGTATTCCATTTGAGTTTAGTGGATTTAAATTTTAACAAGTTAATTCTCTGGTTATCTAAACATATTCCTTGGGCTATGCAACAACTTTGAAATGTTCAACCCTTCCCAGGGTACTTTGTCAATTATGTCATCTTGTCTTAGTTTTTTGTGGGTCCGAGGAAAAACAAAATATTCACTCAGCTATCTAGAGCCAGCCTGGTGGTTTTTAAAAGTCTTGTTAGACAGAACCGAGGTTTTACACACAAATACTGTACTTTTCCCTGTACTTCTGCTTCTGCTTTGCAGAACAAACAACATGCAGATACATAAACAGGAGGTTGCTGAATGCTGGTGTCTTTAACCACAGCTCAAATATTTATAGTGCAGAAGCAAACCTCTGGAGGAGCATGATTTGTTATGACTTTGGTGCTTATCACCAGACAGGGTGTATTTGCTGTATAAAGGATGTTTTTTAGGTTTTGTCATCTTCATCCTAAACTGTATCTGGATCAACAGGGTGGAAAGGTGGAAGGGAGTCTAAGAAAAATCTCTGTGCTTTCTGGAAATGACCACCATTAAGTCTGGTTTGGTGGTGTTTTTGTTTTTTAATGATGTTGAGGTGAACCTCTACCTAAAAGAATAAAATTTCTTTGGAATAGGTTATGCTGAGTTTGCAGCAAAGAGCACAGAAACGGGCCAGTTACCTCTTACGACTTGAAGAAATCAGTCCTTGGTTGGCTGCCATGATGAACACTGAAATAGCACTTCCTGGAGAAGTATCTACCAGGGATACAGTCACAATTCAGAATGTGGGCAGCACCATCACAATCCTGCCTACCAAAACCAAACCTAAAAAGCTGCTTTTCCTGGGTTCAGATGGGAAGAATTATCCCTACCTATTCAAAGGTAAGTAAATGCATTTTTCTTACACAAGGCACTGTCTCTTGTTATAGAGTAGAGTGTCTTAAAGGCAGGAAGATTGTACGGTGCAACTTCTGTTTTATCTGCCTCAATGATACAGAGAAAGAGGAGTTTGAAGCATTTGCTCTCTCTCTCTTCTCCACCTCCTACTTCACCAAACATTTTCAAAGAATTTTGCCTTGGGAAGCTGTAAGTCTGGGGTGTTTCAAATCCCCTCTTTATAGGGCTTTCATCAGAAGTGGTGTCCTGCTTGCATGTTGATTGGATTAACTGGGTGCAATTTTTCAGAAGCTTAAGGTAGCATCTATAAGAGAACTTTAGAGACTTCTTGCCTTCCCTGAAAGGGAAAGGTCTTGTTATGTTAGTATATGTTAGTTACATAGTTACTTAGTATACTATGTATACTAACATACTAACAGTATGTTAGTAACTGTTACTTGTATCTCTCACAGAGTGGGCTGGCATAAACTGGTGATTCCGGTAGGTAAAGGCCATGTAAACATTTAGATTTAGGCTTAACAACTCATGGTTAATCTACATAATTTATAAAGATATTAATAGTCTGAAATAAAGTACCTTAAAAAATGCTAAATTTTGGGCTCTAGGAGATTTTTTTTCCCCTCTAGTAATTAAATTTTAAACAAATTTGTTGCAGGCTTGGAAGACTTGCATCTAGATGAAAGAATCATGCAGTTCTTATCAATTGTGAACACCATGTTTGCTACTATTAACCGCCAAGAGACACCACGGTTCCATGCAAGGCACTACTCTGTGACACCTCTGGGAACAAGGTCAGGCTTGATCCAGTGGGTGGATGGAGCTACACCTTTGTTTGGTCTCTACAAGCGCTGGCAACAGCGAGAAGCTGCTTTACAAGCACAAAAGGTAACTACTGTGTTTTTATAATTTGAACAAGCCAGAAGAGGAACATCTATTTTGACTGCTTTGCAGTTCTAAATCACGTAGTCTTAAAAGGATTGTGTTTTGTTCATAAGAATGCAGAATGGTTCTGTGTATTTTACATTTCTTGGGATTTCATCAGAAGTCAATGAAATTGCATATATGTCTTTATATATAATTACAGTGCGTAACATGACTATGCTGTTCTGGCATAGTAATTCAAAGCAAATTGTTCTCTACAAATAGAATTATCCTTGGTTAAAATGATTATACTTCCATATCTTGTCTTCTCCTCCTCATTTCATTTTACATATAGATTTTACTGATATATTTTTGGGATTTACTCTGGTAAGAGTAGAGTTAGGCCAAAACAATGTGTTTTGATTTTATAGAGACCTTAACTATGGAATTTTGAAAGAATTCTCTGAGCTGTAAAAATCATTCTCAGTAAAGGTGTTGAATTCAGATCTTATTCTTGCTAAAACTGAATTTGGGATACTTTTGTGTGGTAATGAGTTGTAATACACAAACTACTCTTTTTACCTCTTCTAGGCTCAGGACTCTTACCAGAGTCCTCAGAATCCTGGAATAGTACCTAGACCCAGTGAACTTTACTACAGTAAGATTGGACCGGCTTTAAAGGCAGTTGGGCTTAGTCTTGACGTGTCACGTCGTGACTGGCCCTTGAATGTCATGAGGGCTGTTCTGGAAGAACTGATGGAAGCAACTCCCCCAAATCTCCTTGCTAAGGAGCTCTGGTCATCATGTACCACACCGGATGAATGGTGGAGAGTTACACAGGTGAGTTATGACAACTATATTTTACCTTTGAGAGGCTGTGGTTTTAATGGGATGAGGGGCAACAAGTGGCGGAGATGTGTGCAAGCAGTGATACTTGTGAGTTTGGAGAGCTAGCACTGCTGATGTTGGATGTAACAGGAAATGTTGGCAATTATACTATCTGGGATTAAAAAATGACTATAGACCCAATTAACTCTACATTATTATACTAGAATTATCAGCCTAAGACATGAAAACTCTTGTAAGATATCATCAAACAACAAATAGAAAACTTTTTAGAATAAGTTGGGTTTGATTTGTCTTATGCTTACACTTAAAATACTGTTTTAAGATGGTAGTCAGTCCAATGTGTTGGCAGAGGATTCCCACAAATAATTTTTTCCTGAAACTCTCTTTAAAGTCGTATGCAAGATCCACTGCAGTTATGTCCATGGTTGGCTACATCATTGGTCTTGGAGACAGACATCTGGATAATGTTCTTATAGATATGACTACAGGAGAAGTTGTCCACATAGATTATAATGTTTGCTTTGAAAAAGGTAATTTAAAAGATGCTCTATGTTATTCAAATAAAAGGTTTCCCTTCTTGCTAATTAAAAGAAACAACTAAAATTTTTATCTTAAAGGGAAAAGCCTTAGGGTACCAGAGAAGGTTCCATTCCGGATGACGCACAATATTGAAACAGCACTTGGAGTTACAGGAGTAGAAGGGGTTTTCAGGCTTTCTTGTGAACAGGTATGTTAGGAAACTTGAAAACTAAGGCTGTCACTTGCCAAATACTGTCTTAAAACTTTTCTATTAAACATTTTTCTGCTGGTTTATAAATCCTGCACTTTTCCTTCTGTGATTATTGTTGGACTTATTTTAGATATATCCTATGACAGGTATTTAAGAAACATGAGACTGTCAGATTCTTGCATGTCACACATTTGAGTAGTGGTACAGCTATGATTTAGGGGGAAAGGGGAACTTCCAGCTCTTGATATAAAATGTTATGTTTTTCCTCCATCTTTTTTTGGTGATGTTTTGCTTACCTTCTTTCTTTGGGACTCCCCCTTGGTAACCAGATGTATTTTTAAAAAGAAAAATGCTCAGAACAAGGCAAAGTTTTCTTAAGTGTCTGTGGCCAGTGTACAGAGTTTGTGTGGAGGGTTAGAATGAAATCTTGAGTTTTGGTGTCTTCCTACAGGCTTAGCTGCATTTGTACACACTGTGGTGTTCTTCCTGTCTCTGTATGGTTAAGGATACATGCAGTATTTTGCATCTAAATTTCCACTGTTCTACGAGCATAATTGCAGAATCAGAATGAGTCTGTTTAAAATGTGATGCAGGTCCTTCATATCATGCGCCGTGGGAGAGAGACTTTGCTCACGTTGCTTGAAGCTTTTGTTTATGATCCACTGGTGGACTGGACTGCTGGAGGTGAAGCAGGGTTTGCTGGAGCTGTCTATGGTGGTGGTGGCCAGCAGGCTGAAAACAAACAGAGCAAAAGGGAAATGGAAAGAGATATTACACGCAGTCTCTTTTCTTCAAGGGTGGCAGAGATAAAGGTGAGTTTACTACACTAATTTTCTATTTTAAAACCCAAGTAGGCCTGTGCTTTAATTTCATTTATTTGCATTTGGGGGATGGTGGAAGATATGGTCATTTATTAGAAATAGTTCGCAAATTTTATTGAGCTAAATTGAGTTTTTATTAAGGTAGTGCTTATATTAAACTTGCAAGTATTTAGTTTTCAATTTCTGCATGCTTAATTCTAAAACATGTTTTGATGTTTTTGCTGTGTCTGGGCTGGGGGAATAAAAATAGAGATTTAGAGAGCAGTCTAAATAAAAAATGCCTGAAGATTTAGCATTGTAGCACTGGAAGCAGTCCTAGATGAACAGCATCAAGGAAGGATTAAGTTCTGCCATATCTCACTTTCTCTTACCTGCTTGAGTGAAGTGCAGTTTTGTAACATCTTTGTCTTGTTTACAGGTTAACTGGTTTAAGAATAGAGATGAAATGCTTGCTGTACTGCCAAAATTGGACAGTAGCTTAGAAGAGTATCTGAACCTGCAAGAGCAGTTGACAGATATAGAAAAGTTGCAAGGAAAACTACTGGAAGAGATAGCATTTCTGGAGGGTGCAGAAGGGGTGGATCATCCCTCCCACACGCTTCAGCACAGGTACAGAGGAGTCAGGAATTCTGTCAGGAGTTTCACAGTTCAGTTGGTGTTTTAGTAATGTACTTATAGGTTAAATGTTAGAAATGTGTATATATGAGAGAGGTGAATACCTGGGTAAAAGCTGTTCTGTACAAGGAGTGACCTGCTTATTGTAAGAAGAACTACTGAGACCATTTTCCTTTTGAATAACCTCATGTATGCCCTGTACCTCATACTCTGGCAATATAACCTGTGCTAGTCCAAGCTGATCGTCAGGGCAAGAGAAAGACTGTGCTAAATGTGCTGTCCTATCATAATAATCCACATAAGGTAGCTACTGATAAATAGCACAAACATCTTTTCATCTAAGTCTCTAAGTTATTTTTGAAGGCTATTTGAAATTGATGAAGGATTTCAAAATTGCATGAATATGCACATGCATTAATTGTAGAAAAACAATTATTAATGCAACATTATTACTATTTTGTAATTGGTGAGAATATGTTCATTGTCCGGTCACACAGTAGTTGTATTGTTTGGTATGGTTATGTTTTCTATAGCATTAAGTATTTTTTTTCTTTAGTACTTACTTGATTCTGTGGCTTCAATAATTTCAGATATTCTGAGCACACACAGTTGCAGTCTCAACAAAGAGCTGTCCAGGAAGCAATCCAAGTGAAGCTGAATGAGTTTGAGCAGTGGATAACACATTACCAAACTGCTTTCAGTAACTTAGAGGCAACGCAACTTGCAAGTCTTCTTCAAGAAATTAGTACACAAATGGATCTAGGTATAAAATCGTATTTGTGGGTGTGTTTTTAACGGTTTGAAAACAACTAGAGTTTAATATCAAGGAAGCATTATGAGTATCCTCTAACTTAAAGGCAAGGACCTCTATATAATAAATGAGAAGAAAGAGGCTTCTTCAAAGTGTGATATAGAGCACTTCAAGGCTTCTGTGCCAAGCTGTCAGGAGGAACTTGTCTGTCTGTGCTGGTTTCAGTCTTAGCTGGGCATGAGATGAGTCTCCTACCTTGTGCTCAAAATTCTCAGTATGAATTCTCCATGCTTCCTTAATCACAAAAAGAATATTTTTGAAAAGGTGTTAGGGCCCAGTATTTGTATGCTATAAAATGTGTCTTGTTTCAGAGATGCATCTTAATTTTTAATCATCTTTCTTAAAAGGTCCTCCAAGTTATGTCCCAGCAACAGCATTTCTGCAAAATGCCGGCCAGGCACATCTAATCAGTCAGTGTGAACAACTGGAAGGAGAAGTTGGTGCTCTTCTCCAGCAGAGAAGATCTGTATTACGTGGGTGTCTCGAACAGCTGCACAACTATGCAACAGTTGCTCTGCAGTATCCAAAAGCTGTGTTTCAGAAGCACCGAATAGAGCAATGGAAAACCTGGATGGAAGAACTCGTTTGTAACATGACAGTAGAGTGTTGTCAGGATACCTTTAGGAAGTAAGTTGACAGAATAGTGCATTGTTCAAAAAAATTTTCAAGCTATTATCCTAATTTTCTAATGAAAAGAAATACTTTTTCAAGGAAAGTATTTTATTTACACAGAGTATATTTCCTATCCACAGAGAAGAATGCACTTAGCTAGTACTTGGAAAAGAAAATTTTGTCATTGTACTTTTGCTTTACAGATATGAAATGCAGTATGCTCCTCAGCCCCCTCCGAGCATGTGCCAGTTCATAACTGCCACAGAAATGACCCTGCAGCGCTATGCAGCTGATATCAACAACAGACTGATCCGGCAGGTGGAGCGTTTGAAACAGGAGGCAGTCACTGTGCCTGTTTGCGAAGAGCAGCTCAAAGAAATTGAACGGTGCATAAAAGTTTTCCTTCACGAAAATGGAGAGGAGGGCTCGCTGAGCTTGGCCAGTGTCATCATCTCTGCTCTGTGTGCACTGACAAGGTGAGTTCCCTCTTGCAAAACTTGGTGAGTTTGTGTGAGACAAGGGATATTCAAGTGATGTAATTATGTGAAGAAGGCAACAGCAGGCACATTTTCTAAGTGTTGTGATTCATCTAGGCGAAATCTGATGATGGAAGGTGCAGCATCAAGTGCTGGAGAACAGCTGGTTGATTTGACTTCAAGAGATGGAGCCTGGTTCTTGGAGGAGCTTTGCAGCATGAGTGGGAATGTTACATGCCTTGTGCAGTTGCTGAAGCAGTGTCATCTTGTACCTCAGGACTTAGATATTCCGAACCCCATTGAAGCATCAGAAGCTGTTCACTTGGCAAATGGAGTCTATATCTCACTTCAGGTAATGCTTACTTTTCCCCCAGTATTCAAGACTTCAGCTAAGCCATTTTTAATAGATTCTTTCTTAAAGGGCTAAATGTTTGTTTATGATGCTGCTGAGGTTTTTTTCTTAAATCTTAGTCTTGATTGCTGTGTTTGACTGAGCTGAACAGGCATTTGCTTCTGCTGTTTACATTTTTATTTGAGTGAAAGAAACCGTTTTGATCTATACATGACAAATTGTAAAAACTGCTGTCAAGTAACCATGAGGAAGCAGTTAGTATCAGATTTAGACACACTAGCTTTGTGTCTTGTTTTCATTCTTTTACTCTGTTGCTGGCAGTCCAGAACAACTCCCAAACTGTTTAAATTGTGTTTTTTTTCTGTTTTCTGCTCCTGTTAAACCTTCTATAACCCTGAGATTAGCTCAGTTGATTAGAGCGTGGTGCTAATAACACCAGGGTTGCAGGTCTGATCCCCTGTATGGGCCATTCACTTAAGAATTGGACTTGGTGATCCTTGTGGGTCCCTTCCAACTCAGAATATTCTGTGATTATTTTCGCCTGAAACAAGTAGTTTCAAACAAAAACCTTTTGTACAGTCCCCTATCTCCAAGATTGGGAAACAGAAAAAGGCATTTTTACTTTTGTGGTTTAGGAATGCTTCCATGCTAATGAAACAAACAAAAAAACCCATCAATGGCAGCCTGAGTAAAATATCTGCTGAAGATTAATGTGGGCATCAACTTATAAACTGTGGCTGATGTAAATAGCTTTTTAAAGCTTTTGGTTCCACTGTATTGTATTTGAAAAAGATTCTCCTACCAAGCTGTGTAAGTGCATTGGGATTTTCCTCACTTTTTCTTCCCCCTTCAAAGTAGTGACATTTCAGAACTGTTTCAGAAATGTGCATGGTTGTTTCATTGCATAGCAGTGGAGATCTTTCACCCACACATTGCTGTCCCTCATGTGAGCCCTTAGATAAGGTGCCAGCTACCTGAGCAATCAGGATAACCAGTCTTTTTGTTGTGTCTTGTTTCATTTGGAGACAGAGTGTGTTGGTTCTTTCTCTATCTGCTTTTATCACTCTGCATTCTGCTTGGGCAAAGTTGGTATGTGTCATTTGAGGTACTCTTTTCCTTCCTTGCATTGATTCCTGTGGAGTAAGTAGGA
This sequence comes from Pachyramphus minor, assembly GCA_013397135.1. NCBI lineage: Eukaryota > Metazoa > Chordata > Aves > Passeriformes > Tyrannidae > Pachyramphus > Pachyramphus minor. The sequence goes on along the minus strand of VYXB01007203.1, from coordinate 69,591 downwards.
CCCCAGCAAAATTATCACTACCTGGCAAGTTTCTGATTCTTTTCCCTTGCCTGCTTCAATGAGTTTAGCAAATGATAAATTCCATAAATAGTTTAATTCACTCATAGTTATGTAATGGAAAAGCTGTATAGTTTGCTGAAATTGATTTACAAAATGATTGCTGTACCACCAAGCCTCTGCTGAGGATTGCTGTAAGGTACTGCTGCTGGTGCTGTGGAGATAGTTGTTGTTACATTGCTACAAATGTCAAGCCTTTGGGTTTGTACAGGGTTTAACATATTCCTGATTTCTTTAAAGTTAAACAGCAGACTTTTGACTCTTGGCTGAGCAGCATCGTGTTATATTTTAGATAATGCCTGCTGCAGGGGAACGTAACACTAAAATGACAAAGGTGTTGCATATGATACTTTCTGAGGGAGGAAAATTTCTTATGTTTTCATATTTACTCCCCAACAGGAATTGAACTCAAACTTCCGACAGATCATTTTTCCTGAAGCACTTAGGTGTTTAATGAAAGGAGAGTATACTTTAGAAAGTATGCTCCATGAATTGGATAATCTTATAGAGCAAACAACTGATGGAGTCCCTTTGCAAACACTGGTTGAATCTCTGCAAGCCTACTTACGAAATGCTGCTATGGGTCTAGAGGAAGAAACACATACTCATTACATTGATGTTGCAAGGTAAATCACCTCTTTTTTTTTTTTTTCTTAATTCAGGTGTGAGAGAACGAAGACTGCAGAACATTAGTTTGTGTAAATTTATTATTTGATATATATGTGGGTTTTTTTCCCAAGAATACCCTTAAGCAAAGTGCAGTGTATGAAGTTCACTGTTTCCTCTGAGTTTGTGTGTTCATCCACATGCATACAGAGAAACAGAAACAGGGAGCTATGGCAATTTACACTTACATCTGCTTAATACTAACTTATGGTAGTCAACTTGTTCCAAAATATGTTTTTGTGGTTTTGTGTTTGAAGTTAAAGGATGCTAAAAAGCTGGTTCATTAGTTTGTGGGACGAACCTGTGGAAAGGGGAGCCTGTAACCACAGCACTCCTCTCGTCAGGAGGCTTGATGAGTGACTTTTGCATAATGAGTCAGTGACCTGATTAAAAAACCAAAATACAAACAAACCGAACCCCAACAAAACAAAAAGACTTGTGCATCTTGTGATGTGGTACAGTACTTTTCCAGGGAAGTGCTTGGTACACAACTGAGCCAATTCCAGAACTTCCTTTGAGCCAGTTGTGGTGGCTCCATCAGCAGCACAGCCAAGACTGTACCTACTAAAAACTATTTACATTGTTTCTCTTATATTAGTTTTCTTCCTGGTTTACCTGTTGGCAAGCCTGCACAACCTGTTAGTTGAGGGTCAAAAGTGACATAAGGGAAGATAGGCACCCTTCAAGAGCACCCAGCTGTTAAACTGTCTCAGTCATACCCTGAGACCTCACCCTCCACCTTTTTACACCATATGCCAGTCAGTTATACATGTACATGTTGTAAAACCAGTGCTTGGTTTCCAAGGAAGGAAATGTGATATCTGCCTCTCTAACTATTCATAACTTTAACATGCTCATAGTATAATACAGTCTTCTACCTGTATTTTATAGCTATTATAGCTTTGTAAGTGGTCCTCTAATACAGTCTTGTCCTATGGTATCCTTAGCTGTTCTTGAGACCAGCATTGGGATTCATGAGGAAACAGGGCAGGGAGGCGGGGAAAAGCCTGCAAAAATTTCATCTTGTTCAGATGCATCCTAATTCCAATCTGTTCTGTCTGTGGGATCAATCAGCTTAAAAAAAATCCTGTTTATTGTGGACTAAGCAAAACCATCTAAACTTGCTTTTTTTTTTCCTTTTAAGAGTACTTCATGCTCAGTATGGTGAACTGATTCAGCCGAGAAATGGTTCAGTTGATGAAACTCCCAAAATGTCAGCTGGTCAGATGCTTTTGGTAGCTTTTGATGGAATGTTTGCTCAAGTGGAAACTGCATTTGGTTTATTGATTGAAAAGGTATGGATCCGTTCTTTTTAGAGTACTCTTTGAGTCAAAAATAGGAAACTTTCATAAAAGCAAACCTAACTTATTTCCTTTATATTGCTCAGCTAAACAAGATGGAGATACCTCTTGCTTGGCGTAAGATTGACATAATTAGGGAAGCCCGCAGCACCCAAGCGAACTTCTTTGATGATGACAATAATCGTCAAGTTCTAGAGGAAATTTTCTTTCTGAAGAGACTGCAAACAATTAAAGAATTTTTCAGGCTCTGTGGTACCTTTTCTAAAACACTGTCAGGTAAATAAATGTTACCAAATATTCAGTGTGGCTTTATCCACTTGTCATCCTGTTCAGAAGAACATAAAATGGTCACTTTTACTGTAACTTAACTTTTCATATATGGCAAGGATGCAGAAATTCAAAATAAATTCCTGTATTATGTGTTTATAAGTTGAGTAATATTTTTCTAGGTCCTTCAAATTTCTTTTTATAACAAATTTACTATTTCTTTCCTTTAAAAGGAATCAGTTCACTTGAAGACCAGAATGCAGTAAATGGACCTGTTCAAATTGTCAATGTGAAAACCCTTTACAGGAACTCTTGTTTTAGTGAAGATCAAATGGCCAAACCAATTAAGGCTTTTACAGCAGACTTTGTGAGGCAGCTTTTAATTGGCCTTCCAAATCAAGCTTTGGGACTGACTTTGTGCAGTTTCATCAGTGCTTTGGGTGTCGATATCATTGCTCAGGTAGAGGCAAAAGACTTTGGAGCAGAAAGCAAAGTTTCTGTGGATGACCTGTGCAAGAAAGCTGTGGAGCACAATATCCAGATTGGGAAGTTCTCGCAGTTGGTGATGAACAGGGCGACAGTTCTGGCGAGTTCATACGACACTGCGTGGAAGAAGCACGATTTGGTGCGCAGACTCGAGACCAGCATTTCATCTTGCAAGACCAGTCTGCAGAGAGTGCAACTGCACATTGCCATGTTCCAGGTAAGGTCATAGCCCCGGGTTGTTTCTGAATTGTGTCTGTAGAAAGTGAGCACGAGTTAGTGTGTCTGAGCTCAACAAAACCTTATGTTTTGTTGAATAAGATCTAGAGTATTTTAATGGCCTCTATTTTAGTTTTAAATTATGCTGTAAATATACATGGAAAAAAGTGTTAGAGTTACCTCCTTTTGAAGACTAGCTGCTCTATAAGAAGCCAATTTGGTAATGTGTAAATTTGTTTTTTGCGTCAATAAGTGCAATTTTTTTTCAATAACCATTAAGTAATTTCTTAGAAAATAGGCCATTCGCTGGCTTCCTTACTAGCAATGCTGTCCCATTCTCCCCCTGTTTTCCAAACAGATTATGACTGTAAGGGAGGAGACTGCTTAAAACAGCATGCATTGCTGAATGTCATCTTTTATCTTTCCTTCCAAGTTTTAATGCGTTAGCTGTGTCCTTGCTCCACTGTTTGCCTCATTAAAAAATATAAATAGCAGCATCAATCCTGAAAAATGCTCTTCTGAGGCCTTAGATAAATGCCATTGTGTATCTTGAACTGTTCACTGGTATCCAATTATATTGTAATGTCAGTGATGTTGATTTTATAGTGATTTGTAGGTTAAGGGACAAGGCTTTCTCCATGTCAGTTAATGAACCGTTCCGTAGACTGGTGAGCAAAGTTGTCTTGATTTCAATGCATCACAAGTGAATTGTTTCTGAATATTGATGGCTTTTCCTTCAGATCAAAAAAATGTGTGTAAATCACTGTAATGAACATCCAAGCCATCAAAATCTAATTTACAACTACTTGTATAATTTAATGCTCTCTAATGACTTAGAACTTTGAAGCCATGCTGACATGCAGCCCTTTTAAATGCCCTTAGTCATCAAATGTACCAGAGCACTTGCACTGTTACGTATGAAGCTAAGTATTTTGTGCTGAGCAATACCGATAACTCAATATTGCTGTTATCTTCTTAAAGTGGCAGCATGAAGATCTCCTCATCAGTCGCCCACAAGCTATTTCTGTCACTCCTCCACCTCGTTCTGCAATTTTAGCCAGCATGAAAAAGAAACTTCACACACTCAGTCAGATTGAAGCTTCGATTGCAACAGTCCAGGTACGACTGTTTTGGGGAGGTTTGTTCCTCAGAATATTGAAATGTGATTCCAACACAAACTGCAAAATCGTGTACCACCTTCAAATTATGTTATCTGTCTTGCACAAATGTAGGGGTGTTTCATTGATCTCTTTCGTTTTGTCTGATATATACTGTCACAGTGTTTGATTTTGCTGTCTCATTGAAAACATTTTCTTTGGAATATCAGTAAATTTCGTTGAGGAAAAATACAAATCTCTTAATGTACCTTTCTTTCGGAAGGGTGCTCTTGCTCCTATTCTTTCTCCGCCTTAGAATTTACTACAGTGATAGTAAATAATTTTACAAGTGAAGTGTCAGAAGCTTCCTTTGTAGATCTGGGCAAATGAATTATTCTGTGTGTTAAGGTTTGTGTGCTGTGGCTTGACTCAGCTTTTTAGCTTTTCTTGGTGTCGGTATTATAGAATGTTTAATTGTTTAAAATAAATAATGCTTAGCTTCCTGAATTTTAATTTCCTTTTTTAGTTATAAAAGCATTATTTGTAATAATTTTTGAATTATTTACAAAATAATTGAGGACTCTCATGATTTCATATAACTCTTAGCCTAAAAATGTGCTTACTTTTGCTTTGTTTTTTTATGGCAAGTTAAGATCTAGACAGGTGACTTTCCATAACAATCAAATTCAATTGTGCTGAAAATAAACCTTTAAACAGCATAAACTAATATCTATCGATCATGCATACCACAGTATTTTACATATGTGGGCATAAAAATGTGTTATATATACATTTTTGTTTTACAGTTAGGCTTGGAATGATATATATCAGTATGAATTGTATATATAAGTGGGAATTGGATTTCTTTTTCTTCCCCAATGCAGGAGAAACTAGCAGCACTTGAAGCAAGTATTGAGCAGCGTTTAAAATGGGCAGGAGGTGCTAATCCTGCACTGGCACCAGTCTTGCAAGATTTTGATGCCACTATTGCTGAAAGAAGAAACCTCGTACTTAAAGAAAGTCAAAGAGCAAGTCAGGTACTATATATAAGTGCAGTACTATTGACTCTAAGTGTATTCACTCTTCACTTCCTACTTGAGATTTCTGTAGAAGATATTTTTCTGCTCTGCATCTAAAGACCAAACATAAATAACCAAATACTTCTGGGAATCCCACTTAAAAACCAATATGAATAATCTCTGTGAGAATTGCTGCAGGGTTGGATGACCCTGAGATGGTACAGCTACTGTAACAGAGCAGTATCTGTTTAAAATTCTCACTTCATAGGATGTGAAAAAAATGCATTTTGTATAATAAGCACTTGAATTGGAATAATGTATCTCACTCTTGCTTTGATTTTTCAGGTCACTTTCCTTTGCAGTAATATCATTCATTTTGAAAGTTTACGTACTAGAACAGCAGAAGCCTTAAATCTTGATGCTGCATTATTTGAACTTCTCAAACGCTGTCAACAAATGTGCTCCTTTGCATCCCAGTTCAACAGCTCCGTGTCTGACCTGGAGCTTCGCCTGCTCCAGAGAGTGGTAAGCAAAGGTCAAAGCAAAACATTAAACATTATAGAATCCCTGTAAGGGGTTCTCAGTTTTGTGTTCCATTTTAAGTCAGTGTTACGTGTACCTTCAAATGGGGTGTGGATCACAGAGTTTGTGCTGTCAGCTGATAAACAGTTTGCTGCGGCATCTACACAGTAATTGAATTTTATCTCTGGATACAGGTAAAATGTTTCTGTTATTTTAGGGCACTGGTCTTGAACATCCTATTGGCAGCTCTGAATGGCTTCACTCAGCTCACAAGCAGTTGACCCAGGAAATATCTACCCAGAGAACAGTACAAACAGAAAGAGAACAGCAAATAGAAACAGTTTGTGAAACAATTCAGAATCTGGTGGATAGTATTAAAACTGTGCTCACAGGTCATAACAGACAACTTGGAGATGTTAAACATCTACTGAAAGCTATGGCAAAGGTATGTCTGAAACATCCTTAAATTTATTCATCAAACCCATGTCAGTACAGTTTAAGAAAGATAACACTTGTAGCTATGTGCTTTTTAAAGTATCTAGAAACAGTGAAATGTGTTCATGCATATGGAGTTCAAGACACAGAGTTAATTTTATCTCTAAGAATTCATAAAACTTTCTAACGTTAGGCTAAGCAGGCTTTGGTTGAATTGAACTTTTTCGCTCTATTGGCAGTTCAAATACTTTGTTTAAAAATTCTCTTGGTTCTTAATAACTTTATCATTTTTAAATTTTAAAATTTTATTGTTTTTAAATTTATCTTCTTGGAATGTAACTACTGAACATTATGGTTATTAGTAGTCAAATGACAAACTGAAGGGCTGAAAGGGCTAAGAGATACTCACCTTTATTCTCTTAGCCAAAATATAGCAGTTAACCTTTTTGCACATCTTTGTTACAGGATGAAGAAGCGGCTTTGGCAGATGGTGAAGATGTTCCCTATGAGAATAGTGTTAGGCAGTTCTTGGGCGAATATAAATTGTGGCAAGATAATATTCAGACAGTTCTGTTTACATTAGTTCAGGTTATGGGTCAAGTCCGCAGTCAGGAACATGCTGAAATGCTGCAGGATATAACTCCCACCTTGAAAGAATTAAAAACACAGAGCCAAAGGTAAGAAACTGATAAAAGGCATTTTGCTTTTCTGCTTTCACGTGGCAGGAACACATCATGAGGCTTGTCTTGGAAAGCAGAAATCTTTTTGCAAGATTTGACCTAATTTTCTTTTTGCATTTTCAGTAAGTCAAGTAGTTGCATGAACATTTATCGATTTCATTGTTTTCTAGTGTCTACAATAATCTGGTGGGGTTTGCATCACCCTTAGTCACAGATACATCAAATGAATGCTCAAGCCCAACTTCTGCTCCTACATATCAGCCAACCTTTGCTGCAGGTAATACTTGAACAAGTGCAAACATGAAATCACCAGGAATTGATATTAAAGAGGGGATCATAGCTCTTACTAAATTTTGAAATAAGGACAACTTCTATAAGATTATTTAAGTAATTCATCATACAATACTGAATGACTGCTTGATCACAGCCTTTGAGATCTGGTTTCACCCCACAACAACTAGAACACATGGAAAGCACTGTCATATGTATCAGCCGAATTGTAGTTTCTGTTAAATTAGTGTTAAAATCTATGGTAACTTTGGAATTAATTTGAAAACCCTACAAAAACATTCATGTCTGCAAAATTTTCATCACTTACACTTAAAAACATAAATAACATTTCTCATGAGAAATCATTTCTATTTAAAGAATTACTCCACTGTCAATATTGGGACTACGTGCAGATTTATAACTTCTATCAGGAAAAAGGATTGCACTTTATAACTGCCCTACAAATGATAGAGGTTGAGAGCCCATGAAAATTTGCTTAATGTAAATAAATGTTTTGGAGTAGAATAAAACTTCTTGTTTATGAGGTGAAAGAAATTAGAAAATGGAAAGATTGAAAACTGGCATAGAGTTTAAAATGCAAATTTAAAATGTTCTTCAGAAGTGATAACTGCATTTGATACACATTTTATTGTGCTTTTTCTTGCCTCTATAATATACTATTATTTTGAAGATTTTAAGTGCTTTTAAACTTTCTTTCCAGCTGTACGTAGCAATACAGGGCAGAAAACTCAGCCAGAGGTGATGTCACAGAATGCAAGAAAGCTAATTCAGAAAAACCTTGCAACATCAGCAGATACTACTCCAAGCATGGTCCCAGGAACTGGCAAAAGTGTTGCTTGTAGTCCCAAAAAGACAGCCAGGGACCCTAAAACAGGGAAAGGTAAATACAGGCCTTAAAAAAAATAACCAGAAAAAAACTAACAAAAAAAATACCACCACTGACAGCAACCACAAAACCCTAAAATGCCTTGGTGTTTTTCTCTGCAGGGATGTAAAATTGAATTAACTTTCTTTTGTGCCTTTAGCCGTGCAGGAAAGGAATTCATACGCAGTTAGCGTGTGGAAGCGGGTCAAAGCCAAGTTAGAGGGCCGAGATGTGGATCCCAACAGGAGAATGTCTGTGGCTGAACAGGTGAGTTGAAAATAATAAAATTCCAGTGCTGGTTCTTGCTTTAAATATGTGGTAGTCCGGATGTGTGTGTGTGTTGAAGTGTACCTTCAAGTTCCTTTTGGAGTGTGGGACATATTCCAGTGCAAATCAGGTTTGCTGCTGCCTTGTATTGTTGCATTCTTTTTTTTTTTCCTGTCATATGCCTTTGTTTTTGATATGGGAGGCTTATGTAAAGTCATGAATTGGATAAAACTGCCTTTTGTCTTTCAGTAAGCTAACATTTGTTCCACAGCTGTTGATAGGCAAGGAGAACATGAGATATGTACAGCTGTCCAAGGACAGAACTTTTCTGTGTTTGCTGAGATAAACAGCCACACTCCTGTCTCTGGGAATTGGAGTCAGGGGATCCAGTTGTCCATGTCAGTCTGAGAATGTTGTGGCTATTTTCCAGATAGGGGCTGTGAATGAGATCGTGTGACCTTTTTTTGCCCCTGCAGTACAAATTCCTGTTTCTTATGTGGACTGCACAAAGTTATGTTTACAGTTACTGTAGATTTCCTTCCACTGAAACATTTGCAGGTGACATTCCACAGTACATTCTAAGATCACTTAAACACCTTTAAAATTCTATCTTATTTTTTAATTGTTTGACCTTTTTAATAGGTTGACTTTGTGATTAAGGAAGCAACTAATCTAGATAACTTGGCTCAGCTGTATGAAGGTTGGACTGCCTGGGTATGAGTAGGGAGACAGCAGATCGGTCTGGTTCAGCGAGGTCAGACATCCACCAGAATCAACTCGGCCTCAGGCATCCGTAGCCGCACCACAGTCGGTGGTGATGCATACTGGGGCTTAATCTGAGGAAACCTAGGAAATCTCGGTGCACTGGGAAGTGAATCCTGAGGGATAGCTGCACTCAGGGATACGCTAAACACAATGGTCTGCAACCCCCACGGTCAAGGGTGAAAGCTCACCGCTTGAGCAACACGGTTTGTCTTTCTGCTACGGAAGAACTGCAAACGTGTCTGGGGGTCAGCTGCAGAAAGAAATCAGGATGCTACAAACCGCAGAGTGATTTGGAACTCAATTCCATCTGACCCTGTGAACAATTCGGGAAACACCGAACCCTGTTCAAAGAAAAACAGAAAAATGGGGCCATGAAGAAATCACAGCAAGGGCAGATTTGATCCATTCAGATTCTTGTTACTCTTGTTATGTGGCAGCAGTGCTGGTTGAGTCGACCAGTTAGTACGGGAAAAGGCTACAAAATGTAAACTTCAGAAATGGACTGAAAGCAAAGAACTGTACATGTTCAACGTGCTGCATTGGAAGAACTTCTGAGATAGAAGAAAAAGCCTTTGTTCTCTTCTCGCTTTCCTCTTTCCGTTCTCTCCTCCCTCCCAGCCCCTCCTTGCATACACCCCTCTTGGCTTATTCTTGTAGGTTAGGTGTACTTCCAATATACTTTTTATTTCAATCCTTCTATTTCACAGTTTAGTCAAATTAACAACTTGAATTTTGTTTGGTAAACAAATTTTCCAAAAGCACTGAAAGTATAGAACATCAATGATTACTTATGAGTTGGATGGTCAAGTGCAAAATGTAGTTTTGATTATTTTAAAGTCATTTTTGTGATTCTATTATGTACAGTTTCTCAAAATTGTCACTGTGCATTTAAAAGTAATGAATCCTACAGGCATTTGATTTAATGTGCACTTCCCTCTGCTTGCAGTGTACACTTTTTTGTAATTCAAATTGTCCCTCCAATCTCATTCTACTGTGATTGCTGTAGTTTCTTTCATACGATGTAGCTAAACCAATGTAATCTTTATCTTTTTAAAAACCAGGATAGAGTATCTAGTAGAGTTTTACATTGTTGATGACAGATAAACAATAAAGTGATGTTCTGGTGGAGGTAGAGTGATACACTTTTTACTTCAGTTTCCTAATCCTTTTAGTTTACACTTGTAAGTTCTAGTGATTCGCTTCACAGGGGTATAAATATAATCTAAGAAATGAAGGACTCGCCAATTTTTTTTCAGCTAGGTCTGTAAAGATTTCTGCAAAGTAGTTTGCCATGTTACTTCTATAGATGGTTGTTCAGTAATGCATCCATAGAGAATCTTCCACCAAGGTTGTTTTTTTTTTTTTTAGTCAGTTCTCAAAGTGTGATTATGGTCAGAAAAGTCTCTCTAAAAATGGCATTACTTAGATCAAGGTCCTGCTTGTCTGCTGGTTGTCTAAAAGGCTGCTTTTTTTAAGTGGGACACCTTTAGGAAAGGCAACTTATGTTTCTTAGAGCAAATAAACCCCACAGAATTCAGTTACAACTACAGAGTCATACTAGTGCTGATATCTAAAGCAGAAATGCACACTGGTGTTCTCAACCCAGATAAATTTGTGTAGTTATGTATAAAAAAATTCTTACTTATAAACTTCATCAATTCATTATGTACAGTTCCTGCAAAATGGGGGAAGATCCTTTATGCCATTTCAGTCACTTTTCAGAGTAAAAACACACTTTAAATACAGCATTTTTCTGTTAAATTCCAAATATTAAAGGATTTGAGCCAAGCCCACTACTGGCATAAAACTAATTTGATTGAATGGGTTTGAAGCAGCTTATCTGAGTAGGAAGCTTGGCTGGTAATTTTGAGATAATATAATGAATGCCAGGCAAACTTGTGTTGCTTTGCACTGTGCTAACTGCTCTGCCTCCACAGTAGGTCTTAGAATTCACTTTCTCCTCTGTTACCACTTTTTCGTGAACATACACTTTGAAGTGTAAGAGTTTTCAACAGTCACATGGCCTTCCTTGCACTCTGATTGCCCAATTACCTTTAGGGAAGTCACAGGCTTTGCATCAACAGTACCTGTGCAAATGCATTCCACTGCCACTGCTTCCTGCCCCTCTGCTCCACATCGCAAGGAAAGGTGTTGGAATGTTGCCATGAAAAACATTCATATGCAGAACAAGACACTTGATGCTGTTGGTCCTTTTCATTTTTCTCCAGTTTAAAAATAACCTTACAAACAATCTGTTGGAGAACCATAGTAACAGGAATGTGTTGTACCTGCTGTTTTGTTTCTTGGAAGCTGGGGGGAAGGGAGGTGTTATGCACTCACCTATGGCTCATGTATTATACCTCTGCAATCCAGAAATGAAACACTTGTGTGGAGATGGGTTCTTGCTGCGTAATTTAATAAAGTTTAAACAAACAAAAAAGAATGTGTATTTTTAATTCCCTTCTATGCAAACCAAGTGTTGTTGTGAAAATTACAGGGAAGAATGAAGTGCCTGATACAAACAAATAAAAACCAAGCCCAAATTGAGGCAGGATTCTCCAGAGATTTAATTCGCATAGCTAATGTAAAGGAGACAGTTCAGATGCGCAGAAACTAGCGGAGTTAGTTAGGAGTTAGTGAGTTTTGTGTGCTGATACATTTGTCTTGGAAATGTTGACGGGTTAATACAGTCTTGGGGACACCAAAAATCCAGATTCTGTGCATGCAACTTGCATAGTAAGTAAGACTTCATTATAAAGACGTAAGGATACTTCACTTATTTTCAGTAAAACTGCTATGCTTAGTTTTCTCTGCAGTAAGGCACACCTAGGATATTGCTGATCTGGAATCACATCTCGAAATACATAGAAAGCAGCTGAAGCTGTAGAATACAAACCGTTCAGCTGATGGTATTTTTTGTGTACCACTTACTGGCAGTAAATGATAACCAAGGGATCATACTGTGAAGTAATTTCTCAAAGTCAAATTCCACATATGCTTGGCAGTTTTGTTACCCCCTCCCAATTATACATGCATGTGGTTGAGATGCTCTTAATCCTTTGAAAATCCATTTCCTTGTTTGCCTCTTTTCCTGTTCCCCTTCTGTAAAGCCAGGATGTGAGCATAGCTCTGCCAAACAAGTTGCTGGGATGTGTTAAACAAACTGGAGTCTTTAGTGGTATCTTAGGTGGTTGGCAGGTTAATGGCAATGTCAGTGTAACTGAAATTGAAACTGAACAGATCTGTACAGTTATTTTTGTACTTCATAGGGACTTCGTCATCTGGTTTTGCTTTGCAACAATTAGTTTTGCCTTCAGGGATTAGTCTATTTAAATAGTAATGTTTTGTCTAATTTTTCAAATACCTGTAAAATACTCCAGACTCATAAATTGGACATAAATCAGAGGGAGGGAGCTAGTTTTCCAAGGAAGAGTGAATGAGATATCTGTAAAAGCATTGGTGAGACTTAGTGCTGTCCACCCTCTGGTAAACTCATCAAACTGCTTGGGGATATCTGAATGAGAAGCACCATATAAAAATATTCCTTCAGAAATACTAGAGAGCATTGGAAAAGCTCTTCTTTTTCTGAATGCTGCAGTCTTGAAGGTTAATTTGCTTCCATTATTCATCAGTGTGTTCTGTGCCTGGTACATTAGACATATTGTTTTAGTACACTTCAAAGTTTTATTTGCTTTCTTTTTTCCCTTCCCCCCCTTTTTTTTTTTTTGGCAAGCTTTTCCTAAAATTAGTAGACACCTACACTTTATTACACTTTATGCATTAAAGAATTGGACTAGGAAAAAAGTTTAAGATGACACCTGCCACCAATGTTTCTTAACATGGTCTCATATCACAACAAGCAATGTTTTCTTTAGTGGAAAATGGTTATGAGTATACATTTTAATGAAAGAATTTTATTGGAAATACAGGTATTATGTACAACTGCTGCTGCATGTACTTAAATGCATAGCTGATTAGAGCAATGTTGCCATTCATCAGGCTAACTTTTTAATAGCATAATAAATGCATATTGGATATGATGAAAGGGTGGAGGCTTGACATGCAGACTTTGTGTCTGTGTTCTAAGTGCACAGAGCAATTACACTGGTCCTTTTAAAGATACTTTAGAGTTAGTTTGGGCATTTAACATTTTGTACATCTGCCAAGGGAGAATTTCAGTACAGGAAGACTGATCCCATTGCAGCAAACAAAACAATCAGCTGGCTGTAGCTCAGGTGAGGAATGGGAGGTGGGACTGAGCTACTAATATTCCCACCTCTGCCCTGGGTGCTAGGGCTCAGATTTTAACAACTGAATTTATAAATATATACATGTATTTGTACACACACACATTGTTTCTAATTTTACATGGTGCTTCACAAGGCCTGGCTGCCAAGTGAGGAGGGTGTCAGCAGGGGGCTGGGCCCCACGCCGTCCTTTCTGTGCACTGTGATGGCCTATCTCTGGTATTTCTGGGTGTGAGGATACCCAGCAATGCTCACCTTTCCCTCTGCCCCTCCAAGTTATGGAGCAACACTTAACATGAATGAGGGAACAGCACTTCTGCGGGCCCTCTGGCATGGGAGAAAAGTTGCAAGGGCAGACAGATCTGAGAGCTGGCACTGGAAACACTGGCTGGAAGATGATGAATGTGACCTGTTGAAGATGATGGAAATGCCTGTTTTTTCCATTGGTAAGTGCTTTTGTTTTTTGTGGTGAGAATTGTGTAAATGAATGAAGCCAGGTGCTGGCTGATTGTATTAGACACATCTGGTTGTGCCAGAGCGGTTCTGCTGCAGGACACTGCAAATACTCCTAGGAACTGCAATGCCTCATAAAATCATAGAATACTGACGGGTTAGAATCATTTAGTCCCAGCCGCCCTGCCATGGGCAGCTCTCACCAGGCCAGATTGCTCAAGGCCTTATCCCACCTGGCTTTGAACATTGTCAGGGTTGGGGCATCCAGAGCCTTCCTGGGTAACCTGTTCCAGAGTCTCACCACCCTCACAGTGAAGTTCATTCTATATCTAACCTGTTTCCCCTCTTTCAATTTGTACCCATTACTCCTTGTCCTATCACTACACTTCCCAACAAAGAGTTCCTCTCCAGCTTTCCTGTAGGCCCCCTTCATATACTGGAAGGTTGCTTTGAAGTCATACTTTTATGTGTCTCCTTACTCTTAAAAGGCTAATAATGTTATTGCTAGTATCACTTACTTATGAATTTAATATTTGAGGTTTGCTGTGGTGAAATTAGATTTTGAGGGTGGACTCCATTTGTAAGTGTAAAATGGTACACAAAATACTGTTACTTTTTCGCAGCATGTGAATGCATTTAAAGTTGTTCTGTAAAGAATCAGTTCTTTACTACGTTCTTGAGTGAGTGTGACAAGCACTCTGTGAAAGATTAAACCATTCAGGACTGACATGTGTTTGCTTTTACAGCATCCTCCTTAGCCCTTCTCTTTTTTTCTCTCCACCAAGCTGGTGCCAGAGCAGTTTTGGTGCACGAGATGTTTTCTTTGCTCTCATTTTAGCCTTGCATTGCACCCTGGGCAATGTGATTAAGCTCATTAACACAGGTGCCTAAAGCATTTAGAACGTTGAGTCAGAAACAGTATTTATATCCCAGTGCCTTTCTCCTGTGTCTGTTCCCGTGCTTGCCAGATGTTCTGAAAGAAATAAAACACGTTGGCTTTTATGTTACCAGCAGCGCTGGTGAGGCCACACCTCAACTGCTGTGTCCAGCTCTGGGCCCCTCAGTTTAGGAAGGACACTGAGGTGCTGGAGCAGCTCCAGAGAAGGGCAACGGGGCTGGGGAAGGGTCTGGAGCACAAGTCATGTGAGGAGCGGCTGAGAGAGCTGAGGATGTTCGGCATGGAGAAGAGGAGGCTCGGAGGGACCTTATCACTCTACAATCGCCTGATAGGAGGGTGTAGCCGGGGGGGGGAGTGTCGGACTCTGCTCCCAGGCAACCAGCGACAGGAAGAGAGGACAGAGCCTCAAGCTGCACCAGGGGACATTAGGAAGGATTTCTTCACAGAAAGGGCGATGAGACATTGGCCTAGGC
This sequence comes from Pachyramphus minor, assembly GCA_013397135.1. NCBI lineage: Eukaryota > Metazoa > Chordata > Aves > Passeriformes > Tyrannidae > Pachyramphus > Pachyramphus minor. The sequence continues at coordinate 54,586 of VYXB01007203.1, read as the reverse complement.
TGCACGGGGAGGTGGTGGAGTCACCGTCCCTGAAGTGTCCAAGGAATGACTGGACGTGGCACTTAGTGCCATGGTCTAGTTGACATGGTGGTGGTGGTGGTGTTCGGTCAAGGGTTGGACTCGGTGATCTCAGCGTTTTTTTCCAACCTAACCGATTCTGTGATTTTTTTTTTGTTGGGTTACCAACACTTTCAACTCGCCGTTAACGCCCCCAGCCACCGCCCCGCCTCAGCCCGGCCCCGCCTCAGCCGCACTGCGACGCGGTGGGGACGTTCGAATCGCTCCAGCCAACCGGCGGCCGGTGGGTCGCGGGCCTTGGCCAATCGGGGCACGCGCAGGCTATAAAAGGCGACGGCGCGGCTCTGCCCGGGAGGGCGTGGCCGGCGGGCGACGGTGCGGGAGCTGGGCAAGATGGCGGAGGGCGACAACAAGAGCATCTACCAGCTGGTGAGGGCGGGCAGCGCGGGTACACGGCGCTGCCCCACGGGGGCTGCGGAGGGGCTGGCGGGGGCCGGGCCCACGCTACCCTGCCTTGCCTGCGCGGTGTGAGGCGGTTCGGTGCGAGATCGGCCCGGGGCCCGGCGGGGCCGCGGGCGGAGCGGCTGCTCCGTCTACCGGCCTGGGGAGCGGCATCGACGGTTGTGCTGGAGCCCGCACTGGCACCCCTGAATGTCTGTGCGTGTGTCTGTCTGTGGCTGAGTGTTCGTGTCTGTGTGACTGTCAACAGCCTCCCGCTGCGTGACCGAGCGGTGCAGGAGAGCAGCAGGAGCCCGATGATGTGCGAAGAGGGGCTCGAATGCTTCGAGCGTTCGAGCGCTGCGGTGTTGCCCGCACGGTCTGGGGACGGGGAGCAGCTGCCAAAAGCGCAGGGCTAGGAGGGAGGCTGGAGCCTGCAGAATGAGTACATGGGACTGTATTCCCAAAAATACGTGCCTCGTTCGGGAGGGATGCCCCTTTCAGTGCAGGAGTTCGCAGTTCTGGGAGCTTTGTTGTTTGATTGACGATAAAACACTTCTGAACGGTGGTCTCAGGGGTGAAGATGATGATGGTAAAAGCTGTGTCAAGTCTTCCCTAGCTGGCCCAGAGGAAAACCAACTTTCAGTAGTTGTCCTCTAGGCTGACAGAGGCAGGCTGGTGTTAATAACGCTGTTATATCCCAGTCTGTTTCCCATTAAATTTTGTCTTAGTTGTGATGTTAAGTGCAGATAGCCAGAAGTAATAAAGCAAAACAGTTTGTCATAAAATGTCTCCTGGAGAAATGCACCTTTTTTATCTCCACATGACAGGTTGTGTTTATGACAGGAAAAAAGTATGATAACTGGAAGGTGTTCAGTAGCATGCCAGGTAGTTTTCTACACTTTATTTTGTAGTTTTCAAGTTGTTTCCAGTGGTATCACACAAGAAAACTGCTTTACCCTGATAGCTGCACTCAGCTGTCTGTGCTATTTTAGTGGTGGAGTTAAGTGTAGCACATAGGTAAGAGTCAGACCTGCTCTGCTACCTCTGCACAGCAGACGTGCAGGTCTTGATGGCTTTTCAGCTCTTAGTACTTGGGCAGCATCACATTCTGTTCATGGTTACCTGAGTTTTGTAATCTCTAAGATGCCCATCTCCCACTGAGGGGAGACTCTTAAGCTCTGTTAAATGTGGAACACCTCAGGTGAACTGCTTAGCAAGCTGATGCCAGTGCAGGAGATGTGTAGGGAAGAACGTAGGAGTCATATTGGAAGTGGAGTTTAAAAGCTGCCTGATCACTGTCCTGGGCAATCTGTGGGAAAACTCTCTTTGCAAATGTGATCATTTGGGTAACTCTTCTCTACTGTGGATTCTGAGTTTCTATGCATCTTCCACATAATAAGAAATTGGTGTTGGACAGGTGCTAGGAAGTTTCAGTTTAATGTGCTAGAGTTGTCTTTGAAAATACATTTATTTTAAATAGTTCTCATGTTGAAGTTTTCCACATGTTGACACTGAAAACTTGAGAGGCTTTAGCTAGGCTTTAAAACTTGGCTTTCTGCTAATCTGGGAAGAGGGAGTATGGTAAAAGGGAGATTGGGGGAAAACACCTTGGCAAAATCTGGGAGGAGGTATTATTTGGTCTAATAAGATATTCCGCTAGGATCTTGACTGTGTTAGGATCTTGATGTATCACTGCTACAATGTCATATCTTAGTACAAAACTCACAAGATTATTAGTAATTTAAGCACTCAAAAAGGTTTGTGACTGGGATCTTTAATTATTGCACTGGGTTTTTTTTTAGTTGCTTATGTGTGGGGAATTAATATGATACTCTGGGCAATAAAGGAATTTTCTTCTCTTTTTATGTAGGCTTCTGAAACTGCTGGCTTGGAAGAGCAGTTGCAAGGATGGGGAGAAGTGATTTTGTTGACAGACAAAGTCCTTCGCTGGGAGCGAGCCTGGTTTCCCCTGGCACTGATGAGTGTTGTTTCCTTTGCTTTCCTGTAAGTACCTTCTGGAGGGAGCCTGGAACACCATTGCACCCTCATGGTGGATAGCAAACATATTAAGAAAATTAGGAAAATATCTTCAGAAATCTAGCAGGAAGGCTTTTGCTCAAGGTTCTGTTTCTTAAAGCGTGTGAACTTTGTTAGAAAAACCAGAAGTATTGAAAACAGGAAGTAATGCAAGTCGTATCCTGTTCAGAGGAGGGACAGAGCTTTCTGCAAAAGCTGTTTCCCAGCAGTGGTTGCTGGAGTTTTTACTGTGCGCGGCTGAATGTTCTTCAGTGGTGTGTCCATATTCTGCCCTCATCCTTTGCATCCTGCTTCTTAGTCAAATCTGGTGATCTCCTTTGGCTTTTTTACCCCAGACCAACAGCAGTATCATTATGGAAAACGTTTTTCCATAAGGCCAAATTTCCTATTCTGCATCTTTGCTGTGGTGTTTAGAATGAGTTCAGTTGGTTTTATATTCTCTGTCATCTCCTTTGAGAAAGGAGGAAAGGAAACACTGCAGGTAACTTCCAGTCAACAAGGTGGGAGGATGTTGCCTGTCTGGATTGGAGGTGCTGGAGGCACTTGTATGTGCCCTTATGTAACATGGTAATAGTCAAGATGACCTGACCTGCCTTGTGCAGGCAAGTGTTACACCAGCTGTGCACTTTGCCAGTTGCAGCTGTTCTTGCAGTATGGAGAGAGGAGTTACAATTGAATATTGACCCAGGTGAGACAGGGCTAATCACTCTTCTGGCTAATATAAATTTTGTGGTCTTCAGGGGAGGTGAGGAGGATGGAAATCAAATTGAACTGAACAGCAGATTTTGAAAGAAGTAACTGCATGAACTTTAGGATATTCTGCTATAAATGCTTGGTTATAATAGGAAAGATGTTGAGTTGAATCGTACTTTAAGGAAATGCAGAACTACTCCAGATTCTGAATTGCTACTTCATCAAAAATGAACGGGAATATTCAGCTCAGCACTGTGCAGATGTACAGAATGCCTCACCCTGCCATGGACTTGGTCATTTCCAGTGTTCAGGAAGTTCTGTAAAGGGCAATTAAGTAGCACAGGGCACAGCTGAATGTTATCGACACTTAGGAGATGAGCTGTTTTTTGTCCAGTCTCCTTTCTGCCATATTTGAGTGATGGCACATTGAATATGGACAATGCAGCATTGTCCAAGTGGAGATTTAAGGCTCCTTGTCTGGAGCAGGTTTGTCTGGCTCAGCCAGGTGAGGCAGAGCAAATGATAACCTGCAGTAGATCTGAATTTTGTGACTTACGAACCAGCAAAATTAGAGCTTTCACTCTACCTGGTTATTTCCGGTGTTTACGCATCCTCATCCCTCAGTCAGTGTTAAGTTCACTTAGTGTAAACTGAGAGAATAACAAGGATGAATTTTTACTTTTACTGAACTTCATGAAGTGATTGCTTGTGCCATTTTCTTATCCAGTACATTAACAAAAAATATTTTTAAACCTCTATTTCTCTGTTTTAGTGTTGAAGTGCTTGGACTTTTCTTTATTAGTAATATGAGCAAATTTGCTTGGGTTTTTTTTTTGAGGCTGGGAAAATGGGTAGGTCTACTATTTGAAGTTCTGAACCAGTCTGAAGAGGTGACCAAGTATGTCTAGTATTTAGCAGTTTGAGGATGCAGAAATAATTTATCTTCTCTCTGCAGGATGATCTACTACTTGGACCCATCAGTTCTTTCAGGTGTCTCCTGTTTCGTTATGTTCCTCTGTTTGGCTGATTACCTTGTTCCTGCTCTTGCACCTCGAATCTTTGGCTCTAATAAATGGTGAGGAAAGCTTGAATTAAAACTGCTTGAGTGTAAATACATTATGAACTTCATCAAAATGGATATCTGATTTGCAGACACCAAATGATTACTTTGTAGAGCCATTGTAGTGAGAAATCAGCAATCTCTATTACACATGAAGTGAGGACAGTAGTAGGATGTTCTTCATTCTTCTTTTTCCAGAAGATAATTATTACAACAGACCTTTATTGTTCCTTCTCTTTGAAAAAAAAAAAGATTTTTTTTTCAAAGGAGTAGGCACATTCTTTGCTCTCCATTAAGAGTGCTAGTTAGTTCTGCTAAACTAGTTTTTAGTAATTAATGGATAATAGATACTGAGAACTAAAATTATGTAGAAGAGTGTTGATTATATGTTTAGAAAGAGGCAGTAGTAAATATGATGAAGGAAGAGAGTAATGCAGAAAGTATGGATGTGGTCGAACAGTAAGCTGGAAAAGAACCCAATTTGAAATAAATTTTGAGTTAAAGTAAATTTTAGTGTATCTGCTTTAAGATGACTAGTGGATAAATGTTCTTGTGTAATACTAACATAAAAGCCAAAGTAACAGACACTGATGTCAAGTGTCTATTACTGGTCTTTGACACACTGGTATCAAGTTAAGATCTGTGGTCGTCTGGTTTGAACGTGGTTGCTCTTTGGGAGTCAGTTTAGGAGAGTCGGCACAGAGAAAAATTACATGGACAATTGCATTACAGTGCTCAGTAAATAAGAGGTATAAAACTAAGCAAAGCAAATGCCAGGATAAGCACTGGATGAATTTTTACTGCTGGAAAAATGCCATGGGTTTTTTTTATAAATTTCAGATTAAATCTTGAATTCTTATTTCTGGTCTTTTTTTTTTCTCTAATAATAGGACTACGGAACAGCAGCAAAGATTTCATGAGATTTGCAGCAATTTGGTAAAATCTCGTCGCCGGATTGTTGGCTGGTGGAAGCGCCTCTTCGCTCTGAAGGAAGAAAAGCCTAAAATGGTACTGAGTCCTAGGAGTTAATCTCTGTTGTCTTTAAGATTTTGTTTGTTTAGCTTTGTCTAAAGTATTTTATCAAGGCCTATGCCTGAACAAACTGGTATTTTGAAACAAGAACTGACAGTTCTGTCTGTGACTTGACACTGGTTACACATTTATTCAAACCAGAGGGCAAGATACAGGACTTCAGACTTGCACTTCTGTCCATTTAGGAGCATATCCTTGATAATAAGATAAAGCCAGACTGGATTTCTCTGGATAGGTAAATTTTTGGAAACAAGCTGTTTCCTGTGTACACAAACAGTCCAAAATACTAGATCTTAGTAGTGTGTCAGCTAGTACATGAATTATTGAGCTACTGTCCCAAAAACAGCCTTGAGTGTGGTGTGAGGCTGAGGTGGTGTAAGTGGGGATGGCAAGGATATCTGAGCAGAAAAGAACTGTAGTCCTGTAAAGCTGATAGTCTGAAAATAGATGAGAACATACAATTACAGATGTTGTAATCTCAATTTTAACACACCTATGCATAGGTATTGCATGTGGAAGAGCCAGGAAACTTCCAGTTAGTTTTAAATGTTGACATGTTGCCAAATACTGAAGGGAAGGGGGAGAATTCCCAACAGGGTCTGTGGTAACTCTTCCATTCTCACTTTTTAGTACTTCATGACCATGCTCTTTACTCTTGCCATGGTTGCCTGGATTGGACAGCAAGTTCACAATCTTTTTCTGACTTATCTTATCGGTAAGTGTGAACATGCAAAATACAAGGGACTTTTTTGTTAGCTTTCTGAAAAGGGGTGACACTGGTAGAAGCAATTTTTCATGATGTAAGTGTGGTGGGGTGGTTTTGTTGCAGGGTTCTGTTTTTCTCTTTTCAAGCAATTAATAGGGCTTAAGGGAAGCAAGGAGTTACAAAGTGACAAGTTTGTTAAGGGAGTGTTAATTCTTTTTTTTTTTTTTCTTCCCCTCTGTAGTGAGTTTCTTTTTGCTGTTTCCTGGACTAAACCAGCATGGGATCATCACAAAGTACATTGGAATGGCGAAAAGGGAGATAAACAAACTTCTCAAGCACAAGGAAAAGAAAAATGAATGAAGACTTAACTGCTGTTCACTCTAGTTAGAGGTTTCCTTGGGATCACTTTTGAAAATTAATGTATAATTAAGACAATAGAAGTTATGTTGCTCATTGGCTTTTTTTTTTTTTTTATTGGCTCCCTGATCAAGTGAAATTTTCACTGCAGCAACTGCTGTGGGTGTATCTCTCTTGCTGTGCTGAGTAGGGTTCTGCAGCCTGCTGCTGATCCTGTCTGAGAGATCCTCTCCTTTGGTGCGTGGAGCTTGTTAAGTGTCTTCATCACCCCAACAGCGGAGCTGTAATCCTAGTAGTAGTTCAGTAGCTGTGTTAGTTCACTGATCATTAGTTGTGGGTGCAACAGGCATGAAAAGCAGTTTGGAAGGCCTTGGAGGCTTGTTACTACTGATCCTTGTGGCAGGAGAACAATTAGCTGAATGAGAATGGCCATAGCTGAGGGTGCATACCCAAAATGGGGCAGAAGATGTTTCCATTGTCTCACTGAATCTGTTTGTATACCAGATTATCTGTTGAGTAGGGGTCTGGTATATATAAATCTGTAATTCAGTTATTTAGCTGTAGTGTAAACTCATTGCACTGAGACTGTAGAAAATGAGTGAAGGTGTGTGTTACCTGAGCAGCTGATTGTTATGGAAACTGCTGTTGTCATGGAGCCATGTAGCACGTTTGGTTTTATGAATATTGTCTGTATACAAAATCACTCTGAATATGCTGGGTTTGTCTCTGTAAATAAGCCTGAATTGTGTGTGCTTTTCTATGACACTTCCCTCCTTTTTTAAAACTGAACTGTTTTTCTTTAAAAAGCTAAAACCTGTGTTAATGTGTGAAAAGTTTACTGTTTGAAAATGAACTCTCTTCAGTGTCTATTGTAACTGTTGAATAGGTAAATACAGACTAAAGAAAAACTTGTTTAAGACTTACTCTTTGTGAATGGACAGAAAACGATGTAAATGCATTTTTCAATCAAGAGGGGCAGCTGGAAATGGTTTAGGAAGTGTTCCACTGGCACATCCTGTCGTGGGGAGAGATCTGGAAGCGAAGGGGAATCGTTTAGGAAGTGCTCTGGTTGGTCTGGCTTGTCACTGGGAGAGATCCTGGATGTGGGGGAAATGGTTTAGGAAGTGATGTGCTTAACTGGCACAGCCGGTTGCTTGAAAAGATATGAAAAGCCAAGCGCGGTGACACTGTCCCGGTCCCGGGGCTGTTTCCAGGAGCTGATGCATCCCCTGTGCTGACACGGCTGAGGTGCTGCACATTGCCACAGCACCGAGTGCCGGCTTCCCTTGGACGTTCAAACAGTAGAAACACAGCCCGTCCTTCTGGTGTGGCTTTGCTCTCCGCAGCTCCGGGCTATCCCCGTGCGAACCCTAACGGTGTCCCTGGGGAGAGCACTTGGGGCACACGAAGCACTTTCCTGGGCGTCGGCGCTGGCCACCTTGCTCTCTGCCCGTACGCGCGCAGCGTTTTTTCCCTCGCGCCCCGCCGTACCCGCCCTCTCGAAGTGTCCCCGCTGCCATGGGAACGTCACTCCGGAGGCGCGGCGCGCGCCTCCAGCCAATGGGGGCGAGAGAAGCCCGGCGCTCCGAGTCTCGCGATATCTTACTGCTGCCGGCGGCGCTCCCATAGTTCCGCGCGGCCGCGGCCCTTCCCTTTCCGCCATCGCGCCGCCGGTGAGTGGGGCAGGTCGGGCCGGGCCCTGGTGCATCCGCCCGCTCGCGCCGCCATCCGTGCCCTGTGCCCGCCCCGCCCGCGCCACCGCGGACGCTGCCACCCGCCCGAGCCGCATGACCCTC
>VYXB01007203.1:12402-37775 GCA_013397135.1 Pachyramphus minor | reverse complement strand
TATATATTCTTTAATAAAGGGCTGTTATTGTCTTCCTTTCTCCACATTTTTCTCTCAATCGGGGCCTGTTAATTTTGGATTCACAATTTGCTTAGAGGGAGGAGTTTTGGTTTTTGCCTCATAACTCACCTTCCTTAGCAAACACTTCTGTCTCATTAAACTGAGACACAGGAGTAACAAAATATTTGGTAGGTGATCTTGGATAGAAACATATATGTGCAACACTCCTCTGTCTTTAGCTCCATAGCTGAATTAGGGTGGAATTTACCCCTTCTATTGTGGTGGAGAAACGTGGCATAACCATTCTTGTTGTCTTCTTCTGCTGATGCAAGTTAATTGTGCTTTCAGTTGGACCAGGCTGTAAGCAGGACAGAGCAAGGATTGTATCTGGGAGTAGGAGGAGAAAAGTAGGTGCCGAGTAAGGTTAAGAGAAAAGCTGCTGCTGTAGCCCACCTCTGGGTACTTTCCCAGTCTCATTAGCTAATTGAGCCTAATTGGTGTTTCGTCCACTGTTCCATGCCCAAACATGGAACTTTTTAAAAAAGCAACGTCTAGGAACATCAATGAGAACTTTAGGATTCTAGTATCTTTACAAATCAGGCCTTTAACTGTAAAAATGAAAAAAAGGGGGAAAATGAAAGGATTTTTTTTTCCTTTTCTCCCTACACCTCTGCAATTCACATGGATGCTTGTCTCCTCGCTTGCAATAACATGCCCAGCTGTGTTCTTGCATAACAGGATCCTCGACACATAATCCACAAGCCTGTGTGGGCTGGTAATTAGCGCTGGCCCTTGTTCAGTCCTTGGGATTCATTCCTTAGGGCAGCAACATTAGCCCCTCAGTTAAGCACCTGCACTCCTCAAGTTTGAAACCGTTTTTTCATCACTGGGGCAGGCTGTGGGTCTTGGGACTGACTGCCCACCTCGCTGTGTTTGTGCAGGGACCTATGTGCTTTGTTGAGGATGGGCAGGTGAATCTGTCCTTGGACGGAAGTCAAAGCCTTTCTTGTTTTCCATGACTGGTGGTGGATTTCTGACTCGGTTCTATTTTCAGTTTAACGTGAAAAATAGTTCTAGTTCAGCCCAGGTAGCAGGAATTTCATGTGAAGCCTTGCTTATTGTGTTTGTGTTTTGTCAGGAGAAACATGAGCTGTGTGTTGTAGGACCACTAAATTCACCTGCTACCTACCAGGCAGCCGTTTGCTCTGGGAGAGAAGCAAAAAGCAGAAGACTATTTTTAGCTCTGAAATACTTTTCTTGAATGACATTCAGTCCTCGCCAGCCTTTGATGAGCAGAGATGTAATCCCTCAAGGGAGCAACTGAAGATGCCTGAATCTGTGCTCCGCTGCTGGCAGCTCCTGGGGTGGCTGTGGGAGTGCTGGGGCGGCTCCTGGCACTGCAGACACCACCTAATGGCAGGCATTGGGTGAGAGTGAAGAGCCCTGGAGTACAGGAATGTATCTGAGCTTGAACAAAAAGGACTCTGAGCCCATTTTTCCTATGGAGCAGGACATGGGTCTGAAAACCTCAAGCCCGTTGCACATCAGGAGCCAGTGCTGTTCCCATGCTCAGGCTGGAGAACCTATCTGCAAATACATGAATTACAAACCCAGTGCTGGTAGGTGGTGGCTCCAGAAATAGATGCAGTGATAGCACATAATGCTCCCTGATAGCTGAAATAAAAAGAATTAAACTGTACAGAAGTGTGCTTTAATTGCTAACTCTCTCCTGTCTGCTTAAATCACTAGAAATAAAGATCTTCTCTTTAGTGATGAGCAGTTTCAGGCAGAACAGACATGGTGGGGGAAACATGTTTGGAATAAATACTGATGTGAATGACACATTAACTACAGTGTGGCATATTTATTTCTCTGTAGTTAGCACAATAGCACAGCTTGAAATGAGAAGGGTTCTCTCCTCTTGTCTGTGTGTGCATGCATAAAAATAACAATGGGTTGTTATGGGCAGAATGCAGATGATTCTCCTGTCTCTGCCACTAGCACCAGCATTTGGATGGTGTCAGTTGCTGTGGATGGTGAGTGAGTGGCCCAAGCATGGCTGTGCTTTGAGAAAACCTTCCCTTCCTTGTGTCAGGCAGGAGAGAAGTGAGGCAGCAGCATGAGAGAGCCCTGCTGCCTCTTCTCCCCCATCACTGCGCTTGACAGTTGCCTGTCTGCAGTGTCTTTGCTCTCCTTTTGGGTCCCCCTGGGATTCCTGGCACTCTGGCTACAGTCAACAGCCTTAACTGGAGTTGTGGCTGGAGTGGGAGGAGAGTGGAAACACTCTGATAATCTCACAGGAATTCAATCCCAGACATGAAGGTGACTGGGTGAAAGCTTTATTGTCTCCTGAGGAGGTGGATAGAGATAGGGTTGGCTGCTGGAATATGCAGGTTACCTGCCCTTCTGCTGATGAGAACCTGCTCATCTTAGTCTTGTCTTGCTTTTCTGTGCCAGGTGCTTTCAGGTGCTCAGTGCCTGCATTCAGAGCAGAGAGTGGTGCTAGGGCTCTGCAGGGAGGTGCTTGGTGCCTGCCCAGAGCTGCTGAGTCATGCTGGCTGTGCCAGGGTCTGCCCTACCCCTTCTCCTTCCATGGGGTTTGGGCTTTCTTACTCTTAAGGAGTGAGGGCCTGCAGTAATTTTAAAAGCATTGACCAGTTCAGTGAAGGCTTGCCATTTCTTCCCCAAGATCCTGGAGCAAGGAGGGAGGGAAAGCTTTGCTGAGGGTCTGTGTATGGGGCAGACAGTGGCTGCCAGCCAGTGTGGGGAGAAGGGTCCCCTTTCAACAGCTTCTAGACAAAGCTCCTGGCACTTGAGTGGTTCAGCAGGCATCATCTTTGAGTTGTTGCTTTGAAACAGCAATTTCTCATCTCTTCTGCCTACATTTTAATGTAAGATCATGTGCAAATGGACAAACTTAGACTTTTACTGTCCTGCTTAAACTTTTGAGTGAAGGTGTCTGGTGGGTTGCAGAACTGCTTGGAGAAGGGAAGACAACAGAGTGCACAGACAGAGGGATTGTCAGAGCTCTCTTTCTTTAAGAAAAGTCATGAGGCATTTCAAATGAGGAGCCATGAGGTTCTCAGGTGGGCTGTGAATGCTCAGTACTGTCTCAGGAGCCATCTCATGAGCCTTTTTGTTGAGGGGAATAATTAAACTGGGGCAAAAGTATTTGCTTGCCAGGTATTTGCCTGCCTTATTTGTACCATATTCTTCCATGGCTGAAATGTAAGATGAAAAACCTGGGAGTAACAAGCTTTCTGTTCTAAGTCTGCTTGATTGAGTGCTTGGTTCAGAAATACCATAAAAGTGCCAGGCCAGGGCTTGAAATATCTCATTACCAGGTGTCAGGCTGCTTATAACTTCCACTCTGGGATTGTTGAGGTTTGTTTTTTCCTGTTGGTCTTTTAATGAAAATGCCAAAGGGGGAAAAGTATTACAAAAAATAAAAAATGCTGCTTTGATTGAAAGTAAAAATGCTGAGCCAGCAGCAGCTTTCAGCAGTGCTTGATCTATTGCATTGCCCTGATTATATATTATTTCGCAAGCCTATTGGATGTTGTACAGTCTGAGGGGCTGGTACAGGCATGGACCTGCTGGCTTTTGGTGTGCTGGGAGGTATTACAGAGCTGAGAGATGAGCAGGTACTGAACGTCAACTGAGGGATCTGACAAGTCGTCAGGGAGGGAAAAACTCAGAAGCTGAGGTTACAGGACTGGCTTGGCTAAGTCAGACAAGTGTCCCTTGCAAGACATGTCCAGCACGGCCAGCTGAGGGTACAAGGACCTTGCTGGATCTTTTGTGGCTGCTGGTGACCTGTGACAATGTGGGAACACTCTTTTGATGCTCTTGCCTTCTCTTGCAGGGCTGTCTGCTCTCCTATCTTTGGGTGCTAGCACAGTGAGGGATCTTATGGCACTGCCAGGCACTGTGTAATGTGTGTGTAGGAGCAGTGAGGCTGCTGTGGACTTGTGAAAGGGCACTGAAGAAGCAGCCAAGAACTGGTGGTCTGAAGCATGAGCAGGCAACAACAGCATTGGGAAGCAAATGTGGGGAAGGATAATGCAGAGCGCTGCTGGAGAGGCAAGGGAGCGCATATATCTTCTGCTTGAAAGGAGGAGGAAGGTCCATCTCTGGAGACCTTAGTCATAGCTGGAGATTCATGTGGCCCCTTGTTAAGCCTCCTGTCATGCAGGAGATGATGCTCCAGAAGGACAGTCTTGGCCAGGTCCAGCACTGGACTTCAGCAGTGCTTCACTGCTGCCTGGGCATCTACCAGTGGGTTGGGGGATCTCCAATTCATGCTGGAGAAGGTGCTAGCAAAGATGGAGGTGTCACAGCTTGTATGCCAGGACTGGAATGCGCTGGCTGCTGGGAAGCCTGTGATCCCTTTGATCCCCTTGCTGTCAGTGAGCTGTGCCTGAGACATGCAGACAGAGGTGCCTGAAGACACTGCGATACCACTGGGGGAGGTCACAGTGCCCCAGAGCAGCCTGCATTTGTGGGGGGTTTCTCTGGTCCTCTCCAAGGTTGAGCTGATTGATCCTTTGGGCCTGCCAGAGGCTGCAATCCCCTCCATAGGGGATTCCTCCGTAGGAATGCTAGCACTTTCCCCAGCAGAGAAAAGGAAACTTGGAGATGTGGCAAACAATTTGCAACACCTAGAGCTGCACAAAAGCACCTTGCATGGAAAATCAGACAGAGCAGGAAAAGCAGCATTTATCATCAATATAATGCAGCTGAAATATCTTTCTTAGAGATAATCCTCTCTAACTCCAGCAGTAAAAATAAAGGACAAAAACTGGAAGAAGCCAGCAAACACGGTGGTGGGAGTGAATCTTGGTGAAATGAAAATTAAAAACACAATGAAAAGCATAGAATTACCTTAAGTAAAAACAGATGCCTGCCTAGAACAACCGAGATTATACAGGAAGCATATGGGGGTGTGGGGAACGTGGCTCAGTGTGGGGCTGCAGCAGGGCTGGTGCTGTGCCAGTGCTCAGCTATGAGGGAAGGTGGGGGAAGAGCCCTTGCCCAGGCTTGAAAAAGACTGAGATTTCAGGTTTCCCTTGCAGTTTAGAGAACATTCAGGTCCTTGCCTTTAGCATCCAATCTGAAGGATAAGACAATTTATGGTCTGTCTGAGGGAAAAGGCCTGATCCAGGCTCCTGCCTGGTGAAGCTCATCCCCAAACAGCTGACCTTTAATGGACAGCATGGGCTGAACTGGCCTTCTTCAGCAAATCTCACTGAGCTTCCTGTTTAAAGGTTTGTGCAAGCCACTCCTCATCCAAAGCTCAAATAACTGAAGGGAAGATTTCCACTGGCACAGATCCAAACCCACCAGGCTCTGATGGCTCAGAGAGGCAGCAATGCCAGCTGGACTGATTTGAGAGCAGCCCATGGAGGTTGTTATTGTCCCTGCTGTGTGGGGGTATGGACTTATGCAAATCAGAGCCACAAGACTGGGCTCTTAATGCTGTTTCCCGCTTCATTTAAAAACAAGTATCACTTTTTAAGTGCTACAGGAGATGCACGGCCTTTTATTAAAGGATGTCAATGTATGGTGTGAATACCCATGTCTTTTGACTACTTCAGGCTGACCTTGATGGTTTTGTTATGCTAAGTGTCATAAAAATCAAAATGCTAAATTAACTATCTGCTATTTCCCACAACACCAAGGAAGCACCTTTTGCTTCCAGGAGACAATGGCTCATGGAGGCTTATGCAGCTCCTGCTCTGCTGGTGGCTGCTCTCTTCCAGAGCTGGCACAATATTTTTAGATGCAAAGGAGAAGTGTCTCTTAACTATATGCTAATCACATTTTCAAAGCTTCAGCTGATATTAAAATGATTCAGCCCTGTCCTGAATTCACATACTTTTGTTTGTTGCCTTTTGTATGCTCTGTGTAGCTTTTCATATGACTGCCTACTTTCAATCAAAATCATGATTTGTGAGCAGCCATACGACAAAGGATGTTTTTATCCTTTTTTGAAGATCTTTTGAGTTATCCTTAGCACCAGCTACCTGAAATATAGACTCATGCATACACTCTCTCTGCCGGCAAAGAACAGAAGAGGCAGGAATAGACTTTACAGCTGTGATTCTCAAATTTTATTAAAGGTCTGCCTGACCTTCAAAGGGAAAAGAAAGTATTTGGGAACCATCATATCTGATGCTGCCATCCTGATGTTCATTTATGGCCAAATAACTTCTTAATAGGATTTTTTTATTAGTTTTGCTTGCCCTTGTGTTTAACCTCTTGCCTTATGTGAATGTGCTCAATAAATGTCTGTCTCTGTCTGGTGCCTCCCACAGCCCCCTCGGGCCCATGCTGAAGGCAGGTCTGCAGCCTTTGTGGCCTCTGCCCCCTCGATCTGATGTGGTGTCTGCTAAGCTGAGCAGAACAGTTCTCTTCAGATGGTCTAGTGAAACTAGTCCATTTCTCAGAAGAAGGGTGCTGCTTACTCAGCCCAGCCCATTGTCTGGTTCTGAAGAAGTATTCTCTAATTCAGTTCAATGCAGAATAAATTCCTCATGTACTGATACAAACAGGGAACACAACAAGAGATGGCTGCAGCTTTTTCTGGTGAGGATCCCAGCCCAGAGCAGCATCCTTGCCTGTGGGGCTATTGAGAATGAAGGAGTTGAACTGGGAAGACCCAGCTGGGCTTTGCTGTTGTTCCCAGACCCAGCTCATGGAGCAGAGGAGGGCTATCAGCTGTGCAAGGGAGCAGCTCTCTGCAGAGGGAGGTGGTGTTTTGGGGATCCCCACGCAGCATGGTGCTTCCAAAGCCAGGTCTTCCTGTGGTCAAGCAGTGCCCGGGTTTGCTGTTCCCCAAGGCCATAAGAGGCCTGTGGCAGAGGGACCAGGCTTGGAGGGCACTGCCCCCCTTCCCCAGCGATTTTGGGATCTTTACCCTTGCCATACTGTTCTCCTGATACCCTGTCCAGCCTGTGGGCTCAGACGGGCCAGGAATGTCTGAAATACCTTTGAGGGGCTGCCCCATGGCTGCCAGGAGCCACCAGCCCTGCCCGGCTGGATTGGCCCCTTCCCGGGGTGGGGGGAGTTGGAGCTCGGCTCCTGCATTCCTGCTGTCCCAGCTCCTGCTGCTCTGCACCCACCGAGACCCTCTGGCTTTCTGCCGCACCCTCCTGCCCAGACAGGTGGGCTGGCCCAGCATCCCTGGAGGGAGGGAACTGCTCGGAACCGCACCAAGGTGAGGCACAGGTGTCATTCTGAGAGAAACTCATCCCATGTAATTGAAGCCCCCGAGGGAGCGACTGGTGCTGGTGGAGGATTTGTGCTGTGCCCCCTCTCTTCTTCCCCTCCCCCTCTTTAATCTCTGTCTTTCTTGGACTCAACTTTTATCCTGAATCTTCAAGGACTGGTGCAAAACAGCTTCTACAGCTCAGGAAGCTACCCAGTTTTGCATTTAGCAGATTTAAATATTTAACATATTTAGGGTTGAATTAAAGCAAAGGGAGGCAAAATTGGGAACACATCAAAGAATAAGTGTGTGGGTGCATCTGTAAAGGAATAAAGGCCATGCGTGCAGATACACAGGGAAAATAAAACATGGGAAAGAAGACAGAGAGAGCCTAGTCCCTCTCTGTTGTCGTATCAAGCACACTGTGACTAATGGTGGTAATTTCCCTCTCCTCCCCAGTACCATAATAGAAGAAAAAACCTAATTGTTATTTGCCACCCATTGTTTGTAAATCAGCTTCTCTTAAATAGTTCCTACTTTCGTGGTCTGCAAAATTGTGATGGTTTGGTCCAGGTCCTCTTCCTGGTAACCAGCTTGTTACCAGGGAAGTGACCATGCTCCCAGTATTCCATACGATTTTTATGTAACTCGGGGTATAAATAAGGTAGAGCAAGAAGCCTTCCTCCCTTTTTCTCGTCACGGTGGATCCGAAGGAGCAGATTCTCTGCTGTCGGCTCTACTGTGTGGAGGAGTGAGGCCTGGTGCGGCCTTGTAGGCCTTGGGAGTCGGAGGTTGCTGGCGGACGTTGGCGCTATTCGGCTATCTCAAGGAAAGTAGTGAGATCTTTCTCAGTATTTCTTTGTGGGTTTAGAGTGTGTATCTGTTTGGATTTCCCTCCGTTTGCCCCTTTTTACCCTTTCCCTTTCCCTTACCCTCTCCCTCGGGGGGTGGGTAGTCCCCCTTAACTGTGTATATATTGCATTAATTGTATATACTGTGATATATGTAAATATATATATATTTTTTGATACACTTTGGTGGGTTTTTTCCCTTTTCTCCTTTCCCCTGGAGAGGATGGGGAAGGAGGGGTGGGGGACCCAAGTCTGTAGGTTGGACATTTGGCAGAGGGCCAAGTCCAAACCATCACAAAAATGCATTTCAGTATGAACACAGATCGATGCAAAGGTCACCCCATCAAAAATGTTTCCCTCAGTAGTGAGTATAATGGCAAAACCAAGCATTTTGCAGTCTATTCTCACCATTTTACTTGATATTTCTTAAATGGTAGACAGCTGGAGATTAAATTCCCTTTGATGGGCAGAATTTGAGGGAGAGTGTTCTGTAGTATACTTTGGGTTTCCCCCTCCTCTCTGCCATGCTGTGGTATGGGCTTTTTAATAGCTACTTGTGACAGGTAGTATGAGCCATAAAAAGAGCAGAAGACAGAGGAAAATCGCCTATTGTTTTTTAGATTGGCTATCATTCCTTAGGATATTAGTATGTGTTTCTGTGCATGCTAGTGTTTTAATGGTAGTTTGGTTTCTGAATGCTTAAATTAGTCTCCCTCTCAGTGTTTCCATTTACTTGATGCATTCCAAAATGAAAAGACCTTGGGAGCCAGCCTGCAGTGTGAGGGAGCCCCATATGACTGTGAATATCACCACAGGTAGTAGGCAGGGGTCACATAGCAGAGAGAGGGAGGGCTCCTCCTAAGATTTCCACAGGAGCTGGAGTAAAGCAGTTTGAAGTTACTGTTACAGGTGTGTTCATGCAGGCGTGCCTCCTCTGTGTGTCTGCTCTCAGACCTGCTTGTAATATAACCTGATGGGGGGAAAAAAGACATGGTCAGTCTGTCTTCTGCCAGGCATCTGGAAGTGGGTGTTACATCTTCAGGGATATAACTTGCATGTTTCACCTACATTGTTATAAAAACTTTGCCATGTTATTGAGTTGTGTAGGGGAATTTTGAAGAAGGCTTTATTTGCCCCTAGAGGAAATGGTTTCTGCTGTTGTGCGGCCCGGATTAACCCATGGTGACCCTTGCCCAAAGGACTGTGTGCAGTCAGTGAAAACAGTGGGAAAGGTTAATGGGAAAGGTTAGATCAGGATAGCTGAGAATGTAACCCCAGCTGTTTCCTTTCCCCTAGAAGGAGGAACCTGGCTTTCAGACAGACATTTCTTATAATTTCATCTGTAGTTGGATTTTGTGCACTGATTGAGGCTTCACTTCACTTAAAGGCATAAATATATTAAAGAAAAAAAAAAAGGCAAGTACAAATGGTGCTAAACCTGCCATTAAAGGCAGTCCTCAGAAGAAGTTCATATTGCAACAGTGTTTGGTGATCAAGCTGCCCTGGAAGACTCAGCAGTGGTGGGAGGTCACCCTCAACAGACAATAGATTGTAGTGGCTTGAGGAGATGAGTGTGTCAGTCTCCAGGAAGAACTGGCCTCTGCCTTGATGAAGGTAATGTAGTGTCACAGTAGTTTCTGGTGTGGTGACACAGGCAGATCAGGGCATAACACCAGTTTGGAGATCTTAAATGCCAGCCTTCAGCAGGGGCCCTGGATGCAGATTGAACCTGGAGCATCTGAATCATTAAGCCCAGGCTATATGGTTTGATCTGTTAGTGAGTAGCAGTAATGGTTGGAAATTTTGTTGGTCCAGCTCCTGAGACAGCAGGAACAGCTGGGATAATGCCAATCACACCTTACCTGCAGGAGTACACCCTGAACAAATTTTCTGGTGGTATGTGTGTTGCTTTTTCTCATCCACTCATCAGGACAGAAAAATTCAAGTCTCTCCAGGCCTTGTTCATCTCTTAAGTGTTAGCTTTCCCTTTTTTTAAAGGGCAATTGTACCACACGTAAAAGACTTTAGTTGCAAGTGTGCTCTGAATGCAGCAGGATGCTTTGTTCTGTTGCGCTGGCAAAAATGTCTTGACAGGGACAGGTGTCGGAGCCCCAAGCTTAATTAACTGGCCTGGAATTAGATAGAGGATGTTTTGCAATGGTGTTCCAGCTAGGGAAAACCACAGTTTGATCTGATCTCTTCTTGCTTCTCTGCTGCTGTGCAGTCCACAGAGCTCCTTTGTTTTAAGTTGTGTTCTTCATGGCCGAGTAGCAGCGGTGAAGGAGTCCTTACTTTGTCTCTGGACCCCTCTGCAGGTGACAGTGCCACGAGGTGGCACTGGCCACCAAATAATGGCTGGCAAGAAGTCAGGCAGTGCGTTTGTCCAGCTCTTTGCTCTCTGATTTAAGGCTGGGAGCTCAGTCCAGACCCTAAATGTCAGCCAAAGCACTACTCTAGCTTATAGTTGTCCTTTGACTTTCAAGTAGACCCAAATTCCCATTTCTCTGTTCTGATGCTGTTTGAACAACTCAGTAAAGTCAGTCAGGTGAGAGACCAAACTTTGGGTGACCTGTGAATTGCTTTACTGTGTGCACACTTCCAGAGCCTTGCTGCCCCTGGAGGGCTCACTCTTGTTCAGGCTGCACATTCCCTGCGGGATTATCGTGCGTATTTAGTGTAGTGGTGCTGCTCTCTCTTTTCCAAGACACTCCATTTTTGGCTAACATTTTTCTCTTCTATGCCAGGGTTACCTGGTATGGACAGTGGGAATTGCAGTGTGAATAAAAGCTGAATCACTTGATTGATGGTGGTTGCAGTGCCTTCTGACAGGTCTCTGGGTCTGAAGGGGGAGAGCTTTCCTGCTGTTTGGTGGGATAGACTTTGAGAATAATAGAACCATTTAGATTGGAAAGGACCTTTAAGATCATCATATCCCCAATACATATTTTAAATAATTCCAGGGATGGTGACTCCACCACTTTTGTGGGCATTCTGTTCCAACCCTTGACAGCCCTTTCAGTGAAGAGATTTTTCTTAATGTTCAACCTAAACCTCCCCTGGTGTAACCTGATAGACAAAGATGTCTTTACCACGCAGCTTTTTGCTGTCTTTGGTGTAACGAGTGTAAAGCAAGAGCCAACCTCTCTAAGGAGAATGGCTGGGAAAGACTGGAAAGGATGGCTTTTCATTCTGCAGTCAAGGTAGAGAATAATCTGAGGACAGGCCAGGAGCATGGAAAGAAGAAAGGAATTGCCTCTATTCTATTTTTCTGCCGATAAGTCAAGCATGACAGCACAAAACTTAAGAAAGCACTGTGACATTTTAAGTAGGGTGTTGCACATGGGTGAAATGAGTTGTCTCCCTGTGATGGGAAGCCTCACTTTCCAACAAGGGACTCCACTGCTGTCACATCACTGGGGCTGGTAGATACCATGTGCCGTGGCTTTCTATAGGCAAAGCTCACATTTCAGGTTCCTGTCTGTAAAATGGATTTTGCTTCACTTGGCAGGGGTGATGTGAGGATATGTTTGTTGATTTTCTTGGGGTCCTCATCTATTTTTAGGAGAGTGCCGTGAAAGGCTTGAATGGCAAATTCTTTCTGTCAAAGCATACCAATA
Organism: Pachyramphus minor; assembly: GCA_013397135.1. Taxonomy (NCBI): domain Eukaryota; kingdom Metazoa; phylum Chordata; class Aves; order Passeriformes; family Tyrannidae; genus Pachyramphus; species Pachyramphus minor. The sequence continues at coordinate 26,097 of VYXB01007203.1, read as the reverse complement.
ATTAAACTGGTCTGTTTATCCATGAGTTCAGACAGGCTTGTTATGGTTTTTTCTAACCTGTATCTAACAAGTTATGCCATGTGGTGTGCCACACATCTGCTGCTCTGTGCCTGCTGGGGAGGGTGGACACCTGGTATCAGAGGGAGAGTAGTGGAGTGGAAACAGTGGCCTCACTGGGAATTTCCTTTGAAGGTAAAAATCCTGCCTGGCTATTTGTGAAACACTGCTGTTGAAACTGGGGTAGATTTGTTGTCAAGCAGGAGACACTGAAAAAGCAAATAACTGCAAGTTGGCAGGTGCTTAATGAGGATCCATGAGTTGTGACAGGTGAAGTCGTCTGGCAGCAGCCCTGGCTGCATTGCTGTGTCACACAGTGGGGATTGCTCATGAGAGGCACATTTGTACAGTGAACCTGCTGCATGTGTTGCTGCTCTTTGGTGCAAGACAGGCTGTTTCCGTCAGGTGTTTTTGTGGGCCAGAGAGAAAATTGACATAAGTGGTCATGTGCAGGGACTATGACTGGTTCTGCTCTCCTGAAGTGGAGGGGAGAAAGGGGCATGTCCCCTTGTGGACAGTTTGGTAGGAAGGAAAAGCAACCGGCTGGAGAGGGGTGAATGCCTGAGCGCTGCATCTGCCAGGATAGACAATTGAGCCTTTGCAATGCATAAATCACGGGAAATGTGTGTGCCTTTCTCGTTGTGTCAAAGTCAGAAAGTCCTGACCCAGCTGGAGGAAAATAACAATTTAAAAAGAGATGTCATCAAGCAAAATGTTCCAGCTCGTTAGAAAACAACTTACTGCATGCTTGAAATGCGCTTGCAATGCATAAAAAGAAATGGCTCACTCTTGCTCTGGAAAATCTAAAGCAGAATAGGCAGATATGACCTCATCTCTTCATGCTGGAAAATTACTGCCTCTTAACTTAATGTTCTTGCCATCTGAAAGTGGTTACTGGGAAGTCAGTGATTTAGGAGCAAGTGTAACTGTGGCTCAATTGCTTATCTAGTTGGAGCAAAGTCTCTTGGTTTGAAGTATGTATAATGAATGGAAAAACAATTGAAAAAGCAATATTGTCCTTCTTTTTGCTGGCCTCTTCCAGGAAAGGCTTGGGAGGGAAGAATTTGAAGTGAGCTGTGTTGCTTGACCCTTGCATTGATGGCAACTATGGTCATGCCATTCAGAGCACAGGCTCCGGCTTTGGTGCGCCACAGTTCATTTTGGAAGCACAGTCCCAGTGACAGACACTGCCAGAGTGTTTAGGAAAATGAGCCAGTTCCACAGTGCAGACACAGTGCACGTTTTGAGGATGATCTAAGGGATCTAGCAACAGGTGGCACAGATGGTTATATCTATCTGTCCTCCCCTTATGCCAGTGCAGAGTACTGGGCTTTTGCTGTGACTACAGAGCTGGGGCAGACTTGCAGGTAAGGTCTGCTCAAGGGCTGCATGCTGCTGGCAGGGGACATGACCTATCTGGGGTGGGTTGCCATGTTAGAAGTCTTTTGACTAGATTATGACCTTTGGGAGATGATTCTTATGAGCAAAGACAGCTAGGCACAGCATCTCTGGGACCACAGCCATTTCCAGAGAGTGCATCTAATGACAGAGAAGTTCCTAAGGAAACATGGGAGTCGTGGCAGTGGCTGGAGGGACCTGCAATCTGTATGACTAGCTGTCATGTGCTTCACTTTGCAGTGCTTGAATATACCTTTCTCTTCAGCAAATTCCATAGTTCTAAAAATATAAACAGGAACTGTCTCTTGAGTATAAGAACTCAAAAGCTTCTGAGCATGGTCTGGAGGTCCCCAGGTTCCCATAGGCTCTGCCAGGGAAGTGAGCACCAAGTCCTGGGTAGGGAAGATGTTCCTTGGCTTCAGGCTGTTGTTTCACAGGAGGACACATGTAAGGCAAAGGCCCTCAGCTCTGAGACAGGCCATGTGGTGTGGGACCACTACAATATATTTGTTTGGCACGCTTGGATGTATAGGGATAGATGAAGCAGACTAAAGTGTATTACCCAGCAGTGATATACTTCCCAGTGGAGAAGTCTGCCACTTCCGCAGGAAAGCTATTCAAATGGCTTAAGTACTCTCAGTGCTGGGAAACAAGCTTTTATTTCAAAGCTGGATTTCTTTCTGCCCATCAGGTCCTATTTCATGATGCTTACTCTTGGCTAACTCTTCCCTGCACAAGTACGTGCAATTATCAGTTGAGTTGTCCCTTTGTTTTATTGAGACACATTAAATTCCTTATGTCTGTCTCTGCAGGATTTCTGCAGGCCCTGGTTTCCTTTCAGCTCTCATTTAAACTCATTCCCATTTCTTCTTATTCCCTGAAAGCTGACTCTCTGCTCTGGACACAGTTCTTGGGACTTAGGTCTGTGTATGTTGTTTTCATGCTGCCTGGCTCTTCAGTCCTGTAAGAAATGGCATCAGCACTGCAGAGACCATTACTTTCTTTTCTGAATCCTTGTTTTCTGTCTTGTAAACACAACATTGCTTTTTGGATCCCAGATCTACAGCCTTTCTTTGTATTCTGCAGCAGTAATCCAACAAGGCCAGTGCTCACCTCTGCAGACAGCACAGCAGGTCTGATTGGGAGCTGGGTCTGTGTGGGTCCTATGGGTATTGGCACAGCCTGCCAGGGTGCTGTTTTCTACCAGGTCTGTTGTGTGTGTGTTATAGCACTCAAAGAAATGGAAAAGTTCTCCCTGTGATGTCTATTTCATAACAATTTGCTTTGTAACTTAATTGGTGTTTGTCAACATTAGAAAATTTCTAGCTAGAAGATGTGTTCAGACTTGGCTGGTTTTCAGCAAAGTGGGGAAACAGGAGCTGCTCTCACTCCTTTTTTTGAGGTTTTGCTGCCTGTCAAGGGAAAGGTGGGGATGGGAAAGTGGAGGGGAAGCTGGGTCTGATGCCCACCATGAAGGCATGAGGATGCTGCAGAGGTGGTTTGTTTTAGGTGTAAGATCTTTTAGAGGCAGTTGCAGAGAAAAGCTACTGAATGTGGTTCAAAGCAACCATCTGCTGTGGGCAGGCTGCGCTGTGGTTCGGGAGAGCCACCTCTGTTTTTGATGAATGTTTTCCTTTACTGTGAACTCTTTTTTACTTGACCACTTACCACAAGAATTGGTTAACCTCTTGAAAACTCTGAGAAAGTGGGTAGCATTGTCAAGAGTTGATGCTTAATTAAAGGTTAAATTAATATGTCAACTCCCCAGTGCAGTGTAAAAATCCACATGAGAAAAATCTAGGAGGGCTGGAGAATGCCAGATATTGCCTGCAAGACCCAGTTTGCAGATCAGAATAGTAAATTCTGGAGTAATGAAACAGTGTTGGGATGAAATGTGGGTCTTGTTCTTTCCACCTGTTCTACATCTCTACCATCTGCAGTGCCTATGTCTCACGAAAGCTGCTGGGATTTCAGTGCAATGCTTGGGCATGTGCTGAAATTAGAAATTTCTCAGATTTAGGAGGCACTCAAATGTGAGATCTTTTGGCAGAAAAAAAAGTACAAAACCCCAAATTAGAGCAGAGGGTACCTTTTCTTTTACAGAGTTTATGTTTTCCTGTTTAAATGCAAATGTTTGGCCATGACACCCTGCTTGAAGACAGATAAAGTGATTGCTCCTCCTGGCTATGCTGATTTTCTCATATGAGTGTACTGCTATAAAGGCAGTCAGATTAAAAAAAAATTAAAAAATGGCAGACGATTGGGATGTTAAATGTTAAATGTTAAATGTTGTGGAAAGCATGGAAACCCTGTCAGCCCAGAACCTGTAAAACCATCACTTGGCAGAGGCAATTTAATAGGCTTGTGAAGTCTGACACCATCAAAACCACGATTTGGGTTTTATCAAAGCATGGCGGTGGAGCCTTGAGAAACGACAGCTGTATTATCTGTCTTCAGATCATTCTGAGAGCAACATCAGGAACAGGCTGGGAACAGTTCAGGAAATAATTTTATGTTGAGGGTTTGCTGGGGGGGCAGAAATGTATAGGGAAATTGAAATGAAAGAATTAATAACAGTATCAGTAACCTTCCTACAGCAGCTATCACGTGTGACATGAAAATGACTTGAAAGTTGTCATCTACTGTGTATTTTATTCCCATCAGGAAGGGTTGAGGGATGAGAGGAGAATTCAAACAAGGCAATTAGAAGACTGGAGCTTGTTGTGGAAAGAGGGAATGACTGGTGTGTAGAACCTTTCAATGCAGGTTTCCCTACCAGACATGGGGGCTGGGCCAATTTCTGATATAGTGGAGCAGATATTGGAGCAAGCAGATTTACGGGGTGACAGCAGTGACTGCAGTGTCAGCTGCTGTGCACAAGGGTGGTCTGTGCAAGATGCTGATGGTTGCAGTAAGAGACATAGTGCGACTCTTCCTGGAAGTAGATACTAGAGGCTGAAGATTCTAGCTGGGGTTTCTCACTCACCACCAAAATGATTTAAATTCATCACTGAAATTATTGCCAAGTTTTTCAGTACTTTTTCTGGGCTGTGGACCAACCTTGCTTAGTGCAGTCCAGTCTGTGTGGGTGTAGGGGATGGTAAAATGTCCTACTTTTTTTTCTATCACTGTATGTTGACTCTGAGTCATTTGTACTCAATTCTTTTGCTCCAGGATGACTTGACTCACAGCCAGGAGTTCACTGTACTTGTCTCGAGCTTTGGGACTCTGGAGCCAAACTGGAACTATCCATACCTACTGGAAAAGAAAGCCCAGCACGTAGGTTAAACCACTTATAAATGATGGCATGACTGAGCCAGCCAAGCTCTATTTCTGCAAGTGACATAGTCACCTACGAAATGAAACCGCACTGGAAGTGCTCCCCTTCCTGCAGTCCAAATGCTTTTCAGACATTACCTAAGCCATGAGGCTGTCATGGGACAGACTACCGTGATCCCATTTGCCGGTTCCAGGTCATTAATGTGCAGAGAAGAAGGGACTCAATTTCCAGATTTTCCCAGAGACAGCAAGTTTCTACTGCAGTCTATATTCAAACTTAACCTGCAATCACCCAGAATTGACATTGGGTTTTTGACCTATATTTAGGTGTATTTTTGCCATGTAACTGGGTAAACTTGCAGTGTTACCAAGGGAAAAGGGAAGAAGTGAAGCTTGCAGTCTCCATTTTCTGAATTAGCAATTGTATGTCCGAGAGAAGCTAGTGAAGAGGAGAAACCACTTGCATGGCTGCATGGTGAATGCTGCGGTGCAGACTCAGTTGCACAGCACTGAGAATACAATGGTCTTTTTATACAGAGGAGAAAAACGGTATGAGATGAGCAAGCTGGTCTTTACTTTCTTTTTTGCTCTCAGAGCAGTCTCTCCAAAATTAATTGGTTACTCCTTTGTAGCGAAGATAGATATAAGTAAAGAGGTTTATGCTCTCAGATGGAGCACAGGCACTGAGCTGAAGAGCAAGACCTGTCTCTGCTGCCAAGCAGCTGGAAGTTGCTGGGAAGCCGGGAAGCAGTTTGGCAGCTGAAGGAAGGTTGGCTGCCCGTCTGCAAAACGGTCCCATTCTGCACTGGGGACAGCACGATGTGCTGTTCAGCTCCAGCCTTGGTCCACGTGTGGAAGCCTCTGGCATGCTGGTGCTCAGACGTCTGATGCACACAGGCCATGATCCCTGAAGCCAGAGGATACTTGTGCTGCTGGGAAGCTGGAGTCGCTTGTAGAGGGAATGTGCTATTCTAAAGCGGTATAGGGTCTTCTCCATGCCTATTCCTGTAAGCTCGGCACAGAGCCTTCTAAAGGGAAAGAAGTCAGCGTATTCACTGGTCAGTGTTTGGTGGGTTTATTTGCCAAAATAACCTATGCATGCCCAGAGTAGGAAAAGACTGCCATGGCACTGAGTCTGTGATCTAGGTCCTTTCTCCCTTTGAACATTTGCTTTTCTTCTGCAATCTGTAGTTGGTTGAGATTTATTCAAAGATCAAAGGCAGATCCAGCCTTTATAGCATTCATGCTTCTGCCATTCAGCTTATGCAGATATTAATGAGGTGAGTTTTATATGGCCTGACATTCATGTCTTTCTGTTCACCCTAATGAGATTATTCTGCTGTCTCCAAGATCAAGTTCTAAAAAGATATTTTTCCACTTTAGGATTATTAGGAGCAAAACCAGGAGTGATAATTCTAACAGGCATAAACCACCAGGATCTTGTCTCTGATGCCCTCAAAGCAGTGCATTCTCCTCTGCTTCGCCTACTCTGTATTATCACAGGTTTCAGGGTAACATATACATTTCTTGCCCTTTTATCTCTCTGTTTTCACAAGTTCATTAATGATTTTGCAGAAGCTGTAGTGCAACTAAATGACATGCTCATAAACCTTTAAAGGAGAAATATACCTGTGTGGTGATGGGAAAAGTCTCATTAGTCTTTTGAAATCACTCCCAGCAGGTTTTTCTGCAGATTCAAACTTGTTAGGTGCACAAATATGCTTCTCTAATTCAATTGGCTGTGCTGACTGTGTGACAACTGAAGTTTGCTCTGCTTTTAAGTAGCCACTAAAATCACCTTTCTAAAGCAGATGTTCTGAGAGCCAGAACTAGGCTGAATTCTGAGGGATTTTAAAAAAAAAAATCCGTGGAAGTTCTTGGGCTCCTAAAGTCACCTGTGCTTTGTTTCCAAGAAAACCCTGTGCTAGCTCTTTTTTAAGGACACCAGATTTCTCTCTGAGCTGGGAACATTGAAGTGATGATGATATATAGCATCTGCAATGTATCTTCAGTCCAGGGCTCAATGGTGTGGGATTTTTGCTGGGACAAGGACTAAATTATGTGGGATTAATCTCAAAGCGATAAGTGAGCTTCTTCATGGTCTCTGCAGATTATTTGTTCTGACACATGTGCAGGGTGGAGAGGAGAGCTGGGTACAGAGGAAGGCAGAGCTGCAGCATCTGTAGGGAAATGTGCAGCATGTCCCACGAGAGACAGTCCATACCCCACTGGGCTGGCCCCACCAAAGAAGTAAAAGAAATGGGTATTTCTCAGTGGTGTTCTTCAGCAAAGTTTTGGGAATGAAGCAGTGGTGGAAGGGAGAGCCTGACACAGCAGCATTTCAGCTCAGCAGGATGTGGAGGGCTGGCCTCAGCCAAGGTGGAGGAGGAGTTGGGCTGGAGGCAGAGCGGGGTAGATGTCTGGGTGCAGATAAGCTGAGGGGAACTGAGGCCAGCAGGCTCAGTGCTGCTGCAAAGTGCTGGGGACATTTGGAACTGCTGGAACAGCACATTTCTGGCTTCCCTCAACTCAAATCTCTTCTTTCTATGCTGAGATAAAGAATGAAAATGATTTTCAAGTCTTGAGAGTGCTTTCCTTTGAGCTCATTTAGATGAGGATATTTCTACCACACAAACCTTAATTGAAGTATTTGATTTCACTTTTGTATGTGGAGTTAATTTATGTGACACTATTAAAATACATGTTATTTATACAATAGGAACTTAGAACTGGAGTAGATGATTAAAACCACTGAGCAGCAGCCTCTTCTGAAATATTAACTTTGCTAAAAGCCTAATGATTCTTTGGCAGGATATTCTAGTTGAGCGTTTTTGAAAGTTAAATATCAGGATGCATTTTAGATAAGTACATTACCATGCAAGCTCTATTTTATGCCTGACACTAGGGATCTTGAAAAAATTTTGATTGGTCTGGGCAGGGGATTCTAGTATAAGTGTTGGGCCTTATTGCTCAGAGTTGCCTGAATGAAGTTGAACTGTCTGGTAGCGTTACCTCAACGGAGTGAAAACCCATTCTGTCTCTGCCCTTGTCTGCTCTGGTGTCACCTCTCCATGTAAAGCTATTCAGCACCACCCTGGCATTCTCACATTAGAAAGGGAGTAGACCTTGGTGACAGAGGAAAGCAAACCCCTCTTCCCAAGGAAGCAAAGTAAGCATATCCGAACTCAAAACTAGAAAACAAACTGCTTTGAGTTGGGTTTGCTTCACTACCAGGGACCAACAGCTCTCAGCATGCAGCTGAGACAGCCCTTTTGAGTGACAGTGAGCACAGCTGTTATGTACCTGTCTCATGCAAGCCTTTCTCAGAAAGAGGATTCAGCTCTGCTTTTAAGGCCTCCCTTTCTCTGAGACTTTGCTGTAGTTGTAAAGGGCTATTTTTGGTGACAGCTGCCATAACCTGCACTCGGGCACAGCACTGTGTGGATCACAGTAAAGTGCAGCCATCAGCCCCAGCTAGCCCAGGAAAAGAGACACATCTGCTGATGTTTAACCTTGACTGTACTGAAAAGCCAAAGCCCTTCCCGAGGTTAATTGCTCAGCTAAAATGTCTTGGGCCAGATAATGCCTGTGGCAGGGCTGTCCTGGCAGGTGGGGCTGTAGGTGTCCTGCACTCCTGACCGTGGTCTCAGCATCTCCTGGTAGGGGGTGGGCATGGAAGGCTGGGCTGGCTGCTCCCTGAACACAGCCAGGATTCTCCTGCTCTGCGGGGCCCACTGTGCTCTCTCACGACCTGTGCTGCTCACCGTGGCTGCCCTGAGAGGGACAGAGAGCTGTGGCTGTCCAGGCTTGCACATCCCATGCCAGTTTTACCAGCTGGATGGTCTTCAATTGTTCTACAGTTTCTTTGGGATCAGAGATTAAAAACTCAGTGTTTTTCAGAAAGGGAGGTTACAGGGAAGTACTGGTTTCTGCAAGTCTCCCAAACTGGATTTTGCTGGGGACTGTCTGAAACTGCAGAAACAATGTTCCAAGTTTTCATTGTAAAATATGTTTGGCAAATCTTCTTGATTCCGCAATAAAGCATTCAGGATAAGTGATGACACTCTTCAAAGCTTGTTGGTGTTGCTGTTTGTGAAAATGTTGGAAATCTTGACCTGACTTCTTGGGATTAACTGGGGAAGAGCAAATATCTTTTTTCTTTTTCTTCCCCCCCTTCCCCTCCCCTACTTGACAAGAAACATTTCCCATACAAATCTTTTGACCCCTCATTATCTGAAGGTCACAATTTTCAGTCACTCATTATGTTGGGTATTTTAGTCACTTTTTAGTGCCTAGCCTTGGTTTGTTGTTTTCAGTTTCTATAATAGACCAAATTTCTCCTTTCTGACAGTGTAGTTGTGCTGCTGAATTGCTGCGTGCAAAGTGTTCTGAAACCTTCGCATAGGAGGTACAGCTCAGTGGAAAGTCCTTCTGTTACACATGAGAAATTAATTTGCAAATAATTAAGTTGTTGGATGAATTCCTCCTTTGTTCTGTCTGAAAATGGCTTGTGAGCAGATTGGTAAATTCTAAAAAAAAATTCATTGCAACATATTGTGAGTTTCTTCCCTGAAAAATTCCTGGTCTGATGTGAACAAACAGTTCACAATGTGCAAGTGGAATTCATGATTTCTTAGTTTCTTGAGTGGCTAGTATGTGGAATGAGATTCCCCCAGTCAGTGTGAACTGCAGGTAGCACAAGATATGACTCAAAACTTGCTCTTAATCTGTGCTTTGTTACTGAGATGTTGGGTTGTGACCTGAGTTTGCATTATCTTGAGGGACTGAGCCAAAGAATAGGGGAGTGGGGAGGGGTTAAACCTTACCCTCAGATGGATATTTGCAGAGGGCAGGTGGCTGTGTGCAAGGAGGGGACATATACTGGAATTTTAGGAGGGTGGGATTAGTCCCTGTAAATAGACAATTTAAAAACATACAAATATGAGTGGAAGGAAAAAAAGTGTGAACAGTTCTTTGGTGGAGGAGGGGGAAAAGAGCAAAGGAGAAGTGCTGTGTGACTGGGATCTGAGGCATGAGGCAGCCTAAGAATGAGGAGCTGGATGGGAAACCAGGACAGACTGGCCACGTAGCTCATGTCTGGTAGTGCTGGTAGAGGTTGTGTGGCAGACCACTTGCTTGCCAAGTCATCACCCAGCCTGTCCAGCTAGTAAATATTATAGGAGCTGAAAAAACCAATGGGATCATAGTGGAAAATGTCACCAACTGTGCCAGCAGATGAGAAGGGCTGGACTCAACAGTGTGACACTGACAGTGTCACTGCTGCAGCCACAACTTCTCCGTACTCCTTGCAGGCGGCTGTGAGATAGCTCCATCTGCATTCCTTTGCTCTTGGTATTTGGAAACACCACAGGATGTAAAAAAAGAGACACCAGTTTTTGCTTTATTGTATTGTGTTGCTCTCTGCCTGTGGTAGTTTTGTTGCCTGACTTGGTATAAAAACTGGCAAGAGCATTTTCTCTGCTGTACTCTCAATCTTGTTTTCACAGCATTCTTCTTCTTCTTACAAAGAGTTGTATGTGGCCCTGCTAAATTCTGCCTGTGCTGGCTCATGCTTGGCTCTTCACACAAAAGTGAGCACTGCTAATGAAGATGGAAGTGCTGTCATTCAGACTATTGCTGCTTTGCTAGTCTCTGATCTCAATATCTCTGCCCCCCATTAAAACCAACTCAGGAGCATATGCCACAGTGTTCACTTTGTGAAAATGTTGGCTGTCTTCTAGCTTAGTACAGCTCCCAGGCCGACTGCGCTACCATCAACAATTAATTCTGTCTCCATTAATTAAAATAAGCTAAGAGTGTTGCATGTTATCATGGCTTTCAAAAGCATAGGGGCATACTTGTGTCTATCAGCCTGTTCCGATGGCTGATCTTTGTTGACTGATTCATGTTGTATCTGTGTAATGGTTGCTAAATCTGGAGCGAAACAGGAGCAACAATTAGTGAAACCCAAAAGATTTCTTGCTGTCTTTGGCTCAGTGGCAGCTTCTATCTCTGCCGTTTCTCATGTGAAGCATTAAGATTAGGGAATTGTCCCCTGCTGCTTGGGTGGTGGAGTGAGAGGCAAAGTCAGTAGATGGCACTGTCAGACCCTGCTGGGGAGGCTGCAGGGCAGTGCAGGTACAACTCTGAAAGGTGTTTGGTATTTGGACTTGGCTTTTCTTTTGGGCAAATTTGCTGTAAGTGACAGGTGGATCTTTTGCTCCCATAATCTCTCCTCCCAGGATCTGGTGGTCAGGCTGGGGGAACACGTCACTTGTGTTTTGACAGGGGATCCTGCTGGAAGGGTCCAATCCCTGAAGGTGATTTGCCACCTCTGCTCAGGCACAGAATCAGACAAGGCAGCTGGTGTTGGCTCCATGGAATCTTCCTCCCTGCAATGAGGAAGTGCCTCAATGCATGGGATGGAAATGCCCAGGTGGGCTTCGTGAGGGCAGGGGAGACATTTCAACTTTGGTGTCAGCAAAGATCACTGGAGTGTCTCCAAGGGGCAGGGACACCACGGCTGCTGGGGGAACTGGCATGGAGGCTGCAGCTGTGGAGAGGAGCTCTGGGCTGTTCTGTGGGAGCCTAGCATGTTCTGTGTGGCAGTACCTCTCCAGTACTTCAGAACTGCAATATGGCTTTACAGGGTAGCCAGTTCTGCACTGATGAGATAGCCTCATTTCCTAAGGGATGATTCCTAGAAAACTATCAAACATTGCTGTAAAATGAGGATTTGTGGTTTAATAGTTATCATGGGAGCAGCTCCAGGAATCCCTCTGCTGCATAGTCACCATCCTGCGCAGGCTTCTGTTCTCCAAGCAGTGCTTTTCTTCCAGCTTCTGGACCAGACACAGAGCTTGACATTGTGTTCATCAGCCCATGTACCGTAATATTGCCAGTGGCATTCAGTACTTCAGGGATTTTTGACTGCTGACTTTCAATGACATTAGGAACAATCTCCATGGCCAATGTGAGATACTCCTCTGTGCTAAAGAATATAAAAGAGACTATTGCATTTAATATATTGGAGTACATGAGACACAGTAGGAGTTTGTGTGATTTATTGGGTAGACAAAAATGTACCATAGCATGTTCTGTAAATATAAGCACAAACATATCATGCTACATCTTACTGTAAATTTCCTTTACTGCTGAAGTGTATAAAATAATGAATGCAGGAATAATGGATTATTTCAAACAATAAATTCTATCATAAGCTACCTGATCATTAACATGGGGTCACACTTGACTGCCCTGACAACAACATAGGACTTCAGATGATGGTGACATGGGACAAAACAGCATGTCACTTTGGGGTATGGCCTGATGCTCTTGAGTCTGACAGAGGGGGTTAGTCCTGGGAAGACTGGAGAAGGGGGCTGCCTCAGCTTCTGTGCTGTAGACCACCCTCTCTGAACCTCTTCTGCATCTTACAGGAAAGACTAACCTGCATCTGTCACTGGATACCACCTCTTCACCTCACTTTTTTAATGTGTATCAGGCACAAGACAGGTGACTCCTATGTTGTAGTGTCTGAATCCCTCTCAGATTCTTAATCACTTCTGCTCTCATTTTATCTGGAGGAGGGGAAAAAGGAGAACTGCTCTCAGTTTCTTTGAACAGATTCCAAATAAGGTAGAGACAAATAAGTAAACATATACGTTTTATAAACAGTATTAATTTTTACTCACAGCAGCTGGCTGATGGGAGGCAGTTTGGCATGGCTGTTGTCACATCTCGTACAGAGTTTGAGGTAGCCAGCTGGCAAACACCAGTGACTCTCCTGAGTTCATAGCTCACCCTGTTTGCGTTGACATTTCTGGCAGGGAAAGGTAAAGAGTTATCCCAGCTGCAATAACCTGTGAGCTCTCACTCTGCATTGCTCTTAATTTGACTGAAATTGAAGTCTTGCTTAACAGGAGCGATTCACATGCCAGCATTTGCCATCGTTACTGCTCGGCTGGGGGACCTACCACGGGAGATGGCACCTCTAGTGATCCAGTCCAGCTCTGTAACTGCCCACCAGTAGCCTCACAGCTTACACCTTTCTCTCCTCCCTCTTAAAACCTGACTTTATTGTAACCTGGCTCCCTTTCAAGCACAGTGCAGAGCTGGTGGGAGGTGCTGCAGCCCCCAGAGGAGCAGCAGACTGAGCCCTGCCACGTCCTGGAGAGGCAGGTGTGGGGATGCTCAAGGAGCTCCTGAGGAAAACACTTCAAATGAGTATCCTGAATGTGTGTCCTTTTACAGGGACTGGTCGTTTTAGCAGAGAGAACTCTGTGCTCCTGAGGCTGAGTCCCCTTCTTGTACTGTTCACAGCACACTGTACTTATGCTTTTGGTACTTTGTAGTCAGGTGGGATTGTTATTAATCGTTTGATATTAGCTGCTAGATATTACCTGCATTCCTGCCGAAGCATGAGAGATGTTGCTGATGGACAAAGGCTGTGTCAAAACACCCTTACCTCTAAAGAAGAAGCTGATGCTGACAGAGGGTTTCCTTTTGTCTTGGGTTTTACCCCCTGGGCCCCCCTGGGCTGAAATGGTCAGGCCCAGGTATATTTCCGGAGAAAAATCCAAACAAAAGTTTTAGTAACACCTCTGCTAATGACGTATTTAAGAAAACGGACGAGAAGGTGTTGTCGCAGTAAGAATTTCGGCCGCCATGTGAGGAGGGTGGCAGCTGGCCCCCAAAGTGGGGGGCCAGGCCCTACTCCTCCGGCCTTGGGCAGGGGGCAGGCATGGCATTGAAGTCTCTCCAGCTGGGATGTGTAACAGTGGATAAACCAACTCCAGAAAGAAACTGCCCAGCTGAAACATGCTGCAAGACAGATTCCAGCCCCAGCAGAGAGCAGAGGATGATTTGAGATAACCAGCAGCCTTCAAGGTCAGTTCTAACAAGAGAAGAGTTGAGACGAGGGGGGAGTTCCCTCCCCCCCCCCTCCCTGTAACAGGGGAA
>VYXB01007203.1:0-12108 GCA_013397135.1 Pachyramphus minor | reverse complement strand
GCTGTATCTTCCTAGCCTCTGGTCCTGTCCCAAAAGGAGGAGAGGCAGGTCCAGCCCTGAGATGGACATACAGCAGAGCCAGCCGAGAGGGAGAGAGAGAGAGAGAGAGAGAGAGAGAATGTTTCAGGGCGGGTTCGGAGGGATTGCTGAAGTGGAAAACAAAACACTGCTGAAAGCTCAGAAAACCCAATATTTATTACTAGGAAGTGGCCAACAAACAGACAAACCAAGAGAGATAAAAGAGGAAAAGGAAAATAAGCCCTCAATAAAACCTCCCACTCATGCAGGCGTTACGAGGTTGTCTTACTGACCCCAGAATGACCAGTATTTCCCCATGGCAGAAGCTGCAGCTTTGGGGTGTCACAGGCCCACAAGGTAACGCGCATCCCCGTTGAGGCAACGTTGTCCTCCATGTGAAGCTTGCCAGCCCCTCCCACAGGTGCTGTCTGCCTTTTATATAATTTAGCTGGTTACATCTACCTGGGCAGGTGTGGCCAGCACCAGCCCAGCCAGAGGCTTCCGTCCCTCCCCCCGTTATGTCAGTGATGTCCCTGCTGCGCACGCGTGTGTACATTGGAATTTCCCCGCGCCTGCGTGATACACCTGGAGGGGTCTTCCCTAAATGAGTCTGGGGGCTCACTTCATCTCCCTCTTCGTTACTTTCTCCTTTAAGTGCCCTTGGAGGGCCATCAGCCAATAGGAGGATACCAATTAATTTCAGTTTATACAGAGTCTTGTCTTGAAGGACAAAGTGCTCGCTTATCAGGCTTGTTTTCCCACTACTTGGCAGGAAACAGAACAAACTTTCACAGGTGGCTGGGCCAAACACAGACCAAAATAGAAAATATCCACATTCCCTGATACAGAGAGCTAAAGGAATTTCCAGCTATGTCACACTGAACTTGTTGGCTTCAAGATAACGGAAAAGACACTCTACAAGTGGGTATGGGATGTTGGACTGATATTTTAAATATTGATAAAAGAACCAGTTCTGAGGTCTGAAAAACATTTTATTTTATTCGAAATAAATGCCAGATTAAAAAAATCTTCTATTTTAGTAAGCTAAATTTTTCTGAACATATTGCTGATTAAATACTTTGTTCTTTGAACTGTTGCTGTAGCTTAAGTGGAATATGTCAAGTAGTTCAGTCATTATCATTATGATGTTCTTTAATAGACCTTACTGGAATCTATTTATGGATCAAACCCATGGGCCAAATAGCAGTAAGCAATCCTTTTGCTTTCTGGTAAGATGATGCAGGTACCCTGAGAAAAGCACTGGTGCCATGCTCTGCTGGCTCATATTCCTCTCTTGCTGGGGATCTCTGTGATGTATGTAGACAGAAAAATAAATACAAGGGGAGGTTTCCTTATGGTATTTTCCTCCTTTTCAGTTGTCATATAATTTGGCGAACACAGGTTATACCTTTAGAAGGGAGTCCAGTACAGTGCTGCAGATGACTGCTAAGAGGACATGTGCTCAGAAAAATTCTCTCTACTCTTAAGCCCAGACTTTCTTAGTTGAGAAAGTATGTTTATATATACATATAAGCTTCGTATCTGGCAAAAAAAGCAGGCCAGCCAGGGACCAGGAGGGAAACCAGAGAGAACCAGGGTGTTACTGATCATTGGCAATAACTGGCAGGCTCTGGGTTGTCTTTCTCCATCTCTTATTGAAATATTTCTTGTTGATTTTCAAATAATGCAAGTGGGACACCCCAGTGAGACTTTTAGTGTCTGTGGGTGGACCTGGATGGTCCTGCTTCCTTGAGCGATGCTCTCTGTACGTCATATTGCAGCTGATTTTCCTTGGACTGGGTCAGTTCTGGTCACTTCCCTGTGTGTGATGGAGCTTTGGATTGTATGTTGGCTTAAATGTGGTCTCTTCAGAAGCTAATTTCTGTTGGTGCCTGCTGGCACTTGCTTTTATCACCTGCTGTACCACTGATCGCTCTCCAGGGGAATGACCATGATGTCAAGGCTTCTGCTGAGCGCAGGATGTTTTCAGCTCCTGCTGCTTCAACTCCAAAATCTTACCTTAAAAAAAGGGCAGATCTTGTCTTCTGTCATCACTCCAGCTGTACCGTCAACTCCACTCGTGAAAGCACACTAAATAATTGATCTCTGCTGTATGCAAAACCAAAGGCCAAGGAAAGTGTCATGCACTGATAGATAATTTGGTTCAAAATCACTAGTAAGGCAGTGCCCTTGAATAAGCGAGAGGCCAGACGATGAGGGCCACCAGTTCTGTAGTTGCTGTATTCCCTATAATCTTCTCAGCACCTGAAACCTGCTGAGGGTAAGTACTGTGCGCTCCCCCCCTGCTCTGTGCTGAACTACACCAGTGCAAGAGTTACTGAGGGACAGACCTATCTGTGAGTAGGTCATCGATGGACCATGCAGAGAATTGAGTTTAAGCATTGCTGGACAAATGCCTTGTGAAACCCTCCTTCTCTCTGATAAGCAAACAAAAATACTTTCTCATCCTTAAAGCTGACAATTTGCCTTCACAAAGAGGAGAGGAAATTAAAAAAAGCAAAGGAAAACCAAACAATCTGACTCTCTTGCCAGCATCCTATGTTTCCTTAGGCTTTACTCCAGCGCTTGCTTTGTCTGTACTGTTAATAACACTGTGTTTCCCTGGAAGTTGGCTATTTTTATATTCTTACTTCTTTTTCAAAATGTGACCTTTAGCATTTGAGCTTTTGTTATTGCTGTTAATCTGTTCAATAAGGAAAAATAATAGAATTGGCAAAAATCAAAATCTGGTCTGTCTGACCTCAGTATTTGATCGCTATTTTCTTTGTAAGACATTCCCCCCACCACCCTGGGAATGCTCACCACTGCCTGAAGGACTGCCGGGAGCACATGACTCCTTCTCTGTCCATCCACTTCATCCCTGTGTAGAGGCAAACAGGCTGTCTCTTCTTTCTCCTTAGGCCTTCCCATGTCCTGCTCTTCTCACTACATTTTTGACTTTGGTATTTGTATTCAGTAGCCACAGTCATGGTCCTGCTTAACTTCCTGCACACAAGAGGCTATGGTGTCACACATTCCCTGGAGCTGTGCCTGGGGTGTATTTTTATTATTCAAAGCCTCAGACTTGGTCAATACAAGATGATACTCCTGTGATCAAAGCTGGCCTAAACCACTTTGTACTTTGTTGTACACTTTGCAATTTCAGAGTGAACATACTTTTAAAGTCCAGATATTGAGTGATGGGAAGTTGTTTTTTCAACCCTTTTCAAATAATTTCACTCTGTTGCTGTGCTTCTCCCAAGTGGGATCCAGACCAGTCTCTGTCCTCTGAATGTCCCCTTCAGAAACAGCTTGTATTATAATATGATGCAGGGTGAATGAATAGAAAGTTGGAGGCCAGAAGATAATTCCTTTCCTCTCATCTCAGCCATGTGTATGATGAAAGCATCTTTCCAGCATCTGATGCTTGAACAATTCCCCTCTTTAATGCCTGAAAGCTCTGCTCACCTCTGCCTTGCTGGCTAACTGAACTCATGCTGCCTCTGTCTCCTTCCAGGATGACAGCCAGGGAATTATTACAGTGCAATTTAAAGACCATAAAATACAGGACAAGCAGATGGCAGGTCGCGTCTCCTTCCCATGAATAGCCTGTGTCACTGTGGCACTGCTTCAGCGCCTGCTGAGTTGCACTCAGAAAGTCCAAACAAGAAACATCACCAGTGAAGATGATGTCTGTCAGGGCAACGTCCCAGCAGCACAGACCTTACGACTGTGGCAAAGAATTTGGGCATTGGCAAGAAGCTTTAGTGACAATGAGCTTTAAATACCTGCTGCTAAGATAATCGTCTGCCAGCTTTTTCCTAATGTGCATTTTCTAATTCATTGTGGGAGGCAAAATCCTTTGACTTGTGGAATGAAGACGTGGCACTGTGACTATAATTTACATCGTTAAAGAAGTGGAAGGAGCAGCTATCAAAAGCTGAAATCCTTCCCAAAGGAAGATAGCTGCCTTCACAGATTTAAAAAAAAAAACCAACAAACAACCAAGAAATTAGTGTTTTCATAGAAAGGAATTCATGATGGGAGGAATCCTCAGTTCTGTGAAAGGGATTAAAAAAGCAAATATCCCAGTTGCAGTATTTGCTGTGGTCCTGATCTTTTGAAGTTTGCCCTTGGAATAGGGAATCTTCCCCACTGCTCTGTGAACTACTCTGCTTCATGGGGGCAAGAGGCTGAAATAGCCCTTATGGTCATTCCTGTCATCCCAAAGAGGATGTTCTTGAGAAAACTAGTTTCTCTTCTATCTAACTGGGAAACTCATATAAAGCTTTGTCATGTATTAGCCCTTGGTGCAGTAGTCAAGTTGATCCCCCTTAATCTTTCAGCATTAGTTACAAAACACCTCTATTCGTGTGAGCAGCACTTTACCAAAGCAGGCTGTGTGTTACCTATTAATCAGCAGCATGGCTGGGTATGTTTGTTGCATAGGGACACACCATGGTGTCAGAATTGTCATTGTTCCTTTACCGTGTGGTGCTACAACAAAAGACAGATCTGGGATTCACACAGAATGGAGTAGAACAGGGTTAGTAGTTTGATAGGAAAGTATCTTAAAAAAAATGAGGAAAAAACTACATCTGAATGAGGCACTAAGCTCTAACAGCAGGGCCAGCAGGTAAATAATGTGCCCTGAGAGAAGCACACCTATCTGGTCCTTACGCAGTTTTTTTGCAATTAATGAAGATGATTTTTTACACTCAAAGCCTCCTCTTTCTTTTCCCCCTAAGGTGAGTGAGGGTGACAGGGAGCAAGGAACAACTTGTCAACCTGCTGCCCAGATGGCAGCTCAGATCCTTGGTCTACTAGCAGAGCCTGACTTGCTTGAGACCTTCTCAGGCAGATTTGAATCGTGCCTGAAAAACACCTTTTCTTTACTCCTCTTTAAGTGAAATTGGTTGTAATGTCACTCTGTTGCCCTGTGAGTACTTCTGTGCCCTGTGGAGTCTGTATTTGAGATCCTTGTGGGCAAATCCCTGTGAGAGGCAGATCTTCATGGAGCTGGGACTTGCAACTCCCTGCTCACCTCTGGAAATGGCCCTTTCAAGGACATTTTCGAGGCATGTTTGCAGAGGCTTGCGTTGCTGCTTGCTGTTCATGCTGAGGAATAAATTGGATTTGACTATCTGCAGCTGCTTTTGGCACCTCTCACTAGTGCAGAAATTCCCATTGTGATCTGTGAAAAAAATAACCACCAAAAATCCTTAATTTTCGAAGACGTATTCCTGGGAAAAGCATTGCTTCTCATATAGGCTGGCTGAATGTAGCCAGTTACGTTGTTTATTCAGAGGGAGCGTTACAGTTTGCACTTTGCATGTCGAAGAATTGAATTTGCTAAATGGAGCCCTTCCCACCGACAGAGCTGGAGTTGGGCTATGCTCTTTTTTTTTCCCCCTTGCAGCTGGAAACCATTTTTCCTTGTATCATAGAGCTTTTTAGTCTGGTTGAATCTGGCTTAGTGTTTCTCAAGGGAAGGAACCAGGATTACTAATGGCTTTCCAACCAACTTCAGTTTTTCCCTTCATAACACAAACTCTCAGGAAAACAGACTCGAGCAAAGTCTTTGTCCTGGATGACTTTTTGCTAAATAAGTTAGCAATGCTCTAGTTAGCAGAATCCCTTATCCCCCGTGGATGCATTCAAACTCCCTGGTACATGACATCGAAGATGTGACAAAGGTAATGTGAGAAATGCTGAGAGAGAACCTGAGTCACATTTAAACCTTAATGCTACCAATACCCAGCGTGTGGCCTCAGACCTGCCGGGGAGATAAAGGAATATTTTTTTCTGAATTGGAAAAATCCGACATTTTCTTGAAGAGAGCTTGAAACTCGTCCCTCTTTTTCTCTCTCTTTCAAATGAACAGGCAGAGTGAGCTATCCACCCTCAGAGAATGAGTTGACTTTGCCTTTCAAGAATGTTTGTTTCTTCTACATTAAATTTATTAATAAATGTGTTTCCCACAGCAATCTTAGTTCCTAAAAATATGTATCCTAGGGTTTTTTAGAATTTCTAAAAGACTTCTATGGGAGTCATATGGGTTGTAGGGTCATGCAAAAGGTAGCAGGTGTATGTGAAAACTTAATTCTTCCAGACTAGACTCTGTTTTTTCCTTTTTTTTTTTTAAAAAAAAAAAAAAAGCAGTTTTTTCTTATTCTTGTAATACGGTGGTGAAATGAATCTTTAGATGACAGATACTGGATGCTGACAGGCATATCATGTTGTATTGAGGCTAGTGACAGTCTGAAAGAAATTGCTCATCTGAGTCAACAGCCAGCTTCGCCAACTGTGTTTGTCTTCGATGCTAATTTCATTTCTTTGCTCAGTTTTCCTGGAATCTGGACATGCACACTGACCTGATAAATAACTGAAGTCAGCAATAAAGATAAAGGAAAGTGCTACACTTCAGAGGTCAAGCTAGCCCCCAAATCATATTTGCCCTAATGGAGAACAAATTCAACGCTACCAAAAGTCAAATGAATGTTTAGTCACCTGAGAAAATACCATTATAAGCTGAAATGAGTTCTCATTATTTTTTCCATTTTATTTCTTTAATTTCTCCTTGGCTTCTGCTGCAAAACTAAAAATAGGGGCATTAGTCACAGGGTACTTCAAAGGCACCCTCAAGGCAGAGGCAAGGTTCTAAGGTAAATCACAGCTGGTGACTCTTAAAATGGATGAAATTGCTTGCATTAGGCCTTCAGGATGCATATTTTCATTTACTTGATTTATTCGTTTTGTTTAAGCTGTGATGTGAAGTGGCACAGGTGCGATGGAGCCAGGCTGATGAGGAACTTTATAGTGATCTGTCAGGGCAGAAAAGCCCATTGCAAAGACACCCTTTCCTCAGGGCAATGTGAGGATGGTGCAGCAGAAAGCTGAGAGAATGATTTAAAGGGAAAAAAAAAGAACAGAAGATGCCTGGGAAAAAAAGCAGGTGAATTATATGACATGCTGGTGGCACAAAGGTGCTGGACCACCCTGGTGCAAAAAGCTGCAGAGCTGGGCATAATCAGACCTCTTCTTGGAAATGGGGTGGCGATCCCATTCTAGAGGTGAATGGGATGTCTCAGCCGCTCATCCTGCTCTGCACAGTAGCTGATTTGTCTCCAGAGACTTCCCCTTTCCACATGAGCTGGTCCCTTCCTTCTCTGCCCAGCCTGGGAGATGATGCTGATTTGTTTCCCAGTTATGTCCGTAAGCCTCCCTCTGCTTTCTTCAATCCTCTGAGTGTGTGAATGCAAGGCTGGGAGCTGTCTAATACAATATTTCTGGCAGCCAAACTGGTCTGTTTTGTAGCCCAAAAGGTAATTAGTAAATATTTTTTTCTTGTCATTGCTGATGTCATTGAGTCACATTCCCATGCCACTGTATCACCAGCATATTAGAAAGAACATCCTGAGTAAGGCATCTTGGCAATAACAAGGTGTTCTATTGAGAGATGTGCTGCTTTCTGGGGAAATAATGGAACCAGCAGTGTGTCCAAGACTTCCTCTTGCCATTTATATCTTGGAAGTTCCTTAAACCACATATATTTTGTAAAGCATTGAAAGAGAGTAAGGAGTTACTGTGGAGGTAGATATTAGCAAGGACTGGGGACGAGCAAAGAACCTTTTATGTGTCCCACTGTGTGCCTGTAAAATCTCAGCACTGTCTTACCTCACTTGATTTATGTTTTGTTACTGTGGGCATATGAGCCTTAATTGGTTACGGGAACTTTTCTACTTAGTTTTAAGTGCATTTGGGGAGTTCATTAAGGGCAGCTGCACAGCTCAAGTCTACATACAAGGCATGAAATATTCTTGGTTCTGTGGGTGTCAATTATTTATTGTAGAAATATCTTTGTAATGAAACTTCTGATTTTTTCATGACAGCAAAAGTAATTCTGAATGATAGACTTGCATGTTAATGTGAAACATGAAAAAAGGTGGACACATCAGCACTGTTAGAGTTTCTCTGCCACAGAAACATATGTACATTATAACAGAGCTGTCAGCAAGTTATAATGAAACTGACTTCACTTAAAATGATTTTTTTTACCTATAGTGTGGGTTTTATAGTAAGTTACAGTGAATCAGCTTACTGAGAGACATCTTACTGTATTTTGTGGCTTTTGTTTATCCATTTGCGCTGCCTTTGTAACGGGGATTAATTTGGTGCAACTTTCCTGTAAATTGCAAACACAAGATCCTCAAACAAACCCCCTCCCAAGCAACTCCTTGCTCCTTTGTTCACAAAATCAAATTATTTTCCAGAAGAAAAAAAATGGGTTTTTTTAAATTCTTTTTTCTCTTCAGAAAAAAAAATCCAGGCAATATCATGGTTCATTTCCATATTCACAGATATTAATTTATCAGACATCTTAATTTTTGGCCAACTCTGTGCAAAGGTCAGCAACAGTTTTGTTTTTTCCCATTTCCCCAACAATGTGTTAAAGCCAGATACACAAAAGCATGTTACTTTCTGACACAAAATATCCAGTTTCAAGGACAAAAAGACAAATTCTTTTCTGGAGAGGCAGGTTTGATGATTTTTAATTGTAATGATATATATATTCCAGGGCTAAACTTGGTCAACTGTTTATAAGTGCACACCATAAAACAGATGTAAATGCAGTATATATTGTTTGGCTGTGGGAGAAGGAGTGCTGCTCCTGGCATTAAAACAACAAAGTAGATGACTCTGAGAGTTAGTATACTATCCTAGGCACTTCTCCGTACGTCAGTAGAAGAAATAGTACTAAAAAGGCTACTTCTCAGATTTTAATAAGATGGTTTGTGAAGATTACATTTTGGCTTATATTACAATATTTCATTTTCCTCAGTTCTTTAGAATCTTTTCTAATAATACATCTGTGTGTACATTTTTGCAAACATATTTCAGGTCACTCAGTCAAGTGACATTAAAAAAATTGCTAACAACAAATTTAAAACGCTGCTAGTAGATGGGTGCAATAGCTCATCTGATAAACAAGCTGTTACTGAAAAGAAGTTACTGGTACTGTGTATGACAATTATGGCAACTGAAAATGTTAGTTCAGCTCCATGTCACCAATGCCATCAGGAGGCAGATGGCTCTGAGATAATCCCAGTCTGACTGGCCATGCCTGTTCCAATAGCAAAGATAAAGTTGGTTTTCCTGTCCCTATATTTAGCATAGCCTATACCAGTCCTATATCTTGTTGATAACTGGTAATAAATCTCCAAAGCTCCACCATTCAAAGCAAATCTCTAGTTCTCACTCAGCAGTCTTTTTTGGTCTTAGAATTTGCTTGCCTTAGAATCAGATTCCCTGGAAGCTGAAGGCAAGAAAAATTCTTAAGTGTTGTTGATTTTAATTTTCTTCCTCATATTCAGATCCTGGCTGATCAAGTATTCACAACAACAGTGTGGTGTTTCCTGAAAAACATTTGCAGTTTCTATTGACACCTGATCTGCAATGCAACACCTGTGTAAATGAAGTATTCTTCGCCAAGAGGCAACAGTATGGGCAACCCAGCAAAAATAAACTGCATCCCTGAAAACTCTTGTCGCTCTCTCTGGGGTGGCAAAGACTAACGCTAGTCTTTTGAACTGAAAGCTCAGAGCTGGCCATTGCTGCTTTAAGCTGGAGTGTGCAGAATTGAGTAGAAAATGTCATTACTTTTATGTTAAGTGAGCGAAAATGTGCAAATAAGAGAATATGCAGCAGTTTTTTAGCTCTCTTGAGGACAAAATAGATGTATAAGCTTTGCTGTAACTTATTTGCAGGTGAGGCCAAATTTCATGAAAAAATTAGCTCACAGAAATTATTTGTTGATTTAAACTCCTCTAAAGGATCTAACTGTCCAAGGTTCTTGTGCTGACACATTTGCAAAAAGCTGTTCCATGGAAGGGTGGCTCAGAGTAAAACTTGTTGGTGGGTAGAATTATGGATTTAATATGTTAAACACCATCAATTGTATCTGCTGTTTACTTAGTGTTTTACAGGGTCAAATTGTCATCCTAACTGATTTATGCAACAGTCAAGATCTTTTATGCTTTCTAACCTTGAAGCAGGATGGTAAACTGATACACCTCATGTTACCCAGAAGGTCAGAGGCAGTAAGGATTGTCACCAGAGAAGCTTGTTCCTCCTCTAATTTACTGTTTATGAACACCTCTATCTATGGCTAAAGTTTAATTTAGGTAATTTTTCAAGAAAAGGCAAACTCTTTCTGTGGGTCTGATGAAACAGAATATGTATAAAGAACAACCAAAAATTATTTTAGGATTAATCACAAAGGTTTAAATCAGCTGGGAGAATTGATACCCAATAGAAAGGTAAACACAGAGCACCAAATAGTCACCAACAGTTTGGGTTCTCATTACGACCACCTTGGGAGGAGTCTGCATTCTTGAATATATTAAGCAGCTGTGAGTAATGAGCAAACTTGTAAACATTAATACCTTTTTTGGAGGGACAGTTAATAAGCTGAAGAAGAGCTAAATTTATTGAACAATTCATTTATTTACTGAACAGTTTGACTCAAAAGTATGACACCTCTGTTGTAGCTCATAGCTGGACCTAAGGGGCCTGTGTGTTTTACTGCGGTGTAAACTGCCTCCTGGTTTTAGTGCTATTTTAGTGCTATGGCAGATTTCTGGCCTTTTCAGCTGGATGTGAACAGCTAGATAATGACAGCAAGCAGAGTGGAAACAGTGGAGTTAAGTTGTGAAGCAGTATCACTGCAGCCAAGATACAGCAAGAATAAAGAGGAGATTGGACCTTTAATTGCACAAACAAAAACATGCTGAACACTGATGTTTGCACTGAAGGGGGCTTCCATGCCATCCTTCGTGTTGTAAAGTAAACTCTATTAGTGGCTCTGGTGAAACTTTTTCTGAATGAGAAAATCCTGTGTCCTGCTGCAGCCGGTCTCTGATGGATCTGAAGCTGTCTGGTATCCTGCGGCAGGACCTATGCAAGCCAGAGGCTTGATCCATTTTGGCATTTCTCAGGCATCTTTTAAATCTTGTAGACAGTTCCAGCACAGCCATGGTGGCAGAGTATGATGGAGAGGCTACATGCCTATTCCCAAGGCAGGTTGTTAATAATTAGTTTTTCCTGAGGTGTCTGGGACTGGTCAGTAGACTCCTTGACTTGGCTGGTGAATCCCATGCATCAACTCCTGTGCAGTTTTCAACCTTACTGTGCTTAAAGGCAGATCTTCTGGGAGAAGAATTTAGATTTCTGTGTATTTGCTGATGACTGCGCTGGCGTTTCAAAGGAAATGGCTGATCATAACTCACACAGACAACCAGGCAGAGCAGACCAGATTGATGGGGGTGAATGGAAACAGGTCCCTCATCGGAGAGGTAAAAGAACCCTCTCTCAAACCCCATCACCACCTTTGCTGCCCTTAACGAATAGATATGAGGCCCTGTACCCAGAAAATCAGGCAGAGAACAGCAAAGAAGATCTACCTGGAGAGCCTCCTGGCTGGACCTCATCTACAAGACGGATTACAACTGCAGCTATAAGAAAAAAAAGAAGGGTGGTTGTAGTTGGCGACTCCCTTCTGAGGGGAACAGAGGGGCCTATATGTTGCCCAGACCCATCTCACAGGGAGGTCTGCTGCCTTCCTGGGGCCAGGGTGAGGGACATTAATAGAAGACTTCCTGAGCTAATTCAGCCCTCAGACTATTATCCCCTGTTCATAGTCCAAGCTGGTAGCGAGAACATTAATGGAAGAAGTGCCAAGATAATTAAAAAAGACTTTAGAGCACTGGGTCGGTCAGTTCGTGGGACAGGATTACAGGTGATATTTCAGTTCCTGTGCTGTCTGGGATGGATGAGGAGTTAAATAAAGAGAGGAGTAGAAAAGTCCATCTCATCAACAGGTGGCTAAAGGGTTGGTGTCACCATCAAAATTTTGGGTTTTTTGACCATGGTGCAAACTCCATGGTACCTACTCTCCTCAAACCAGATGGGCTTCATCCTTCTAGGAAGAGCAAGAGGACTGTAGCCCATAAGTTGGCAGGGCTGATCAAGAGAGCTTTAAACTAGGGGGGGTAGGGATTGAAACTGCGCTCTCCAAAGATCAGCCTAAGG
>VYXB01007201.1:168241-296181 GCA_013397135.1 Pachyramphus minor | reverse complement strand
GGGGTGGGGGTGGTTATTGAGCAAGTCTACATCTATATGCCCACAAAAGGTTAGTCTCTAATCTGCCTATGAAGTCTTTTCGTCTCATTTAATTATGTAAGTAAGGCAGTATGACTGGGTATGAGTTGCAAAATCACAACCAGATTGTTTGACCATGCCTGCATGTCTGATAAGTGTGCCGTGCTAAATCACCTTCCACACTTTGAGCCCAGCCAGTTCCCTCTCTGTCACATCTCCTCTCTAACTGTCCCCAAACAATATGACTGATACACATGCACTCAGGTCATCAGTGGGGGCTGCCTCTGAACACTTACCTATCCATCGCAAGCAAACAATGTTTAAAGGGGAAGAAACTGCAATGATCAAAATCAGGTGGTCAGCCTTTCTTTGGGATGTAATTGTGATCAAATGATACTTTTTGCACATTTTTCATCATTGATATATAGATATTTAGGTACCCATTTATATACTATTACTATATTCTTTATAGAAGTATGTCCAATATGAATACTATTAAGATTGCTGCCAAAAATAAAAACTTACCTAACATTTATATTGGTACAAACTCTATGATTCTAAAATTACTTTCCAGAAGGGGAACCAGATGATTTTTCCATAAAAAACCCAGGCCAATGTAATTTGAATTCTAGGGACACAGTGGATATTTATGATGAATTTTTAACAAACAACTACTCACCCAAAGTTTAATTAAGAAAAATTATTCTGAATAAGAAACAAATGTGTGAAAATGGCAATCTGTTCCTGGACAAATCTAAGGCAGGAAGAAACAAGCAAGTTAGTTAATTAAATTACTCACAATAAATTATTCATCGAGATTTTTATTTTTTCGTAGTATATATTAATATTCCTAAGGCTGTTTTAAGTAAGATGATTACTAGTAATATCTCTTGTTTCAGTGGACCCCTCAATCTCATTTACAATCAGGGCTACTTACTGTGAGGTAGTTAAAAATTATTTTGTTTCTCTGTCTTGGACAGATTCAAATTTAAATATTTTTATAGGATAAAAAGATCCTAGGACTGTTTTCAGTTTGTCTGTGCTGACATGGGAATATTGTCCCATATATAGACATAGGTATAGAATATATATCCTTTCCCCCAAGTTCTGAGAAAGGACTCTATTTTTCACACTAAAAGAAGAGGCTTTCTTACCTAGTGGGGAAAGACATGAGCTTGATCTTTTCAGTTTTTCAGACTGTGAAATTGGAGTGAAATGGAAAATGTTTATACCTTTAATTTTATACTTTATTTGTACCAAAACATTGCAAAGAGTTCAAACAACTTATAAAACAGATGAAAAATACTAAAGTCTTAAAAACTGATTGTTTA
Organism: Pachyramphus minor; assembly: GCA_013397135.1. Lineage (NCBI taxonomy): Eukaryota > Metazoa > Chordata > Aves > Passeriformes > Tyrannidae > Pachyramphus > Pachyramphus minor. The sequence goes on along the minus strand of VYXB01007201.1, from coordinate 294,832 downwards.
TTTTTCTTCCCACTTTTTTTGAATGGAGAAGAAGGGACGGAAGAAAGCAGCAAAGGAACTCTGAATATTTGAAAGATGTGAAACTTGTTAGCATCATAAAATTGAATTTTTGAAACCAGCAAGATATTTAATTTCATTATAGAAAAGAAACACAAGATATTTTAGTTCAAACTTCTAAAAATTTAGATAAATAGAACAGTCATGGCTTAATGTGCAAAGAAAACACAGGCACAACATGTTCAAGTCTCATATTGCAGGATTTATCTGGAGTTAATATGTCCAGTAAACAAATACAAAATTTAGTGTGGAAGGTTGGGAAAGGTTTCAGAAGCAGGAGAGAGTATGGACAGAAATAAGATATAATGTTAAATAAAATATTATTTACATATCTCTTTTCAAAAATCTCATATTTGCGGGCCTGTTCTGAGATATATGGGTCTTGAGTAGAAACTGCTAAAAAGCATGATCTTTATGAAAAGCATTTTGAATGGATATTTTTCATCTCTTTTTATTGCTGCTGCAGGTGTTTTATGAAATACACATAGACTGGAAACAGATACAACTGTTTATTTTTATTCTCTGAATTAACAATTAAAGTATTTTAATGAATGTTTTTCATTTTTGGGTGATCATAACTGTATTTTTACCATGAAACACTGATGTCAAATATTATGCTAAAATGACTGCAGAAGCTGTAAAGTTTATTCTGTATGTGTGTTATGTTACAATGGCTTTTATGGAAACAAGTAGTTGTTCTCATAGGACTGCTTTTCACTGAGAAGAGGTAATTTGGGTAGTAGAATGTAAATTATCTGAATACTTAGCAAAAAACATAATTTTTGGCTGCAAGTAAGTCTGGTAAAAGTATACAAAAGGATTGTAATGGGACAATTACAATATACTGCAAATGGAAGATGATAAAATATGTGACTAAGGACCAGGGAATTCCAACTCTCCATCAGTTCTGGATAACTGCACTTTGGCTAGGATTACTGCTTTCTCCTAAACAATATAAAAATTCTAGAGCTTATCTCTCATATATTGGAAATTATGAAAATCTAGAGTTGTAACAAATAGGGTAACCCATTTATTTTAGTAAAGTACATTGATTCCTAACAATAAAGGTGAAGGCTTTTTAACGCAAATGAGTGGTAATGTTTTCTAGCAAGAGGATCCATATTTATTACAGACATCTTTTCTCTGAAGGTTTTTTCTGATAGTTCATTACTGAAGGTCTAGGAGTCTATCTGAGATCAATGCAGCTGAAAATTAAACAATAGAATACTGCAATACATTATCACGTGTCTGACAATTGCTATTTTGTATGTTTCTTTCTCATGGTTTGTATTTAAACTCAGGTGCAACCATTACTCAAATGTGTCACAAAGTGCTAGGATCCATTGCCCAACAATATCTTTTTTCACTTGAAAAAACAAGATAGAAGGCCTACACTGAGTGTTCAGCAGCCTGGTATTCTTTTTCTTGTATTAACAGAAAACTTTACATTTTAATTTTTTTAGTGTGTAAAATTGCTTTTTGTGGGTCAGATTACCTACTAAGAATGCAGGGGCAAATGACAGATGCATTAATATGACTTTTGAAGCATAACTGATTATAGCATTATCGCACTGTTAATAAACTGGTAAATAATATATATTAGCTTTCTGACTTGGTAACAATGATTCTGATATGAAAGAAACCTACCCATTCCCCTCCCTCAAGCTCCATATTCTGGCCCTACTGCCTTAAGTCTTACTTCATACTATTTTCTCAGTAGCAATAGAAATGAATCCTTAAAGATCAACTCTGTTAGTAGAGTGGTTGTTTCAAAATAAATCATAAGATCTTAAGTCTCTAAAGTCTCACAGGTTTGTTCCTGTACTTTGCGCTTTATACAAGGAAATATTTTTTAAAAGATCTGGAGATTTTTTCCTCCTCTTTTTTTTTTTTTTTTGTGTGTCATTTTTGCGATCTCAGTTCAGAATTTTGCAGTTGACTGTGAGCTTTCCTTTTCCATCATTAATGTTACCACTGCAGGTCCAACAGGTCAGTCTGTCTCCAAGACTCATAATCCAGGGCACCTGAACTGTCTCTTCAGTTACTGCTTTTGTAATTAAGTTGACTCTAAATTTCTGTAGGAGTAAAAAATAAGAAAAACTTATTTTAGTTAGCAAGTTGAGAAGATATTACTACAAAAACACTGAAGAAGCAATATTTTTCCTTTTTTCTCCTAGAGTCTATCTGATCTAAGTTTTCTGAAGATATTGGAAACCAGACTGACAGCCAAATGTTCATGCAAATGTCTTAACTCTGACATCAAGATTCATCAGAGGGATTCATATTATTTAAGTTCTTTACAGAAATAGTTGTCTCAGATATTAAGAAGCTATATTCAATAGACTAAAGCTTAACTTCCTTCATTACACAGTTTCCATTAAAAAAAAAAATTGTATTAAGAAAATGTATACTGAATTAATATCATACATCTTTTATCTAGTGTTATATTTAAAACTTTGCCTAAAGTTCTGAGTTCTTTCACATAAACTGTAAGAGGGAGATTTGCCCTTGATTCATAAAACTCACAAAAATGAAAGTAATTGTCCTAAGTTTTACAAATAATAAGTTCTTATTACAAATATAACACTTTAAATCATGCATTTTTCTGATTAATGTAGATATAATAATAACAAAAGTACTTGTCAAAAAAGCTGTAGTTCCAAGGGTGAAGCTCATGTGTTTTGAAATAACAGAACTAATGTTTTCCTTGCTTATTGCAAAAAAGTTTTATGAATATGTGTTTTAAGCACTTTTCTTATTTTGACCATAATCTATGCATAAGGGTTTCGCTATTTCCTGTGAAGAGCCATTCTCAGGCTATCTAAATGCCTGCTCTCTTTCATGTACTATTTTTCTGAGTTTAGTGAAAAGCAACAATACAAATTTCTGTGGTATTTACTTTGTACATTTTGTGGCTTGTATGAACTTTCTTTAACACAAGATATTAAAAGTTCCCATAGACTACAGCAGAGTATCTTTAATATAATCCCTAAAGTTTTTAATTGTCTGAGCATCTGTACAGATATCATCTGCTGTTGTTGGGGGCAACTACAAAAAGAATTTAAATAAATTTATTACTTCGTATTTTTTCTTGAAATTCAAGTGGAACTAAAGCACCTCCTTGGTTGTAACAAGCTCTATATGGGTATGCAACTTTGTGTAAGACTGCTGATTCAAACAAGTATTTTAAGATGTGCTGTGGTATGAAAAATTCTTAGGAATCAGAAAATCAGAAAGTTTATTAATAATAAAAGAATTGTCATTGCCATTGCTTAAAAGCAATTTCTTGTGTTGAGATGCAGAAAGATAAATTTTTGTCTACATGCTTGCAAGTACTTAAAAATTTACTTCCTAAAGTTAAGAATTAGACACTGATAACAGGCTGAAATGAAAAGTAAATCAAATTTATTAGGGTTCTAGTATATGTTACACATTATTGGCAAAGGCAGAAGAAATTGTTTAATAAAATACAAAGCCCTTCAGTTCAGTACCCAAAAATTATATTGATCTCATTTTAAGTGTTTATAAGTCAACTTTAAAAAGTTTATCACGAGGTTAATTTTTTATTTGATAAAAATAATAACCTTCTTTATTTTCTTTTGTTTCTAAGAGCTTTTTATACAAAACTCAATTCAAAGCCTACATACAAATATATTGAACATTTAAAATGCATTTTAAAGCAGGAATGTCTTGTGTTTGTAAAAATGTGGGTTTTTTCTTCAGTCTTTTTACTTCATTAATTGAGGTACCATTTTATTATCTTATTTGTTTGTTTATTTATTCTGGTTTATGTTGTTGATAACTATTTTGGGGAAAAATATTCACTAAAAGTATGTTCTCTTACTCAAAATTCTAGTTGAAAATCATGAATTCATATGGGAGGTGCTTTTCACTGTATTTCAAATTTATTAATATATTACATTTGCACTTAATACATCAAATCCTTATACTTTTCCAAAATTTAAATTCATTTGTTTCTTCCCTTTTATCTTGAAGCTCAAGTGTAAGTAAAACACCTACTCTCAAATAAGCACCATTCTTTCACACAGATATATAGATACATTGAGAGATAAATAATAGATAGATAGATAGATAGATAGATAGATAAATCATCTCACAGTGAGCACAGATCAATATGAACACATTGCTCTCCTGAAGAGCTTACATAAAGTTGATTACGTATGTGGGGAAAACACCCAGCAAATTCACAAATCAGTCTCACATGATTTTCTGTATATTCATCCTCATGTACTACAGTATTATACTTCTATTAATAGATTAGAAGAGAACACTTTTCCCCAATAAATTTCATCAAATCTTTGATTTGATACAGCTTGTTTTGAAAGACAGCTTTTGGCATCGAGGGAAAAAAGTAAAATAGGCCGCAGCTCATTTAAATTCCAAAATGCAGTTAACTACTATTTCAAAGCCTGTAGCAACAACTTTGGAGATGAAACATTAAAAAGACAGCAAGTTTAACATTATGTAAGTTTAAAAAGACAGGCACAAACAATTAGATTGAAAATGTGTTTAATGTTGGTAGTAGTAAAAAATTATTCCATCAATTAAGTTTCACTTTTCCTTTAAAATTTTGCTGCAGACAAATGTGAAAAAAGACGGTCAAGAGCACAATTGGATGAGAGAAAAATTCAATTTTTTTCCAGTTTGAGATGGGAAATACTAATTTAAAGTTCTGTCAGATGCACCACTGTTGATTTAAGTGAAGCAGTTTCCTTGTCCTTTTGCCAGAGATCACCACTGTCTCAGTAGCTAAGCAGAACAGGTTGCTTGTCAGCTGCTGCACTTTGACATATTAATAACAGTTCCTTTTATTAGGAGTTCGAGTCTCACAGCCAGACTGTGAACCAAAGCAACTGTAAGAACATGCAGTCTGTTCTCTGCTGTCTCTACAGGGCAACCTTTGACAGAGAGATAGGTTCAGATAGGTTGGGGTAGTATTATATTAAAACATTTTCAGAAGATAAACCTATCACAGATTGTCAAGTCATTGATTTTCCTTCTTCTCTTATGGATTCAGCTGCAGTTTTCCCAGACTTGGATTTATCTAAATTGCTGTCTGTTCCTTGCCTATATCAAAAATATGCATGCTTTGTTGTATAAAAAGATCACTTGATCTTTTCAAATCCCATGGTGTGACTCAGTAACTTGTGATCAAACTCCATTTGATCACAGTACATAGTACCTTTTTCCCCATTATACTTTCAAAATATGTAACCAAAACAACTAACTTGGAGTTATAGACATTAGTCCTTGATTACACTGATCCAACATTGGTTCTACCTGCACAGTCAGCCCCCCAAATGTTCCTCAAATGATGAAAATTAGTTTTAGTCTAAATTTCATGACATTTAAAGATTCGAGGGGCACACCTGAAGATTATATAAATTCATTGGATATATAAGAAAATTTGCAATCTCGCCATTTTCATGTCCAGTGCTGCAAATGGAGATGATTCTTCTGCATTTCACATTGGTAGCCGGTCTCCTTTTCTACCTTCCATATATTTTTATTTTTTAGTTCCGTCAGCAATTCCTTATTTAACCAGTTTGGCCACCTGCCATGCCTATTCAGCTTCTTGCACATTGCAATAGACCATTAGAGAGTGCTTTGTGAAGGTTGTCCTAGAAATCAACTGGCTGTTTATGGACCCCTTCCTCCTGCCCATTGGCATCCCGTGGCTTCCTGCCTATCAGTTCCCTGATAATGCCAAAGTCTACTGTCCTTGAGTCTCTTGTTTCACTTTGCCAAGGATATTAAATCTCTACTGTTTCATGGTCCCTTCAGCAAAGGATTCATCAACTATTATGCATCTGCAAGTTCATCCTTGATTCTAAGTAGCAAAGAACCTTCCAAACTGTTGTGTCCAACCTGCAAAAAAATTGTCCCTAGCAATTTACTGGATATGACACACTCACTAGGTAATATGTAAAAAAGGTATTAGACCAATTGAACTCAGCAAGCAAATTCTTGAACTTCCTGGTTCCTGGATGCAGTTGTCTCACATTGTTTACCCTCAGCACTAGGTCCACTGCCCTTTCTCTCTTCCTGTCCTGTGCTCTCCACATGCTCTAGCTTTATTGATGATTTTTTCCAAAAACATGCAGATAGTTCCTTGAAAGTTACTTAGCACCTATCTACTTCATCTTTGACAAAATAGTCGAGAAGTTTTAATCTGAGAGTTGAGACAAAAGAATTATTACTGTCAATAATCCAAGGAGTTATCTTTTATAATAATCCCTTTTTAATCTATTGAGTTATACTTTCATTTACAGAGAACAACTTGTTGATAGCATCAGCCTCTGTTACTCTCTTTGGACATGCATTCCACTGTCTTGATTAATTTTTTAAAATTGAACCCATCAAACATGAGTCTCACTTCAAAGAAAGAGTGTGATGGTCTATAAGAAAGGGATTTTCCTTAATTCATCACTGTTTTACAGCCTAGTGGAAAAAAAAAATATTTTTTCTGGGGTTTACAAGTGTAAATCTTTCTCTGCAAAAACTTTTACACATTCAGGTTTTATTTTTGGAAACTGTCTACTAAGCTCTTACTAGAAATATCTGGGCATTTTTATATAGATTTTTAAGTGGCATACAGATAAACCCATTACGATAAACACTGTGTTACAGATAGGGAATCTGAAGCACAGACAGGGGCTCTGGTTTTGAGTATAGAAAATCTTGTTATATTATCTTTTCAAAGCATAGTGGTTCTTCTCATCTTGAAATTTTTCTAGGTGTGATTTAATTTTTTTAAGAAGCCGGTTCTGAAACATTCTGTGCTTTATAAGCACAGAGCTGCAGAAGCTATAGTTTAACTTCCAACCTAATAAATCTTTTCTACTCACCAGAACAGTATATCTGTAAGAGAACTTTCTGTCCTCTCAGTCTTTTCTGATTCACCACCACCAAGGCTGTTTTCATTTTCTTGCATTTTGTCACCTCTTTATTCCTTTTATTTATTCTAATTGAATGTATGTTTTAGATTTTTTTTCAATTCTAGTTAAGTAGTTAACAAATTTCTGAGGTTACACTTTGTTTATTGTATGGGGACTGTTTATGTTGGTTAGGCTTGCCTTGAGGATGCTTTTCACTTCATCTTTTCAACACAAAAATTGTGCGTGATTGAAGAGTGATTGAAAACTAGTGATCTTTGAGACATTTGTTCATGGTATCTTAAGCATATTCATTAATTAAATCCCTTTTTCTATTAAAAAAAATCACAAACTGGAGAACATAAGAGAAATATTCTGTAGTCAGAATCTCCTAACAGGTCTGTTTAAATCTTGATGTTTTGATAAGCCTAGATCTAGAATATTTTAAATATCTTTGATTGACTTTGCAGTATCTAAAAGTTAAAACTTCTGTGATCTTCAGTTTCTCATACTTAACCTCAATACTGAACGTGGACAACCAAAATAATTATTCAGTATGTTAAGGTCAACAAAACCATGTAAACAAAAGCAAATTTTTTTTTTTGAGAATGCAAGTGATCTCTGACTTGTAAAACTGCAGGTTGTTATAAAGTTTAATGATGGCAAATATTGAATGCTATATTAAGAATTATTCTATGTTACCATTGATTATACTATTTATTAAAATTCACCAATCCATTGTGTTATAGTCTCTTTTGACCCGTATAGTATAGTTTCATGTGGCTTAAATCAGCTGACAATAATGATTTAAGGAAAGTAACTAACAGAGATAGCGTATGCTTACCTGACATAGATAGAATGTCTGGGAAGAGTTTAAGGTATTTGGTTTCTGTTAAAAAGATCTAAAATGTCTATGATATTATGTCTAGTTTTAGTCATTAAAATCAGATGGTAAGGGTTTACTAGTAAAATAATTTCCAGGGTTAAGGACTTTCAATGGTTCTGTGAAACAAAAAGAGCCTGGATGTTTCATTGTCCTCCTGAACAGAATATAAAGATATTTGTGTTTTTTCCTTTAAGCTTTGAAAGAGACTAGGGGCTTTCTATGTTGTATAAACCGGAGACTGAAGAACAGTTTACATAACTCTTCTTTGACAGAATAAATTGATTTAGTAAATCTTTTATTTCTTTTGCATCTGAAAAAATATTTAGTTAAGGTATTCTACTGAAAAATCAAGAGATGTCTTGTTATTTCTAAATTTCTAAGACACTTAAGAACCTGGTGAGAAGCCAGAGACTGCAGCATACACTGTGTAAAAAAAAAACAAAATAGCAACTTTAAAAAAATTATTCACAGAGACTTTGCTATATTTGCCTTTTTTAAGGGATTTTCAGATTACAGATGTTCTGGAAAAATGAATAAAACCAGTGACTTAGATTGGTTCACGTATCAATTAGTTGCCTTTCCCTTAATCCACTAATGAAGGAAATAATACAATGATTTTTTGATAGCTGATGTAGCTAACATGTTATTATTTTATCAGCTTGGAGCACGTACATTATGAAACGCTTCAATAATAAGTGATACTTTGTGTTTATAATTTCATTGCTGAAAAGTGCTAGACGACGTGAGGTCTGCCAAGCTTGCATATGTCACATAGCTCCATAAATAATGAAACTAGGTGGAGAATCGGGAAAATCTATAAATTGCTACTTGCTTGTTTTGTTTGAATTTGCAGAATTCAGTTCAGGAAGGACATTGAGGTGCTGGAGCGGGTCCAGAGAAGAGCAACGAGGCTGGTGAAGGAACTAGAGCAAAAGTCCTATAAGGAGAGGCTGAGGGAGCTGGGATTGTTTAGCCTGGAGAAGAGGAGGCTCAGGAGAGACCTCATCACTCTTTGTAACCACCTGATAGGAGGTTGTAGCCAGGTGGGGGTTGGTCTCTTCTCCAGGCAATCAGCAGTAGGACAAGAGGGCACGGTCTTAAGCTCTGCCAGGGGAGGTTTAGTTTGGATATTAGGAAGAAATTTTTTGCAGAGAGAGTAATCAGACATTGGAATGGGCTGCCCAGGGAAGTGGTGGATGCACCATCCGCGGAGGTTTTTAAGATGAGACTGGATGTGGCACTTAGTGCCATGGTCTAGTGACCACGGCAGTGTTGGATCAAGGGTTGGACTTGATGATTTCAGAGGTCTTATCCAACCTGGTTGATTCTATGATTCTATGATTCTATTCTGTGATAAGTGACAGGAAACTTATGTATTAAGAGAAAAATTTAACAAAAGTTATACAGTCAGTTTTTCAAATTCAGGTACCACACAGCTGATTAATAGAAAAATGCCTCTTCTTTCAAAGTCTGTGCGTGTTTTTATGTTAGATTTGCTTTTCTGCTAGTCAACTTTTGTGGCATGCTCAATTCGCATATATTCCTATTCTTATCACTGTGCAGTATACTTTTTAAATTAGATTTATACCTTGTAATTTAATAGTGAACTATACAGTCTGACCACTGACATCTGTTGTTCTGCCTTAACTGAAGAAAACTTACTCAGAAGTAGATGTCTTTTAATTTTTACAAATATTCTTATGAAGAGTATTTTCATATTCTTATGAAGCAGTCTTTGTGTTACTCTCCTGTGAAAAGCCACTTTACATCCTATTCCTTGTATCTTTTGAAACAAATATAATAATAAAAACTACTATCAAAGAGTACTTTAGAATATTTAAGCAACTTTTGGCTTTTCTTGACTTTCTTCAGTTTCTCATTTGTTTTATATTTCTTGAGTGATTGTTTGTAAAAGAAAACATCTTTTTTATAGTACTGTATAGTTTTTTCACATGCTCATAGAAATGCCATTGCTCTTGGTCCTGCTGTCCCATACAACATATTTACTATCTTAGTTCTGTATCTTGCTTTACCTTTAAAAGAAAAATAGGTAATTTTTCCTCTATTTTCATTTTACGGATCCAACCAAATTCTGATTTCACAAAATCCTTATTTTATTTTAATTCCATTTATTTCAACAGAATTCTTTTTAAATTACTATACATATGGAAAAATACAACTCATATTCTACCAACCTTCTTTTTACTTATCACTGTGTCCAGACCTCCAGAGTTTATTTTCCTGCTTCATTTTATCACTTCACCATTTGATGCTATAATGCCTCTGGTTGCATGCTTTGTCTGACTTAAGATTTCTTCTCCACCACTCAGTCAATCACTATTTAAAGACCTATTTTCAGAAGTCATATATCATTTAAAAAAATCCCATACTTTTTGCAGAAATGATAAGTATGTGATTGATTTTATATCTTCAGGTTTTGGCATTGAAATCTCTTTAGACTTACTGAATTCCCTTGGATAACTTTAAACTAACCTATGTGCTTCCTTAAGTGACCAGTTAGGAAATCTTATCTTAATTCAGACGTACCTTTATGACCTCCAACTCTTTACTTGACCTGTAATTTATCTAACTGTGCAACCTGCTGACACAAAGTACCATGATATGTTTTCTTAATAGAAAAAAACAAGTTGCCAAAAAGTTACCAGAATGTTTTTTTCCTTTCTGCTGATCAATATCCTAATCTCTTCCTGATCAATCCACATCCTAATATTTAGAGCCATCTCAGGAACTAGTTCAGACTTTCTGTCCTGAGATAATTAAGATTTTCCATGACTGTTTTTCCATCTCAATACCTAAGATATTAGTAGGACAAACACTTTCATAAGAGTTGAAAGATATGTGAGAAGTTTGTTAGCTTTCAGTCTTACATGCACATTTATCAATAGACTACATAGGAACATAAGAATAGGAACCCAACAGCTTTTGAAAATAATTACTTGGTCCTTAGAAGAAAGAAGAAAAAGGCTTGCAACCTTCTTAGTATTATTTTCCAGAGAGGTATTCATAAGACAACCTCTTAAAAAACACTTATGTTATGGATGATTACATCAACAGTGTAGCAAACCAAATGATAACCAGTTAGTACCTCTAATCCAAGATCATTAAGTGAACTTTTAAGAGGTTTCTACATGTTTTTATGTATTTTTTATACGTGTTTTCACTGACTAGAAGTGAAAATGGGTAGAGCTATCCTACATAGAGGACAAAACTTTAATAATAAGTAAAAAATTCTGTGGAATAATATTAAGTTCTTAATAAATATAGAAAAATTACTTTTTAAGATAGATTTTAATAGAAATAATTCAGAAAAGGACTCAGCATTATTGGCTGATAATGACCTGTAGCACTGTGTGGACTGTTCTCAGTATGCTTGGCAGCATTGTAGCTTTCAACACTGGTAGCATTGGAAAGAAGGTTAAACTATTAAAAGTAGAAGTGTACTCTTTGCCTGGTTACTGGGTTTGAAACTTCCCTTTAAAAGAACACGATCTATACAGGGACAGAAAGAGATTCTTTGAACTCCCTTGTGTGAGCACTGCTTCCAAGTTCCCTTTGAGACAACTCTGGAAGCTGTTGGTTTGAATGTAAAGGGGACTTTAGAGATTTCTGTTTTTAATGCTGTTGCTGTTTACCAGCTCCTCTAGTGTAAGTTTGCACAGTGTAATCATGCAACATCTTCTATCATTTTCAATTGCTTTCTGTTGTGTTTGTTTCTATCCATAGTATGAGATTATAAAAATTTGCCAAACATCTTCACATTAATAACTAATGGCTTAAAGCAATTTTCATGCTTGTCAGCACCTGTTTCCAAAAGCTTCTCATTCTTATAATCAGGATTCATTGCTAAAGATTTTAAAAATTTTGATAAGGTAACCTCAGATATAAAAACATATAAGAATGTATACTAAAAATGCATAAGAAAAAATTAATCAGAGATGAATAACACTAGTTATTAATAAACTTTAGTCAAACTTTTTATATGTGCATGATAAATTATCATTCTATATATGTTGCTGCTGTATATTGTTGTCATATATATATATTTAAGCTATGTGTGACTAAGCTATAGAGTCTCAAATTTTATTAGAATCACTAAGGCAACTATTGTGAGAAGTGACACCTTTTTATTCAGCAGGCATTTCGCTTTGTGGGAGTTTCTGAACTCTATGTCTGAGTAAGTGAATTGTGTGATAGACAGATTTGCTGGGTTTGAGGGGAAGTATCTCTCTCAGGCTCTTAATAAGAAAAAAACATCACAGTAATTGTTCCCATATGTCAGTGACATGACCCCTGCAGTCAGCTGTCTTTATACATACTGAATAACTAGTAAGGAAACTCTATTGAGAGTAGAGAGATTGACAGCTATTTTTTTCTTTTCTCCTTCTATGATGATGTCATGACAGTCCTATCACCTTTAAAAGATAGAAACCAAAAGGCATGCATGTCCTCTCTCCTGGTCTGCCAAGCTTGTAAACCATTGTATGTAGTAAATTAACAACTTGCTTCAACAAAAACTAGAATATTTCTAAGTCACAAGAAATGGTTGGCAGAGTTTTTAACACATTATCTTCTCTGGTCCCTTTTTTTTTTTTTTTAACATACAAAATTAGATTCACCTTTTTCATAATCTGCCAAAGATAGATGGGCTTCTATGTTTGTTCTGAAATCAGTTTAAATCAGTGAGCAATTTGCTCTCATAGGATCAAAATTTGGCCCATAATACCATTTATTTTCTGTCTGAAAAGATAAACATTCTGAACATGTATCTGACACATTTTTTTTTAAATTTTAATAAGATGGGGCAGTTCTTGTATAAGAATACCTAAGGATTCTCTGCAACAATTTTAAACACTGTTGTGATCAGTCCAACTGAAACAAAACCCATTTACTGAGTGGGAAAAGAAATTTTGCACCCCTGTTTTCCTGCAGCACTTCTGTTAAAAAAAAGTCCAACTTTTCAAGTGCATAACTATGATAGAGAAAATGCTTAGTCTTCAGCCATATTGTCTTTTTTCCATATTCTTACATCATTATGTGTAATAGACTATTATAAATTATTAAAATTTTCACTAATGTTATTCTCAGAAGAATAATAAAGATGCTAATTTTTTCAGATGCTGAAGGGGACTAAGTATCTGCACTAGACGAATGATAAGAGCTTCCTGTAGGATTATTCCAATAACATGAGTGTGATTCCACTATTGTGGAATCTTCAAAAAAATTGGTTCTGTTATAAGTGAAGCTTCTGGAGCCAGTTTATCCTCAGAAACTCATTGGTGATGAGGGCATTGCATTGCTGTGGTGATGAGTGTATAAAATATCCCTGTGTGGGTGGTATGTCTGTATATTACTTTTTACAACCCTTACAAACCCTTCTGATTAAACAAAACGTAAAGTAAATGTAAATCAGAAGTAATTTTCTTTTTACAAGTCCAGGTTTCATTTTTTAAAAAATCATGTATTTAAAATCAATATAAACTGTATTAACCTGCTCTCACATATTTTTTAATGCACTTTCTTTGATGATTAATCTACAATTGATTTAAAGATTGTTTGTTGAGTAGAATAAAGTCAGGATATGAAACGCTGCATCAAAACTCTCATTTTATATCTTTGAGTGAGCAGACTCAAGTACTGCTGAGGGCAAAGTGCCTAACAGGTTGTAAAATGATAATATGGCTCTTGAAAAGCATGTTTGAGGTGTTTATATCTATATCTCTCTGTGTGTCTGCGTCTGTTTAAGTATAAACATATTTCAAGCACAGTATTGCTCTACATCCCTCTCGCCTCTAAATGGAATGATCTGTTGCTATGACCACTGTTGCAATGAGTCAATATCTATTTAAATCTACTAGGGTAGCAACATGTAGTCAATCACTGGATTTCATTGGCTGAACGTTCCCGAGGGCTTTCTAATTAGTAGAGTATTCCTATCCATATAATTTTTTTAAGCCACATACTTAGAGCATTTTGTCTGTATCATTCTTTCTCTTTCTTAAAAAGGATAATTTCCTCCTCTGATGTCAGGGATGTTGTTAAATAAAGAACCCATATGAATATATGAGTAGATAGAATACAGATACAACATTATATTTTTAAGACAAACACGCCACCAATTAAACAAAGTGCAGATCAGCTACGAAATATTTATTCCATGCTCAGAGAAATGAGTTTGGAAGAGACATGTTGAAGTTAAAACAACCAAACTCACTTCCAAGCAGCTTCACCAATTAGCATTTAAGGACACTTAAGATTCTTTAACTGACACTCTAGCAGTATACTAGAGGAAATTCAATGTTCTTTTCATTAAATAAAGTGCTGCAAGTAGTATAGACAAGGAAGCAGTGTTCTTAAAGAGGTCAAAGATCTTTTTTCTCAATCACCATGGATCTCTTATCAACTTGTTGCACACTTAAACTCTAACCTTGTATAGATAGATGAAGAAAGTAATGCCTGCCAACATTTTATCAGACTCAACTGGGAGAAACAAAGTCCCCAGAAAATTTCTTCTGAATTCAAATTGGAATGAGGCACCATCAAACAGATGCAAGTGCAGATTGGTGAAGTGGTTCCTTTTAGGATAGATGAGCTATATTTAGAGTACATAATCCATAAGAACATTTTAGTACCTATGTCCATGTAAGTGATCCAGGCAGATTTTAATTCTGTATGAGAAAGAGATCAGATACACAGAAGCCCCCATCCATACAGTCTTTTCCCTGGAAATAAAAGCACTCAACGCTGACTCCAAGAGACCTACAGCACGTTGCAGCCAAATCTTAAAGACTAAAACCTGACTAGTGCTAGTGCTAGTCTCTTGCACGGTCAAACAATATTTTGAAGATTTCTAATGTCTTTGTTTTAATTTTCAATTCAGAAGTCTTAATTTACAGAAACAGCTATAGATTTTACATTGATCAATTATGTGCACCATTGAAAATGCAGTAATCTATGTCCCAAAAAATCAAAATCTTTTAATGTGTCCTAAATTGTTACTGAGACATCACTAAAATGCATCAATGGTCTCATTTAAAAATGCAGACCACAGCTCTTGCCTCTCTATTTTTTAAATAATTCTTGAATCTGTCATTATACCAAACTTAAGTTTTCCATTTTGCTAATTTGTGTTTTACATTTAAGTGTTCCAATATAATTGCAAAAGAATTAAACAAGACAGACTACCAAAATTTGTGTCATATCGTAATTTGTACATCATAAACCTGAACTGTCATTTGCAGACCTGGTCTAGAAAGACACCTGCCCAAAGACATTGCTTTTTACAACCAAATCACCAAATTCTGGTTAGTTTTTATGAAATGCAATCTGTGAAAATCATGTCATGAATCTGTCTTGTAAGGAACTATAATCAACTCAGGAAATATGTGTTTCATATTCATACGTTATTATATAGGACCTCCACATAAAGATCCAAATTTATACATCCAAAAGGCAGGAATTCAACCAAACTACCTTCCATGAGACACAAATTAATTTTGATGACACTAACTGCATGAACAGTTACATGTAAAAAGCCAATAACCATAGAATCATAGAATCAGTCAGGGAATAATGGAATGGTTTGGGTTGGAAGGGACCTTAAAGATCACTTAGTTCCAATCCCACTACCATGGACAGGGACACCTTCCACTACACCAGGTTGCTCAAAGCCTCATCCAACCTGACCTTGAACACTTCCAGAAATGGGACATCTACCACCTCTCTGGGCAACCTGTTCAAGATTTTTACCACACTTACTGTAAAAAATTTCCTACTTATATCTAATCTAAATCAACCCTCTTTCAGTTTAAAACCATTACAGCTTGTCCTATTGCAACAAGCCCTTCTGAAAAGTCTGTCCCCACTTTTCTTATAAACCCCCTTTAAGTACTGAAAAGTTGCTATAAGGACTCCCCTGAGCCTTCTCTTCTCCAGGTTGAACAACCCCAATTCTCTGTTTTGTCCTCAATAGGGAAGGTGTTCCATTCCTCTGATTATCCCTGGACAAGCTTGAGGAGTAAGCCCATGAGAACCTCATGAGGTTTAACCAAGCCAAGTGCAAGGTGCTGCCCTGGTATCAACACAGGCTGAGGGATGAAGAGATCGAGAGGAGCCTGAGGAGAACTTGGTGATACTGATGGATGAGAGGCTGGTCATGAACCAGCAGTGTGTGCTCAGAGACCAGAAAGCCAGTTGTGTCCTGGGCTGTGTCAAAAGCAATGTGGCCAGGAGGTTGAGGGCAGTGATTCTGCCCCTCTACTCCACACTGGTGAAATCCCACTTGAAGTACTTCATCCAACTCTGTGATCCCTAGCACTGGAAGGACATTGACCTGTTGGAGCAAGACCAGAGGAGGGTCACCAAGATGGTTAGAAGGAGGGAGCACCTCTCCTATGAGGAAAAGCTGACAGTTAGAATCCTTCAACCTAGAGAAGAGAATGTTCCCAGGATGACCTTATTGTGGCCTTCCATTACCTGAAGGGAGCCTACAAGAAGGATGGAGAGGGACTTTTTACAATGACACGTAGTGATAGGACAAGGGGTAATGGCTTTGAGCTGGGATTTAGATTGGATAACAAGAAGAATTTCTTCACTGTAAAGGTGGTGAGACTCTGGAACAGACTGCCCAGGGAAGTTGTGGATGCCCCAACCTTGTAAATGTTTAAGGCCACGTTGAATGGAGCTCTGAGTAATCTGGTCTAGTGGAAGATGTCTCTGCCCACATCAGTGGGATTGGCAACAGATGATCTTTAAGGTGCCTTCCAACCCAAATAATACTGTCATTCTGTGACAATCTTCATGGCCCTTCTCTGGACACCCTTCAACAGGTCCACACATTTCCTGTGCTGAGGACACCAGAGCTGAATGCAGTACTTCAGGTGGGGAGGTGGGGTCCCACCTCTATTGCCCTGTTGCTCACATCTATGTTGATGTAGTCCTGTACACAGACAATTTTTGCTACCACTTTTTGCTTCTCCTAATGCACTGGCCATCCTGGAGAAAAAATGAGGACTTCAAGGGAATGTCAAAACATCTCAGCTCCCCTCTGAGAAAAATGTAATCTTTGGAGTCAGAGAAAGTAAGTGAGAAAACACTTCAGTGGAAGGGTGATCCCCCAAGTCAAGCAGAGTGATAGAGTCATTTAAATGTGGCTGCTACATTGAGGGTGGAAAAAAGCAAACTGCCCAAATACTGTATCTTACAGTAATAATATGTAAGTTCATGTCTTTTTCTGCCTAAAGTGAAGCTGACTAATGCTTCCGTATTTTTTTTGTTTCACCTACTTAATTGCTCAGCTGAACTGACATATCAAGTCTCCACACTCCCTCTTTTTCTGTTTCCTCTCTGCTTTTCTCCTGAATTCCACATTCGTGTGCATGGTTCTTCTGTTCTAAAGGTTCACAATTATCTAACTGCTTTGATAGTATGTATTTTAACATCTCAGTTAAAGAAAAACTTTACAGTCTTCTAGCACTCTGAAACATTATAGAACTTAAACATTTCTGGTTTTAGTATCAGTTGCATCCTTTAACTTAGGGTGTTTTAAAGTATTTGAAAGAATTATGTATTATTCTCTTTCTTTAGCAAGTAGGCTTTGAGAATATAAACTGGAAAACCACTAAACTTTATCGCAACCTGAATTTCAAAAAGTATTTGCAGACTTATGCGGTTTTATTTGTCTTATGGACAGGATTATGTATGCTATGATTTAAAAAAGTTAACTCCTTAACCAAGAAAAATGAAAATTAAAGGCTTTTCCAAAAGCCTCTTATGTTCAAGAATGTGTGAGCACTCAAATAATATAGTACGTAACTGCTAATCAAAAACTTTCTCCCAGGTCTGCTTATTTCTTCTGTAGATGAGACAACCATGGGCTGACTATCTACACATAAAAAAATGGATAAATGGCTTTTAGGCTAATAATTTACATCTGACTGCAAACTGGACCCTAGGCTAACATACTTACTTAATTACTTAACAAAAACTGAATTAACATTAAAAGAGTAAAAAATCACAACTTCCAAAATTCGCAAAGAGATAACAAATATGAAACTAGCAGTGGAAAAATGCTGGTTTATTTCTCAATTCTAATAAGCTAAGCAGAACACTTATCCACATAATGCCTGAGTTTCTCAGACTGTAAAAATCTAGATAATCTTATTTATACACTCTCATACATTAATTTCAGATCTCAAACAGATCAAAACAAATGTCAGACAACTGCAAAGAATATTTTTTAGGAGAAAATAATAATCGCCCAAACAAAAAGAATCTGAATTTTCAGTCCATTATGATGGCTCCCTAGTGATAAAGTCATCACTCCCATCAACTGTTAATACCCACATTTTAGAAACATATGCTGTTTCTAAAAATTAACTAGTACCAAATGCTTCCAAAAATAGACTTAAAGACCCCCAGGTATTACTAGGAAAAAAATTTCTATGAGTAAAGCTTCTTGCTAATTCTAAGCCTGTCCTGTTCTTTTTTTAGAGATTTTTTTTTTCCTGAAAAAAGGGAGCATGAGTTCTGTTCTGTTCAAGTCTGTTTATATAATCTTATCATCATTTCCATGTTAATACATGTGCATTCCACAGAACAGAAATGAAAACAAAGCATTTTATTTATGTCTTTGTCTGTTTCCCTTCTTCAAGTTATGCTTCCTATATTAGATCAAAAAAAACCCCTGTGTTTGAAAGATCTTCCTCAATATTTTGCGAGACTTCAAGTCTTAAAAGAATCAGTCCCCAATAACCCCTCTATGAAACACAGAGGTTTCCCAGAGTGCAATAATTTGCAGGTTGCATCTGCAAATCCGAGATGGAAAATATCCCTTTCTAGTCTTCTTGACTTTGTATCCACATAATTATCAATGACAGAATTTGACACTCTCTTAACCACACACATGATTCTATATTGAGGTATTCAATCGATTCTATGATTCTATGACAGCCTTTTGTCAAGGCTTGATAATAGCAAAGGGGTAAAAAATGTGGAACATCATCTTTCTTTCACAGATGTTTTTAATTACAGTGTGAAGAGTTAATGGAAAATCCTTGCAGTTGAATAAGTATAAGCTGAAATGAAAAACTAATTAGATTCCCTTAGATTTTCAGGGATCTTGCTTTTATTTTGTATTTTTAATCTGAAAACAACCAAGTATTTTAAAATCTTTCAGTTGATACACTGTATTTCATAGGTCTTTAGCATTTCCACTTCAAAGTGCTAAGAAATCATGCAGCAACTCCTCAAAATCAAAGAAATTTGCTACAATGTCATGAACTATTGATGAAATAATAAATTGACAGGGTTTTTTGTTTGTTTGTTTGTTTTTGGTTTGGGGTTTTTTTGGAGCACTTAGAATACTTCAGATAATATTTCTCACCTACTTTTCCCAATAATGGATTAATTTTCCATGTTTTCTTTAATTCATGAGGCTAGAAGTATTTTCAACATGAAAATATTTTCCCATATACAATTCTAGAAACAAAGCAAAAGGGATTACAAACCCACAAAGTACAGTATGATCTTCATTACACAGTATTTTTCCAGAAATCCACTACTCTATGATAGGACAGGAGAAGAGCATGTACTGTTCTATGACCAAAAAAAAAGTCAGTAATAATTGTTTGTGTAAGCCATCACAACTCAAAAGTATATTGTGTCCTCAAGGTCACTCAGAATCCTTCTGCAGGTCACTCACAATCCTTGTTCCTGGTCACTCAGAATCCTTGTTGCTATTCTTTAAGTAATTACAATGCCTTTACAGAGGATTTTCAAAAGAATTATTATGGAGGGTGTCAGTAGCTTCTAGGATCTATATTATTGTTTTACCTTAAAATGACAGCCATCTGAAAAAGTGTTGTTGGCACCTACCTTGATGTCAGTGATTAGTATAAACATTAAAATATGTGTGAAAGGATGGGGGGGATTCATTTTCCTATCCTGAGAGGATTATGTATGAAGTATTTTATCTAATCTTAAACAAGGATAATATTAAATCCTAAAGATTTCAAATTTCTAATTATATTTTCATTGGAAATATCAAAATATGAAAAAAGACAATATTCATTGTAAAAATCTTCCTTTCCAGAGCACATCACCCCTAAACCTGCTTGTGTATGAAAGAAGAGTTCCTTTAGAGAAAAAAAAAACAAACTCAAAACAAAACCCAACCCCCACTAACTCCCCCTCAACCAAACTAATACAAAACTGACTCTCTCTGTCTCTTCAGCACATGATATACTGTAATGCTAATGAGCATAAATTGCTACGTGAAGCTCTCATATTCCCCTATTAATTTTCCTGGGTTACAAGATATTTAGAATAAGTTCCCAATACATGTGTTTTTATGTATGGCATCAAGATTTTCTTTTATTTGTAGAAACTTAAACTAACATATAATTTATACACTAAGTTGTCTTGTCATAGCTAATTAAGAACCTCTGCTATATATATGGCCTTAATAACCCCCAGGAAAAGTGCTGGGAGCTTTTTTCCCACAGTCTAGCTACAGTGTTAGATGTTTTAGCTAATACTGCAATTACAACTTCTAAAATCTGCAGCTGGAATTTGAGAAATTCCAAACTATGACATATAATTTACACTTTTCTTTTTACACTCGTCTTTATTAAAAAATGAATTGACTAATGTCTCAGACTAGAACATTCTCTACATAATAAAAGATCAAAGGGCTCTAGTCTGAAAAAAAGTATGTGTACCACAATGCCGAGACTTTAAATATGTAATTTTGAAGTTCCTGCTTCTTCAAGTAGAATTCAGACTAGCGTGTTGAGGACAAAGAATCTTAGCATGATGTCTGAAGGAAGTTAAATACTAGACAAGCTAGGTATTAAGTGCCTAGAGACAGAAAAGCTGGAATAAGCTCATATGCCTCTCTTCCTTAGAACTTGGGTACATTATTTCACAAAGGTGAAATTTCTTTGCAGAAATGTCTGCAGAAATTTTTCTGTAAGACAAGGGTCTATAAGTTTTCTTTGAAAAATAAAACGTGCTCTTCCTTGCTCTGTGAGAGAGTGAGAGAAAGAAAAGAGCTATAGAAAAACTTATAACTCATGCTAGAGCTGAGTTCTAAGTTTGAGCTCCCTAGTTTGGTTTATCACAGTCCAGGAGACTGCCATAGGTACTAAAAAACGCATAGCAGTTCTCCCTCTGGCCCAATTGACTTTTCTTCACAATTATATGCCCTCAACACGAGTAGTTTACTTCCAAATCATGGAGTCAGGTGATTTGAATTCACATCTCCAGGGAGAGAGGGAAACTCAACCTTGGCTTTGTGGTCCTGAGTGAGATCTGTAGTTACTGAGATGCCAGTAGTTTAAAATAATTTTTTTTAATTTCATGGGAACTTTCTATCCTACAGCTACTACAACTACTAGTTCTGCTCTCCTTTGGTAGAAAAGAATTAGCCCATTCAGTTTGTAGCTGTCCATTAGATTTAGGCACCACGTAGGCGATGAGCTGCCCCACGGAGTCAGGCCTGAAATATTAGGGTCATTTATACCAATGGAACACACATTTTAAGGGAAACTGAGGCATTATTTGAATTTAGGGACCTCAATGATTAGTCAGGAGGTAAGGAGAGAGTTAAGAATCACAGTGCAAAATTTCAACATCAGTCTAAGTTCAAGGCTGTATTTGATGATATAGCAGGCCTTGTATTTTCACTGCCTGTCCGAAAATTTGTGAGGCATTGAGACAGAACTTATGCCATTGAGCAAATATCCAGTTTTCTCTCCTCTGGTCTGTGTGGTAAGTTTTGTTAGCAGTTTGTGTGTGCTATCAGGAACACATGTTTAGTCTTGCCACTGACTGGACCTGGAGCCATCACAGCCTCACATGAGGCTGGAACTGGAAGAGATCACCTGGGTCCTGGAGTCCACCAGATGTTATCATCTGACCACATAAGTCACAGAAAAACAGAATAAATCAGGAAAATAAAAATGTTTTCATTTTTACATGAAAACATACATTGATACACTGTTAATGCTAGCATAACCTTTTATAAGGAAGAGAAAACTGAGTGTGTTCGTGATTGCAGGAAACTGTCTACATTTTTCAGTGTTTCAGGGAAACTAAATTGTTTCACAGATTACAGACTACAGATATATCAGTTAAATCTGAAGGAATTTCATGTGGCTGTGCTTTACATCATTTCCAAGAGCAAAAGCCCTGTGAAATTGTCTTAAATGTTTAGCGGAGAATTCACCATGTGCATGCTTTTACTATCTGTGTTGTACCCCAGAAAAATGCATAAATCAAACTGAAACCTGCATTACTTAAAATTTGGTAGGATAGATTACCAGAACTATATTTTGGTGATATTAAAAAGCTATAGCCAGGAAAGGACAATGGTTTCCTTGAAGTGTCTCCCATTAAAGAAAATGTCTGCCCACAGATACAACATCTCACATATGCATCAATATCCTCCCTGAGAAAACAATTAGTGTAATTTATAGAACAAGCCATTCTTAATTTGTACATGCATCAGGGAAGTAGATTTACATATGACTGGAGTTTTCCTTCACTTAGGATCTTCAAATTGTGCCCAAGGCATGGACCCAACATATTTAATTTGATTTTGTTTCCTCTGTGGTATTATCTCCTAGCTTGTTGCTATTGCTCTTGGTCTCCTCTGCCTTTAGTTTCTGAAGCACCAAATAATCTAGAAGCAGTAACCTTGAGTTACTGAAAGCCTCTTTGAAATAAACAGACTAATATGATTTCACAAATGTACAGATTAATATGAATATTTTTTTAAAAAATGGGTTATGAATAAGAGTTCATCAGAAAGAAAAAAAAAGCAATTTGAAAAATTGTGCTAGAGGCCAGTGTGTCTCAGAAACCCTTCTAAAAACATGGCAAAGCAAGATAGCTAGTGCACACACATAATATAGTGGTAATGGCAGAGAAACATTAAGATAAACCAAAGTACATACAACTGATATTCTCCAGAGCAATCTGGGAATGTTGCCTTAAATGATTTCCTAATAGGAAATATTTTATGTGTACAAAAAAAATTCAGTACTTTTTCTCTAAACCACTTCCTTGTGTCTGAAAATAGATGGGTACGAAGCATTTCCATTTATTGAGCTGATTATAAATTTTCAGTTTTAAATAATTTAGTAATAAATAGTACTCTCTTTTATGGCAACAAGTCTCTTGAAAATTGTAGCTTGAACCAATTTTCTCATGAACTTTTCGGGATGACATTTTGTTCTAAATTACAGTGTATGTGTTGGGTTTTTTTCTTATAAAGCAGCATAGTGAGTCTTGAAAAGTATAACTCAGCCAAGGACTGAAGACATTAAAAAACAGAAGACCCATGCCCTAATTGGTAATTCTCGAGGTAGTATAGAAAAATGTAGTTTAATTATGAACTGACTTAATGTGAAAGATTTTGATCCCTTTTTTTTGCATATATTCATTTATTGTTGTTCATTTCTGAATTTCTCAGTTCATTTCAGTCATGCAAATATTTCCATATTTAATTTTGGACTAGCGATACTAGTGATTTTACTAGTGATTTACTAGTGATAGTAAAATGGTTACCAACAGGATGAACATTTCAGTATTTATTAAATTTATCAGTAACTTTTGTAGGCTTATAATTGGGTTAAAAATAATGTGTTTTAATTACAGTCTTGAAGGTACAATCATCAACATATCTGGAAGAAAAAAAACAAAATATGTTTAATATGAAAGACCGACAATGAGTTGTGCCACTACCATTTAGTGGGGATTATTTTTTTAGTGGGGAGTAGCAAAGACAGGTAAGCGCCTTCTGGTAGATACCTGAATGGTTTCAAGACAATTTGGCTGTAGAGGAGCAAATACATGAACATTCAAATCACTTTCTCTTTTAGAAACTTTTGCAACACCTTTCTTTCATTATTTATCATATCATAATGTGTTTTTTGTTGCCTGAAAGATTATTAATACATTAGTGAATGTCTCTCTCTCTGTAATTTCTTTTTTTCTCTTTGATATTCATTCTGACTTGACTTGTTGAAGTCAATAGATACTTTGGGTTTGTTTTCTTTCAGAGACTTGTTTTGCACACTTTTTCTGAACATGAGAAAAAGAAAAATCTGTAAAAGGTATGACCTACGGTCATACAGCCTAAACACAATTTGGTGACCTTAATAGCCCAAGCAGTGTCTTTTATAAACAGTTCAAAATTTTTTCTTGATATATGGAATAAAAGATATAGCAGAAGTACTTCCACAATCCTTTTGAACACAGTTTATAACCTTCCTGATACTTTTTCAACAGGACTTTGGTGTAGCATAGAAAAGCAACCTTTGCCACTCAGCTGCCTCAAAGCATGAAAAAAAATATGTGTATCTTTCAGCTCCAGTACTGAACAAGCTGGCTTTGTTTGTTCCTGACATAAAAAATCCATCAAAAATAGCCTTAGATAAGAATCAGACTCAACATACGAATATCATGACCTCATGAAGTTCACTTACTGTACAGCACAGTTAATTTTCACCTTTAAAAAATGCACCCACAGATTGCAGCAGATCTGTTAAAAAGGACCCCAGAGGGATCAGCTACTCTTTACTAATATTCTGTATAATTCCTCTGAACATATTTTACACATAGTCAACTACTAAACTCAGTGTAAAAGCAGTTATTGAACCTCTGGGCTTCAATAAAATAGAATAAATTGGAACAAAATAAGGAAAAAGTCAATGTTTTCATCCTAATTTGGTGTTCAGAAAAATATATATAACTGACATCTTGAAGGACAAAAAATAAACCTTCTAAACACTTCCAGCTTCCACTGGTATTTATTACTGCCTTCTAAATATATTCCTTTCTGTTTTCCTTCCTTAAAGAAAAAATGGATAGCAAATCATTAACTTAACTGAGCATACAAAAAATTTTACAGTGAAGTTACAATCTTGTTTAAACAGTTAATGTCATTCCTGGCATAAGAATTTAGTTCATCTAAAAAGTCCCATATCCCGCATATTACACATGCATTTTTGGATTATATTTTTTTCTTGCAAATCTTTCCAGTTATTGATATGGGTAGATGCAGATCAGGATAAAATCCAGGATCCTATTCTATAGGTTGAAAACTCCCCATTTATTTTAAATGTTGAGATTAAGAGTTCTGTTCAAATTTCTGTCATGGTAATGTCTTGGATTCCTACATTGGACTTCTAGTAAGGATGATCTTCTAGTAAGGATGACAGTAAGGATGTTAACACTGGTGGGACAGCCATCTCTAACAATTGTCAGGTAGAATGATGAATATCCAGAACAAATGAGAAAACCTGCCATCTGAAATAAAATACTTCTCTTTAGGGGTTTCAGAGACTAGTAAGGGAAAATATTTGAGACAAAGGAGAAACAGACTACTGAAAACCTCTAAAACCTAGGTTAATTCAAGGAAGGAGTAAAGCTTTTATTTTTCCTAGCTGAGAGGAAATCTTTAGTTGCCACATCAGCTGATACTGAAAGGAACTTGCTGTATAGGTCAGAGAGGAGACTGTATTATCTGCAAGGGTCACCTAAATAAAGAAATAAAATAAAGTTCAGGAGAGAAGACTGTAAAAGGATTTCTAGAATACACAAGAGCACTGAGCCACACCAAGGTAAGCAGCTGTACAGTTAGGTTTTCAGAAATTCAGTAGTGTCTGGTGTTATAGGTATCTCAACTAAGAGAATGGACCTTATATGGTTAAAGGACGCCACATCTGGTGGACTTCAGGTGACCCCCTTGGGTCCCAGCACCATAGATGTGAGGCTGCTGTGGCTCCATGTCCCCAGGTCCAGCCAGTGTCACAGCTGAGCGTGTGTTTTTGATAGTACACACCCACTGCTAGCACAGCTTGCTGCATGGATCAATGCAGAGAGAAAACAGTGCCTTTGAGGGCACCCACAACACCAGACACCACACTCATACAAACTTGAGCACCAAGGACAACTTGATCCAGTTCCTCTGGCTGCTCACTATTGAAGGCTACTGGTGGATAAGAAAAAGAGAAAACCTTAAAGCTGTGCAAGAACTGCTCAGCAGCAGCCAAAACTTCAGTGTGTTAGTGATGCTCTTTTAGTCATAAATCCAATACACAGAATCATATGGGTTCCTATGGAGGAAGCTAACCATAGACCAGCCAGCCCCAGTCCAGCATCCCATAATGAGTCTTGCTTTTCCCCTAACCCCTTTAAGCCATATAAGAAGCTGTACACAATCCCAAAATACTCTTCCTCATGCATCAATAGTAAGTCTCATACCCACTCAGGCAATCATTCCAATAGCCTGGATAGCATTATGAGGAAAGGGAGATTTACTGGCTAATCCTGGCGGGGTTTCCATTAGGGTTAGTTGTCTAGTCAGTTTTTTCTGATGACCTTTGAAGAAGCTGGTCCTACAATGTCATTTTACCTATCAGGTCATTTATGATCCTCTACTTGCGCTATTCCCATGATCCTTGCTGGGCAGCTGTGTTTCCTGTGATTAGCTTTTAATCACATAACCTAGAACACTCAAAATTAAATATTCTAAATACATTTAAAACATATAATTTCAATTAATAATTATAATGATTGCTGGTTTGATTAGTTAAATAATTTTCATTTTGTTATAACTAGCATTTTGATGAGTTGATGATATATAATATAGTTTATTTTAGTTATTTGAAAGTAACATAATGAAATTATACAGAATTAAACATTTCAAGACCTCTGAATGAAAATGTGTTTATAACTTTTACTGGGAAAATTTGAAAATTTATTTTTCTTTTTCCAATTCAAAACATCAGAATGGTTTTAACAGCTTTCAGAGGACTTTTATTTAAGTTAATTCAGAGTTCATTCAGGAAACATATTAGCAACTAAAAAATTAAGTCTCATTGTAGCATATATACTGCTATTTGAAGGAAAATAAAAATTGCAAATCCCATATTTCGGCTTTTAAAAAATATTTTCAAAGGTTAATTTCATTACAAATTTGAACATCAGGAATTTTGCAAAACTGGTTCAGATAAAAAATTAAAATTAAATCTGATAAAGAATTATATTATATTTTGTGACATAATTGCAAAATAACCTGTATGCATTTCTTCCTTTAATCTTTTAAGTCAGAAAACCATAATATCATTTGCACATACTTACTGAGTTCCTTTATTTTCATACACAAGTCTCCTAAAAATTATGGTTCATGTTTTTCTACATGATTTGTGTCATTGCCTTGTCCTTCTACAATATCACACTGCTTATGGAAGAGTTTGAGTATTTGTCATATACAAAATTAATATGGCACAAAGTCAAATTTTATTAAAGCTTTCGATTTGGCTCTTTTTCTACTACCAAAGAAGCTTTAAAAGCATTTCTGAATTGATGATGCAGCTTTTCTGTTTCTCCTTAGACTTCTCCGACCTACCTCATGCTACAATGTACAAGGTACAGTGCCAATTTTAGCAATTTGCTAAACTTTGTTTTTACCTCCTACTTTCAGAACAATTAAATAAAGTTAATGCTTATGGTTATGTTAGCATAGGTTCTGTGTCTACAAGGCTAGGTACATATTTCATTGTAGTGACATAGTATTTCATCACTCAATTCATTTGTTTGGTATTTCGGTCATCAAACAGGTCAGTGAAACTAAGGTATGCATAGGGTCTGATATTTAGTATTTAACTCTCTGTTTGTGGACAAATCCCATCTTTTTCAGACACTTTCTCCAAAATCTTATTAATAGCACAATAAGTGTAAATACAAGGTAATTAATTGACCATAGTCTATCTGTTTCTCTTGCAGACTTTTCTCATTATCTGTTTTCTAGTTACTGTGTCAAATATGTCATCTGACATTGCATTGTTACTGCTCTATAAATAAATGAAGAGATGGCAAATAAATAGTTTAAAATGATGGAATATGATCTCCATCTAAACCACACATAAAAACTCTACATGAGCTGGACTTTACTAATTAATCAGGATGATGGAGAGCACACCAAAGGAATGGGACTTCCAATACTTTCCAGTTGCCAGTCTCTTGTCTCAGGTAAAAAGTCACAGGATAACAGAAAACAGCCTCAGGTTATACCAGAGGAGGTTTAGATCAGATATTAGGAAAAAAATCTTCACTGAAAGCATGATCAGACATCAGAATAGGCTGTCCAGGGAAGTGGTGGAATCACCATCCCTGGAAATGTTCAAAAGGCATGTGGATGTGACACTTGGAGAGCCAGTTTAGTGGTGAACATGGTGGTGCTGGGTTAACGGTTGGACTTGATGATCTTGGAGGTCTTTTCCAATCTTAACAATACTATGATCTGATATCTATTTTAACACCTTGAAATGGTTTTCAAAGCTATTATTAGGGTTTTTTGCTTTTTTCAGAAGTTTTATCGATCTGTGATCATTTCTCTAGAAGCACTTTACTTCCTCTACCCTTATCTATATTCAATGTCTTTTCTTTACCAGAGTTGTTTTCCAGTCTTCCCCCCCCTCCATCGTACTTTGGCCCTCCAGGCTAAACATAACCACTGTTCTGTCTGATGTACATCTTTAGACCCTGCCTAATAATTTCCACCGTCTATTCTTTGTTTGTTATGCAAGTGTTCATTCAATCATCTATTAGTGTCTTTGCAAATTTGACTGTTTGAGAGGGCATCATCCATGTCTCTTCAATTAAATTATTATTTTCTACAGGCATGCACAGACGGACATATAGATTCATTTAAAGATATTGGATATACCAGTACAGGTTCATTAACTTGGGTATCTTGCATCAGGTAGTGCCAAAAATCTGAGTTTCTTTATGTAAAAAGTAGACATAATTTGTGTGTGCTTGGACAAAATTGATTTCAATTGTGATTAAAATATCACATATTAATTTGCTTTAACTTTGACAGTAGTTATACCTACAGGTACTTAATCAGTTAAACAGCTCATTTTTTACTTCTGGTGGATTTATAGTGCTTCAGGGAATTAGACATTTATCCTTGATTAAAGCATTTGTACATGGCCATAACAGAGATAATAGAAACAGGCATACTGCTGATTTAGTAATAGGAGAATATTTTCCAGATCTCATTTTTGCTTAACATTATATATATTTGCATAAAAATTATTGAAATAGCTTTTCCTGTTCTTTATTCCCTGGGCAGTTATAGGAATTAATACTGAAAGTACTGCTTCACTGGTGTGACTAGCAACAGGAAACATCTAAAAAGCTTTTGTTGTATTAACTTTTACATTTCTTCTGTTCCTTTCAGGCAGAACATGTCTTTCAAGCTTCTCAGAAAGTCACAGAAATATTAGTTTGGTACATATTCTTGGTGTTAATTTTCAATTACTTAAAATGCTGAAATTCATGTCACTCTTCCAGTTTTCTGGGCTTGTTTCAAAATACCAGCTTCATGACATACTGTGCATGAACTCTGTGGTTTTTCCATGGAAAATCCACAAATCCACAAAAAAAAAAGTTTGTGGTACAGACACTATGTATTCAAATTACATGCTTTTTAATCCACCATGACAGAGCTCCACCCTGTGTTGCTGAACTACAGAGATGTATTATTCCTTTCTCTGCTGTTTTTATTTATGTGTGCTTTTTCACAGATCATGGCAGTCCTACTTTCAATGATATTTAGGTTCCACTGACAGAAAACTTAGGTCTCTGAATATTCATAGGTCATATGTTAGCCACAGATTTGGGGCAATGCATAGACGACTGTCAACTACCATTCGCTACATTTCTAACCATATTTTGAGAACATTTTCTTCAATGCAAACTTTTACTTTGCTTTAATTTGGAGAAGATCTAGTTTGAGTGGAAGACACAGGAGTAATCCTGTGACACATGAAGTCAAAAATTGGTAAGAGCATTTGGAAGTAGAAGGAGACATGTCACTAAGAACAAAGAATGAGCACGTAAGAGTCCTGAGTTTACTTAGAAATGGGAATGGGGAATTTTATTACTATAGGAGGGTATGAAGCAATAATAATGGTGAAAGGGTAAAAGATGAAAGAGTGGGCTCATAATATATTCCCAGCAAAATGTGATAGGATAAGACAGCTCTGGGAAGCTTAGTATCATTCAAGGAAAGAAACATAAGACAGAAATATAGGAGAAAGAGGACTGTCATTCTCAAGAAAAGCGAACTGGTATCAACAAATAGAAGTGGTAGTTACTAATAGTTGTGCTATTAAAATGGATACAGGGAAGGTGATCTATTTGTCATATAGTCAAGGTGATGACATCAATCCTTTTTGCTTATCACTTTTTCTTACGTACTGCATAGACTGTAGGCATCCACCTCACATGTAATAAGTGATTAAGTTCCTTTGGATATGCATCCCAGCCCAGTTACAAATTTAGGTAAGCTATAGTTCTGAAACTCCCTCACTGACTAAGGAAGGATTCTTCAGATCCTGCTTTCCTAATTTAGGAGCCTAAGTGGAAATTGGAAACACATACACTAGTCCATTGTCTTTCCTCAGGGTTTTTCAAGTGAAGGTTATGGCAAAACAATGGAACTGAAGCTGTAACTTACTTATGGATAAAAAGAAAAATGCTAATATTTTTATTGTTAAGTATTCTCGTGTATTGTATTCTGTAATATTTATTTTGAAGAGAACTCTAGAATTCCATAGCTGATATCAACTTGCTCTATTCAATTTCTTGTTTTAATCTTAGTGTCTTATCTACTATCGCTTTACTAGTTTTACATTACATCGAAAAAATATAGTGCCCTTCTGGAATGATGCATGTTAGAGGAAGCACATTAAGATCACTTTTGATCAGGGTAAGAAATAAGTTCTTATACCTTTTTAAATTGAAACATACAGATTCAGTCTGTTGAAAAGATCTGTGGAGTTAGAGGCAGAAATCTAATTTGATTGTTGACAAATTTATATCTAAAGAAGATGACCATATATGGGAGAAAATTGCACCTTGCATGTACCACTGGCATTTCCCTTTCAAGCTTTATTCTAATGACAGACAGTGCCTAAAATAGAATTAATTTAAATCCAGTCCTTAATAAGTAGTCAGATGCAACAATAGAAATTATGGAATGTGGCTTGACACACTCATCATTGTTTATTCAGAGTACAGTCAGCAAATAGACTCAGTGTGGAGTGAGACATAGAAGCCATTATCTAGTCTGTAGGTAATTTCTCACCCATAATTGAGATACTGTGGGGGTAGAAACAGTGTAACTGTAAGGAAAACATATTTCATATGCTGATGCAGTAGGAGGGTGGCAGTTTTGAAAAGTTCATCATTCTGCAAGATTATAAAGATGATTCCTCTTGTAGTACTGCTCTAAAAATCAGATTACATATTGTGGTAAAAAGACTTTCACCTCTTCATTTATTTCAGCAAGTAATACTTTTATAAACTATTTGTAAAACATGATATCATTTGTTGGACTCATTGAAAACAAAATTTTATCTACCAGTGGTAGGGTGTAAGATGTGTTTAAATTTAGAATTTTATTATTCATGTAGTGACCATATTTGTAGACTTTGATGTAAATAGAAATATATGTATGTGACATAGAAAAAATATAGTATATTTTATATATATAAGTATATATAGAAATATAAAATTAATATATGTATAAATGCACACAAATTATATATTATAAGCTAGATAATATAATATTTAGATAATTAGTTATATAAATTATACCTTTTTGATATTAATATAATAATTATGTCTACAATTATAGATAAGATAGATTATAGCTATAATATAAATAAAAACGCCATTAGTGCTCTCTTTGTATGCAACTCTTGTACACTTTCAAAGTAAATACTTTAAAAATATTAATGGTGTGATATACTATAATAATATTTAATAATACAGTATAATAGATATATGATATGATATATGATATTATATAATATAATGTTATATAATATAATTAATATATGTGTCTTATCATAGAGAGCAATTCTGCTACTGAGCATTACAGTAACTAATTTAATTACAATTTCTGTAATTAAAACTAGCCTTATTGCCTCAGTTACTTACCCACCTATTATTTTATATGTGATATATATATCGATTATCCTAAGTTTTGGTAACATACCTACTAAAGCCGTCTCAGTCAGATGCAACTTCATCTGCTTTGCCAAAACTGGCTTGTCTGGTAGATATGTGATATAACTGAAATTCTTAGTTTGTGTGCCTTACACATTCAACACATATTCCTAACACTGCCAGAATGCTTTAGCTTTTGTCACTTCTCCCCTCTGCTTCACCACCACTGTTTCCTAATTTATGAAACAGAGTTTAATTCAAAATTGACAGCAATGATTTGCATGACATCAAAAAATGTTTCATGTCTCATTTTTCTGAAGATGTTGGAATCAAATATAACAAAGTGAAAGAGAGAAATAACCCCACTAAAATCTACCTTTCAAGTCACCAAACAATCTGAAAGAAAAGTGTAATTCTAGGATTTCCAAGCCTAAATCTCACTTTTGTCATGTAGTTTCTAAGTATTAATTTTAATTTTAGAATGATAAAATGTTCCTGCATGCTTCACATAATTTAATTTTATCCTTTTTTATTACTTTTACCCCTACCAACAGTGATTTTTCTCTCTCTGATGTTTTGTTCCTACACTGGATGAGCAATGTCTTCTAAAATTAAACACACTTTATTATCTCCCTTCTAAGTTTGTCAATATAATCTTTTCAGAAGATTTTTGGAATTTCTTCCCTCCAAGAGAGGTTGTCTTCCTTTTTTGGGGAGAAAATTGTACTGCTTCCACTATCTGGAAGATGAAATCTATTGTATTTCCTCGTTGAAAAAAGTTATTAAAGAAACCTTAGAGGTTGGTATGACATGAGCACTTTCTAGCAAATTCATGTCATCTTTAGCCTCATTCATATCATTCATATCCATCATATAGTTCATGTTTATTTTCTTGAGAAAATTCACTCTAAATGTTTTCTCCTTAGCCAAACAATCAGAAACACATTCGACACATTGCATCTTAGAATCCTTTTCAAAAATATTGGAGCCACCCAATAGGAAATAGATCATTTTCGTTTGAAAGATCTGAAGTAAGGAATAGTCATTAGCAGTTCAGAATTGACCATATGATATGACCATATGACCATATGTAAATCTGCCTTAATGTTCGCTTCTCTTACTAGCTTTAGCTACAAATCACGACTGAATTACTTTCCCTGGTTAACATGCTAGTAAACTATTTTTATGACTTAGAGATGGTTCCACTCATGAAAAAATTTTATGCTTTATATACCATGCCTGTATTTGTATAACAATCCTACATATAATATGCAAATAAAAAATATTATTGCAATTTTGAAGGAATATTGCAGAATTTTTTAATCATTAAAATAGCTGCTGTTCAATCAGGAGGAGAAAAAAGGTTAAAAAAAGATTAAGAAAACTGTTTTATGGGCAAATATTTTGACAATAAGTGTTTCCATTTGTAATGTTGTCTAGAGGTACATCTGATTTAAATATTCCCATCTGGTAGTATCTTGAAAAAAAACATGAAGGTTGAGGTGTATGTTTGTGTGACAGGTTGTATTCCATTCACTAATTCTTCAAGATAAATAGGTCTGTGAGGAGTGTAAAAACAAACATCATTAGAAAGACCTCTCCTAATGTAAATATCATAAAGATTCTAAATTACAGAAATTGACCTGAAAACCCCCATATTTTTAAATAATGAAATCTTTTACATCTGAGAAGGCAACTAAGTAAATCTGTACAAACCATTTTTCTTAGTACTATTTCTCTCTCCTTTGGGGCTCATCTGTTAAAGTATTATCGGTTTTGGCATTTTCCAACACCCTAGTGGTTGATTTTGTCATTTTAATTCTTTTGCTAGAAAACGTGTGTAAAACGTTAACTACTTTGACCACATAAATTTCACTTATCCGTTCTTTGAGGTAAACAAATCAAGTATTTTCAGCCTCTCTTAATGGGAAATTGCTCTGTGCCCTTGTTCTTTCTCACTGGCTGTCCCTGAATCTCTAATCTAAATTAATTTCTCCTGTGAGGGAGGGAGAGCAGACCCCCGTCATCTCCAATGTTCTAAAGACATAATAACCTTCTCCATCCTGCCTTCATGTAACCCGATTATTACTTTCACTGAAACTGCTCACTGAGTTGTAGTTTTCACTGAGCTGCCTGCAGTGATACCCAAGTCCTTTACTACATTAATACTATAAGATTATAACTCTATAAACTGAAAGAATATATCCATTCACTATCTCTTCAGTATGTGTTTATCAATACATTCTGTCTTCATCCCTATTCTCCTTCCTCAAGCGGTCCCTTCAAAGTTTCTCAGAAGCTCTTCTGCACTTGGATAATCAAAATGACTCAAACATTCCACTGGACTTTTTTCATCTCTTTCCTTGGTACTGTAAAGAGTTTATAACTTTGATCACTGAAAGCATTTTAGGATCCTCATTAAGGATGTAAGTAGCAGCACATTGATATTATTATTTTACTGTTAACCTTTGATCAGTTTGCATTAAAAAATTGCATAACCTCTTCAACTTTTGGGGCATAAAGATAATCTAATTCTTTACTTGATAAGAGTAGTGGCATAAGTCTCAACAAATCTAATTCAGAGATGGTCAATTTTAGTGGTTTACTATTGAAGGACTTTTTTACAAAATCTGTCAACCTCATTATTCTTTTTCATATTTAAACAGTATACAAATAATTTTTCATCATTGGAAAACTATTGATATTTAGAAGAACATTATTCTCAATTGGGATGAAAAGTCAAAGTTTCAACATTTTCAACAGCTAATCTTCCTCTTCTTCAGCCAAAAGTGTATGTTGACTTAAAAAATATGCTTCAACAACTTAAAAACATTTTTTTACATACTGAACCTTTCCATTTCCATAGGAGATTCTGCAGATAACATTTTGAAAAGTCAAGGCAGGTAAGAAGCATTCAGCCAGATCTTTTACATTTTTTTCCTGAAGTGAGAAAATTTTATTTTTTTTAAAAAAATTTAATCTTTAAAAAATTACCTGTAGCTGTGTCCATTGTCTGATAGTGAAATGTGTTTTAGAGTTGTAACCCTGGATGTATCTATCTCAAAGCAGCTGCAGTCTGGAAACAACAATGCTAGTTTTGTCTCGTAAAGAATGAGCTCAAGCTCAGGGACAGTCTCATTCAGGTTTGTAGCCTGAAAAGCTGTAACAAACTCCCTTTGATGGATCATTAAGTTGTGTTGCTATTATGAGATGACACCATATTCCCTAGCACAGCACAAAATCTATGTGGTTTCAGACTCTTTTTCTCTACAGTATTTAAAGTAAATGTGTATTAATTTCCACATATGTCCTGATCCGGATGTGCAAATTTAATTTCCACCATAAGTTCTTCCATTAGTTATAACGTACTTACTAAACTTCCCTCCTTTCTTCTGTTTTGGCAGCACACCATCTATTGTACCATTCTCCTGATACTGTTAGCCCCTTCTTGTGCAGACAGTGCATCTACTTCCAAGAGAGACTTTCTTAGTTGACTTAAAGCTTTGCAATGGCTATCAACATTAGTCTCCAGCTAGACTTGCCTTGACTTCTAACAGATGGGACACTTTCACTTTGGGTGTAAGAGTTAGAAGGCAAAGTTTGTAAAATAATCTTGATCCGATTGTAAGTGAAATTTAACCCATTGGGATAAAGAACACTTTCTTTGAGGAAGTCATAAATAAGCTTGCATTTGCCTACTTGTCATACACTTTTTATGTAACAAGTTGTCAGAACAAAGAGATATTTTAAATATCGGACACACTTTAGAGGGTCTGAAGGAGAACCACGAAGATGATCAAAGGACTGGAGAACCCATGCTATGAGGAAAGACTGAATGTCTTTTCACCCTGGAGATGAGAAGGTTCAACGAGAGGCACCTCATCACAGTTTTTCAGTACTTAAAGGGTGACTACAAAGAGAGGCTCTTTCTTTATAAGGAGCTATATGGAGAGAACAAGGAGCAACAGGTGAAAATTGCACTGTGAGAATTTTCATCTTGATATAAAAAAGGAAAAAATAGAAAGAGTCAAGGTTCTAAACACTGAAGTTTTTGTTGCAACCAACTCTTTAAATAAGTATTTTGTATTTTGCTTTGGAAAAAACTTCAGGTGGAAATAACTTCTTTAGTACTTACAATGAAGTATCAGCAGAACACTTAGTACTTTGCTCAGAGAACAAACTCAGTTTATTGATAGTAATTACTATCTACCTCAATCTGTATTTATTATATTTCTTGAAGCAGAGCTGAAAGACTGTGTCTCAGGCTAGCAATAAGAACAGATTTAAATTTTAGGAATATAGCTTTGGTGATCTCCCCTGTATTAACTTGCCTCAGCAGCAAACAGTGTGTAAATATCTGCTGTGATATGAAAAACTTTTGTATCTGCTCTTGTGCAATCTACTTCAGCCTCTAATAAGAGATGAAAGCTGCCTTAAAAATAGCATTGAGAAACACCAATTAATATTTTATTACAGCAAGATTGTGTGTACGGTCTTTCCAAAGACAATATAAACAATGACACAATGTTGTGTCTGGTCCAAAAGTATGTCAGGAAGCTATTGCCCAGTATGTTGTTCTCTCTTCTTAGTCTAAAGTGAAGGAATAAAGCAAACAGTTCTACAATTTTTGTAATCTTTTGAATTTCTACTTGCTTGTATCTTTTACTCCATAACTTGTCCAAACTCAGATTAGTAATGGGGAATTTTTTTTGATTTCAAATATTAGACTGAACATTAGACACTCCTTCCTTGCATTTGCTTCTCTTTTTTGTATCTGTGTTTTCTTCTGTACCTACCAATTGAAAATTAAGGTCTTAATTTAAATCCTCTGCATGATGCTGTGTGGCAGTTGCACAGTCAGACTTATATGGCAGCAAGTTTTTCTCTATGAAACCAAGTATCAGGATGCTTGATACTCATTTTTCCTGTAATTTGTGAAGTTCCTAAATAGCAAAGAAAGCAGTTAATTGCTCTGTGTAAAAGCTAGAGCAGCAGCTGTAAACTGTGCAAAAATGGTAAAAAATAATTAAACCTGCTTCAGTGGTGAATAAAGGTTGAACACACAGAAGCTTTAACAGAAGTCAAGTTCCTATGGAGGATATTGAAGATTACTGCCTTAACATTCTTGCTTTACTTGAGGCATACTTCAGACTTGACTGAAGACATCTTATTAGACTGCCATTCTTAGGTCATGTTATTACTATTTCATATAGCTCAGTTTGCCTAGAGCAAATTAAGGAAGTGTTGTTTTTTATTAATAAGGTAGAAAAACTAATTTTAACACTTCAAAGAAAAAAAGAAAGAAAAGCAATCATACCCAAATGGAACTACTGCTACAGTCAGTCTTTTGTAATGATCTCAATTGTTAAGAACAGGACTGTACTACTAAGGATTTGGTGGGTTTGAGTTGTAAATATAACACAGTTGTAAATAGAACCAAATACTGTTAATCACAAATAATGATAAAAATCTAGGCTGATGTCTAGGGAAAAAAACAAATTAGATTGAAGATTATAAACCAAGCTGCTGCGTCTTGTACTATCTCTTCCATCTATGCCCATTTTGTTGTTTGGAAAGCATTTTCTGAATGAAATTGCAGGATTTGACTCAAGGCAGGGTTTCACAAGTGACAGTTGACTGATGGAGACATGAAATTAGATAATCCACCAGGGAATAGCTTGAAAAACTGAGAGGCATAAGGAAAATCCTAGGAGGAAAAATTAGCAGACACTTACTACAAATTGTGATTTTTTTTTATTTTCCCTCAATATGTAGCTTCATATCAATAGTCTTTCCCTCCTGAGGTAAACCTGCCTTCTGCAGAGCCCAGACTACAAGACAGATAGTGATTGTGTTCAGATGCTCATGCTCACCCCCCCATACCCTATTTCAGAAACCATCCTTTTTTTGCTTCTGCTCACTCTTGATTACCTTTGTTCAGGTTTCCTCTGCTTCATTCTTGAGAAGCACCTGACTAAGCTAATAAAGGCTCCAATTTGTACTGGAAGCAAAAGAACAGCTAGAATGTCTCTGTTACCTAAGCATTAACTATCAACATAATGTCTTCTAGATAGTAAAAAATGCATCTTTGTTCTGCTGAAATTAGTATCAAAATTCCCAGTGGCTCCAGTACTTACTGGAAAAAAAAATTATCTCCTGTTTAAGATTTTTGTAATTGTTTGGAAAACATTGACTGAAACAGACCTGTCTAAAGCCAGCTGAGGAGTTAGCATTATGCCAATAGTTCTCTAGGAGCCCTCTGCAGGGGACAATTGCAACTTGTTATTCTAAAAGTAATCATAGAACAAGCAGGCACAAGAGCACACACAAAAGAGTCATTTAACTGTCTCTCCAGAAGGTGTCACAATTCAGAAACCCCCATAAGCTCTTTTGATACTTACTCTGATAAGGAGATGTAAATAAACACCAAATACAAACAGCATGTATATTCTATAGAGTATGAGTGCACTTAAATACCTAAGCAAATGGTTTACAAAATTTAGGGCCTGATATGTAATCTTCATTGTAAATTGTATTTGTTTATTAATTTAAACCTTGTCTGCACTGTACCTTTGCCTCCACTACATTTACCTTTCAGGATAGCCCCTGGCAGGGGGGGAGAAAACCCTGAAATCATCCACAAATACGATTTCAAAATTAAAGAAACCAATTTTAATTGAAGTGATTGCCAAAGAGACAGCTTCTCACTTGTCACCCTCCTCATCAAAGATTCTTGCTTTCTTTTCTAGAACTTTTTGGCAACTTAGTCATCAGGATTAGAAGCACAGCTGTCTGAAAACAATTTTGTTTTACTGCTAGTTTTTCTGTGCAAAACTGCAGCTGGCAGTGCAAACACCGGAACAGGAATGCCAGGACAAGCAGGTGGCAAGAATATCCACATAGGGGTAATAAGGCTGGACTGTGCTTCTGGCAGTAGGAGAGGCTTAGGTTGATTGAAACCAGACATGAAACCAAATAAAATTTTAAAATAAACCTCAGGCTTAAATAATAATTGTGGAGCTTTATTTATTTCTCAGGTATGAAGGATAATTAGCAAGACATTCAAGACAGCATTAACAAATAAACAAGAAAAAGATTGAACTTCTCAGTCTTTGAAAATGAAGACTTTCTTCATTTTATCTAGAAAATAACTATCTTAGCTGGAATAGATTAGCAGACTTGTCTGAAGTTATGATTTTAGGTTGCTCAACATTATGACACAAAAAAATTGCCTTCCCCATCAAAACATCAGGCATTTACCCAGAATATTCTAATTTGGAAGGAACCCTCAATGATCATCAATTCCAGCTCTGAAGTGAATAGCCCATACAGAAATCAAACCCACAACCTTGGTGTTATTTGCATCATGATATAACCAACTGAGCTATCTCAGTGTTATAAAACAGTGCAGTTTGGCAACATGGTGTGAGGTTTGGGCCAATGATGACTGATGTACTGTTGGGTATAAAACCCAATGGAAAGGCAACTTCCAGGAGGACAGGACTCCACAGGGGCCTTGGAAACTGTCTGCCCAGCTCCCGACATCACCTGGCCGCAGCCCCCATGGAGCCTACTGCTGGGTCCCAGCGCTGAGGGGGCTGCCCCAGATACTTTTTTTCCTTCAAAATCAGCTATTATGATCTATTATACCAGAACCTATGGAACACTTTATCTAAAAACTTAAATAATCTAAACTTCTGTGCACTAAAAAGCCATATGACATTTCTGTCAGCAGTGATTGTTGTCTATGAATGGATGAGACCCACTTTCTTAAATTACATCAACCAATTTAGCTCTTACATAAATTACTCATGAAGTTCTGCCAGAGATTTGGAATACCTACCCACTGTCTTTACATGTACATTTTTTTCACACTTTGGTGGAGTCACTGTCATATAATACTACTGCTGTGATATGTTATAAACTGTATGCAGCAAGTAGAGTGTATTCACGCCTGTTCTTTGTTTTTGTTTATGCTGTTGGCTTCATCTAAGACCCAAAAAATCATATGATTATTTTAGAACTGCAAATGTTTGTCTCCTAAGCATAGCCCCTGTAAAACCACTCAGCAGCAAAAGACCTGAGCAACACCATTTGTTCAAAAAGATCAAAGCCATTCTATGTCTCCAAAACATTGAAACATAACAAAGAAAAATAACATAAGGACTGCATTTTTGCCCTTCATCACTTGCACAATACTTTTCAAGTTGTTTAGTAGTTTTATTTTTTAAAAAGCTTTCTTGTTTCTTCAAGAAACCTGTTTCATAACTTTCACCTCAAAACACTACTTGTTGATATTACTACAGCCTGAGAAAAGTTTACAAATTAAAATTAGCTTCTATATTGACTAATGTGGGTTCACAAGAACTGTTGCCAGATGTTGCAAAATGAAAAATAGGTTCCATAAAAATCCAACATGCACTTAATAAATTATCAGATATTATTCTACTTGTTTTAACAGAAAAAGACATGGAAAAAATACTCTAACAATGTGGCGAGTATGCAAGGAAATTTATTATTAATATGAAATGACAAAACAAAGTGTAATACCACTTTGGAAATTTCAGTCTAGCTCAGAAAGGAGAATCAATAGAATTAAATTAGAACTGATTGAAAGAATAAAATGATTACACAATAAGTGAAAGAGTTCTGTAGATCTGAATTTCAGTCCAAGGGGACATCTCCTGAGATAACTGAGGAAGCTTACATTGCAGTAAGATAACTCGTGCAATAAAATAAAAGTGAATATAATGGTTCAGAAGCTCAAAAACAGTCTTAGCTGGATTATAAAAATGTCCCGGTTGTTATATTTATTTAATATTTTCATAGAGGAGGTCTCTTATTCCACTAAACCTTTCATTCTTTTTAGTGAGATTAATTTTTTCCCAGACTCCTAGCATATCATGTTATGGTCATGGATTAAAAATATAAAGGAATCAAGAGAGAAGTAAAATCAGGGAGGAGTGATATTATTTTCTCTTTGAACCACTGGTACACCTCCACAAACCAAATAGCTGAAGATCTTGTGTGATTGGTAATGATTTTAAAGATCAGAGTCATTCATGTCAGATATAGAATACTTGCTTCATGAACACAAATTTAAGCAGGAAGATAAATTGTTTAAGACCCAAATTTAAATAATCTGCAGTCCTGAGACAAAGAGTTGGATGAATTCAATCCCTATACAACAGGCAGAATTGTCAAGTAACTAATATAAATTGTAGGCCCATGACAAAGGAATTTCAGTTCTTGCTAAGCTTTGAAACACGAATTTACTCAATTTAACTACCACTGAAGTAGGTGTTTGTGCTATTACTTTTTGACTGACACTGGAGATTGAAAGCAACAGAGGCAGTCAATAGTAAATTAAAGGCATATTGAGTTACAAAGGCACGTTGTCCAAATCTAGTCTACATTGCCCAGTACTGACTTTTTCAGAGCACAATCAAGAGGGGCAGGCAGCTCACATTTTAATTAGCTGAACATTTTTAATTTGCAGAAAATGACTGTAATTCAAGAGTTGCCTTATCAGGTCTGGTTCTAGATATAATATTTCAACTGAGTACTTGATCTTGTTTGTCTTGGACACAATGAAATATTCATCTTCCCTTACTGACGCAAAAACATTATACCTCAACATTTCAGTAAATAGTGACTTAATAGAAGAGACTTAGAAAATTGGCTCATTTTGATTACATTAGTTCAAATTATATCAAATTACAGTAAATCTAATGTAATACTATTAGATATCAATGTAAATATCCAAAGCTCTTAATATTTGCTATCAAATAATGTATTTTACATATGTAAATTTGGTAAAAGAAATGAAATATTTACTTCAGAGAGCTTTTTTAGTCACAGATTTCACTATGTTCCCTGAAGCACTGAAACAGAAGAATTTGATTCATCTTCTCATACAGGGTTAACAAGTGCTCACCTTGGGGCTTAGACAGCTGTGATGACTCAGTACTTGTTACATGTAGCATAGAGTAACAGCATATTCACCAGTAAGACAAGAATTGATATGAGGTCTACCCCAGATTTTTTTATTATTTTTGTCATCAAAGTCAGCAGAACAAATTGCATGAGCGGTCACTCCACTGCAAAATTAACCATGTCAACTTGAACTCTGAGGTAATGTAATTCTTATAGCTTAAAAGTTTGTGTCCGCCCCATTGGATTTTTGTAGAAGCACATGAGAAACTATCCCACAGTCTATTTGGATTGCTTGAGAGCTGATTAAAAAAAAAAGGTAATGACACGAAATATCATGAAATGCAAATACATGTCATTTAATTATCATGTAAACGCAGTCTGCTTTTCAGGGCTTGTGGCTGAGTATTCTTCCCAAACACTTAATGAGAAACATCAAATAGTTGAGTCATGTGAGAAGAGAGCATTTTGCAACTGGTAAATGCTTTTTCAATATAATGCTAACTACAGGGTTCCCTCCTCTGCAAAAGCCATGGTGAGTGAAGACATTTTCGGAGAACTATTGTGCTGCTAGTCGGAAGTTTTTAATATAGTCATTTTGAGGTCATGTGTTAAAAAAAAAAAAAAAAGCAGATAAGTTTTAGATAAAAAGATAGAACTTATTCTAACCATCCAGGGTGATTACTGGTAGGAGCATTGTCGTGGATGTGAGTGCTGAAGAGAAAAGATGGAGAAATATCTTGCAGAAATAAAGCAGTAAATTCCCATGGAGAGTCTTTCAAACACTTTGTAAAAATGATCATTGAGAAACTACTGTGTTACTTCACCATCATCTATGGGACAAGAAAATTATGTTTCCATCAAACACTTGCAGTAAAATAATTTTAATGAAGAATTAAAACAGAACTAATGCCTCTAGCTTTAAAAGTAATTATTAGATTTTCTTTATCTGAAACATTATTTTGTGAGAGAATCCTTTTTTTCTTTATTTCTGAAATATTGCAGTTTATAATGCAATATAAGTACCTACACAACACATACGGAAAATACTGCCTTAATTTTCTAGTCAACTCAGTGATGATTGTGAACCAAATATTATGTAGCGTATTAATACTTTGTAACCATGTTTCCATACTCAAAACGTGAGTTATGTCCATGCTTTGTGGTTGGTACAGTAACTCTATTTGACTTCAAACTGCACAAAAACCTGAGAGGTAGAAATGATTGTTCAGAATAGTTTGAGCTCTGATACTTTGAGAGATGGACAGATGAAAAACTAGTCTTACAGATGACCTGCTATATTTCTGTGCTATCGAGTTATTTGAATA
The DNA here is from genome assembly GCA_013397135.1 of Pachyramphus minor. Lineage (NCBI taxonomy): Eukaryota > Metazoa > Chordata > Aves > Passeriformes > Tyrannidae > Pachyramphus > Pachyramphus minor. The sequence goes on along the minus strand of VYXB01007201.1, from coordinate 251,681 downwards.
ACTGATTTTTAAATTAAAAGAGGGGATTAAGGTTCAAATAAGACATAAGACACTTTCTTTTGAAAATTTTGAAAATTTATTGACACTATCTATTGTCAACAACAGATACTTTTATTTTATTTTCCTAAATGGTATTCTTTCTGTTCCTTGGAATTATTTAGCATTTAATTTGACCAAACCTAAAACTGCACGCTTCAGTGACTAATTGTTTGTCTGGAGAACCAGCTTTATCCCTGTCAATGTAGATTTCATAGTTTAGTGTTTCCTCTATGACTGAGTTGAAACACTACTTTTAATCTGTTTTTTTCAACACGTTTTTGAGTGCCATCTTTCTGTTATTCTTTCACAATTCAATGTAGAACTTCCCACAAGCTTAAACACACTCTTTTTGGATCTTTACAATTCATCTCTTCCAGAATACACATTTGAACTAAACAGATGAGTATTTGGTTCTGAAGCACTCTGAAAGTAATTCAGAATTAGGCCCATTTCTCTTTAGACAGCCTAAGAACAAATCAGAGTCAGATAAAACAAGCGCCAATGTACATACACAGATACATACATACATACATATCCTGTATCAGCTTCCTTTGTGAGTAGTTTACTATAAGCCCCTAAGGAATGCCCATTCCATCTTTTTCTCCCTTCTTCCTGGGTGTAGGAAATATGGATAAACTGCCTTTTCAGAATCCTGGTTCATCTTGTTTTCTCTCTAAAATGACTGATGAACAACTCACAGCCCCGCAAACACTTTTAGTTGCTCTGAGTTCTTCGCTAGGAAATCTACTTTCTAAGGACTTACTCCCTCACAGAGACATAGATTTTTATGGGTTTTGACCTTGCTATTCATAGAGGATTCTGGTGTTGCAATTTGTACCTCTACCAACCACCTGAAAACCGATGGTTTATTTCAGCATTGGCTATGTGTGTAGAATGCTCCATCTTCCTGATGAAAATTTTGGACAAATATTTTTATTGTATATGGATTGGAGGAAGTCAGCGTTATGTTTGGCAAGATTTTCTCAAATAGGTAGGGATTTCAACAGTATAGGATCTTACAACATAAATGTTCATCTTTCTATATGCTCATTTGCCCTTTCACTGCTTAATTTAATGTGCTTTCATCCCACTCTATTAGGCAATTGCTTGTGCCTATTTGAGTGCCTTGAGGTTAAGCTCAGTGAGTACCATCTACTCTTCTACATCATCATGATGTAGAGTACCATCTACATCATTCATCTACTCTTCTACATCATCATGATGTAGAGTACCATCTACATCATTCACAAATACTTCCTCTGTTTTACATTATTTGTCTAGTGCATAGGCACTTTCCAAGGGAAGCAGTCATGGCACCAAGCCTACCAGAGTTCAAGAAGCATTTGGACAGTGCCCTCAGGAACATGGTGTGATTCTTGTGGCTGTCCCTTGCAGGGCCAGGAGCTTGAATTTGATGTTCCCTGTGGGTTGCTTCAAACTCAGGATATTGCATAATTTGATGATTCTATGCTTTCATTAATTGTTTCATTTCTTATTTCAGAAGAGACTCAGCATCTTTGTTCTTTTGCTTATTAGGATTGAAGTAGTGACTCAGCACAGAGATTGGAAGATGTATTAAAATACATAGGAGAAGAGTAGCAGGCTTGTTCCATAGGCATAGATGAGCCATTGAGAAATAATCAGATCTATGGATCAGAAATTTATTTACCAAGTGCCACTACTTTTGCTGCAAGCAATTATTGCTCTGTGTTTACCATAGGTGTACCATATGCCAACCAACATTTCTAACACAAGAATAAATGATCCATTGAACACTAAATCTCTTGCGGCCTGCAGAGTTTTGAAAGCCTACCCTGTAGGTATGAGGGAATTATCTTTTCTATTTATTTTCTTTTTGTATTTATTTCGTAGATGGACTGAATGTACTTTATCCTTATTATTGCTGTGATTTACAGTATTCTGGGGAAGCACAGAGAATTATGTAATGCAGATGCAGCTGTCACTGACCAACTATACAGTAACTAGGAAAAAGATATTTTGTCTACTGTCATTCAGGTATGTTTACTTCCATGTAGACAAAAGAATTCTCAGGTCACTGTCTTTCTGTGGACCCTTTTGACTATGTCCTTGAACTATACTGTCTGAATAATTAAATCTGGGATAATGACTTGCTCCTTCAGCTGTAAACTCTCAGTTCAGGACCACTTTCTTTTATTCTTTAATCTCTGAGGATCACATCTGTGTTATGGAGTCTATCCCTAGAGGCAATAAAGGAATTAAAACTGACAGCAGTGAAAGACTTCAATAATATCTGGTTTTGTTAAAGAACAGGAAATTGTTACAGAGTTCTCAAGTGTGGCAGGGCAATTTTTGTCCAGATATTCTGGTCTTGAGCTTTCTGACTCCTCAGTCTTTGACCTCTTCTGACTCTTTTGTTTATGGTAGTGAATGTATTAACATATGGTTCTTGGAAGTGAAATTCTAGCCTGCTTCTTTTTTTTTTCCCATGCCAATTAACCTACCTCTAAAGCCAGAATTCATACTGCAGAAAAAAATTACAAAGATGTGATGAAGAGTTTACAGAGAGAAATATAAAAAAGCTGATTTTGCTACTGGTTTACAAAAATATTTCCATAAAGGTCTAAAGTTTTTCAAATGTTAGAATCAGTAGACGCTCTCGTCCTAAACTTGGCTTTAAAGCTTTAATTTCCTTGATTCTTTTCTTAAAAGATGTATCTGAAGTCAAGTCCCCACAGTACACTGGCACTCTGAAGTTCATTTTCAGTAGTTCATCCATGAGTTGACCAATAGTAAACACCAGACTCCTGTTTAGTCTGTGCATTTCTTTTATCTAAGCCAGAATGAACATGTCACATTATAAATATTTTAGAAACTTTGTTTTCTGACCCTGATGGCCTATAGTTATTCTTAGTTTTGAGGTAATCAGTTGGATGTAACAAACAGACCCTTATCTTTCACAAGGCTGTTATTATTTGACCCATATCACAATAATAATTTGACATATACAGAACACTTCAGAGAAACTTCAAGCCAAATGTTAGAGGCAGGAAAGCATACGGAAGCATAAAACACTAGCTTAGATACACAAAAGTACAAATCTCAAAACAAAACAAAATAAAAAAACTAGATGTTCAGAAAAGCTGTGGTGTTCAAAAGTAGATGGTATGTGTACTGAAAAATATCAGTGATGATTTATCCCAGTAAAGTAGGAAGTGTTACTCTGTTTAACAATGAAAAGTAGAGATGAATGTGTGGAACAGTCATGAAGTGATTCCTCATCTTTTGAGACCTTGCCTAGATCTTTTTTATGGAGAACAGAGGAAAGCCAGATGTTTGTGTAACTTTCCATAAAGTTCTATAATTTTTAGTTATTTAACCTCATGTAGGCATACTGACATAAATACTTCACTCTTGTCTTGTGTAGCTGCCAAAAGAGATAACACAGAGATCCTTTTGTGGATTGAAACACAATGAATTTGTCACACCTCAACTTTCCAGACCAAAATCATTCTATGATTTAGAAATCAGTGGATTTTTTGTCAGTGGGGTAAACGAATATACTTTTACTTCTTACAAAAGGAAAACTCAGACTTTCTTAAGAGAAATATTACAATAGATCTTTAAATAGGGAAATTGTTATGATATCTTTCACTTCATGCCCATTATATAGCACATAGAACAGATGGTCTTGAACCTAAGGCAATAATTATGGTTGGAGACTGTCAGTATGTAATTGAGGTTGCAAACCCCATGCATTTTTCTGCCACAGTCAGTGCAGAGTATAGATAGACTTAATGCACACTGAAATCCTAAGTCCTGTGAAACGACCTATCTGTTTGGTGTTGGATTGAGTTCAACAGAAATATTTCATATTATCCTCCACTTTGTCAATTTTACTGCAGGCATAAAAAACTGAATTCCAAGAGATTTAATTAATGTGCTCTGATGTTAAAAAATAATCATTAATGAATCTACTTTTCATTACATATTCCAGCTCATGAACACATCTAGAAGACTAGATCAACAAATGCATAAATATGGATTCTTTGCTAATGATGTAAACAGATTAATACTTCTTGGTTACTTAAGCAAGGGCGCAAAGCCACAAATAATACAACTGTTTGGTTTTTTTGGAGGGGTATCATCACTTAACAGCCAGATGAATGAATTCACATCACTCAGGTATGAATTCATGTCCCTCATCTGTCTAGACCAACAGCCATCTGTTAGAATGACAGGACACATTCACCAGGTTGGACCACTGCTTGAGGACAGATATGTCAAGAAGTGTCTGTTCCAGATGTATAGCCAGTAAAATACTTTAAATATCTTCTTTATGAGAAAAAGCTTTAGAGTTGAATTTCACCATTCACTAAATCATGTCCTTTAAACTTACATGCTACAGGAAAAAAATATATACTCAGAAGAAAATATAAGGAAAATGAAGGAGCAGCTGTCGCTATCAGTAACCCCAACTAACTTGAAGGTTAGGAAGCCAAAGAGTCCCAAGCAGGTTATAAACACCAATTGGAAGGTCACCTCTACAGCAACCTACAGTGTCAGAGGGGCTAAATGAATTACAGAGAAATATCTCTATTCAATTCCAATGGAAATAAATAACATTACCAGGCACCACTGAGACAGTTTTTGTTGCCTACAATGTTGGCCAGCTTGCCCAGAGAGAGGTGACTCAAGATAGACACAGCTATAGAGAAGAGTAACTATAAGCATAGGTAGAGGTATCTAGAATCTGTTGGTTTTGTTCAGCAAAATTAAGGTAGCATGGATTGTGACCCTGATCTCTAAAAATACCATGGAAACACAAGAGTTGTCTAAGTTATTACAGAATATTAACACAAGAAGAAACAGGACTGTGAATGTATCTGGGAATTTGGAGAATGAGTGCTAGAACAATGAAGTTTTGAAAACTTTTCCAATACTAGAAGGGCCAAAATTACCTGACTGTTTTATATATCTATGGAAGGACTTACTTTAAATGTGTTGTCATAGGAGGAGATTTTTTGATTTTGTATAAGTTGACTATGGTCATACTTGAAAGTGCTACAGTACAGACATATAACAAAATTGCTTCAGGCAAAAGTTACCTTTCTGTCATTTTTAAAAAGTGTAACTGAAATCCAACATAATTCTATTTTCTGAACTATTAGCTCTAACAAGCCATAAAGCCACCACCTTATCATCATTGCACCAGTGATGCCAGTCTTTATTTCCAACTATTTAAATTTTTGGTTTTATCCCATACCTTCATTTTTGCATGGCAATGCATGACAACAGTGCATTACTCTTCTTTGGGTCCCATACTAAAAGTTATGTCTACTATAAAACATTTAGAAATGCCTCGCTAATTGATGTGCTGCTTCAGCTCCTGCTTATTACGGTAAATGTGTTCACTTCTTGGTTATCTTGTTCTTTACCTTTTCTCCATATGTTTAATGAATCTATCTGTTCTCTAAGGTAACAGTTTCAATTTCCAAACACATGGATAGCTACTTGCTATATTTATATTTAAAAAAAAATTTCTCTCTAAAAATAAAAATTTTCTTGTCACTTTCTTTCATGTAAAGAGAGGAAGAAGCAAAATGAAGAGCTTATTTGCTTCCAAAAAATTCTTTTCTCCCATTCAATAACTGCTCAATTAAAACAAAGTGCAGGGAGCAATAAAACCTGAAGAACTACTCTGCCTACCTTCACAAAGAAAACCTTTGACACTTAGACTTTTAATGTACTTTCAGAAGACTGAAAATCTGTCATCCTGAATTTTTTAAAAAAAAAATAAAAATCAAAATTGCATCTGTAAAGGAAAAGCATTGTTCCAATTTCCAGTTTCAGATCTGCATAGGATCTTTTCAAAGACTCTTCTTTTAATGCTGGGCTGTTCATCCCTCCATGTCTTTGATTTATGTGTTTTAAATGCTTGACCTGGTAATGGGCAAATCAGTGAAAGGGGAAGGAAGATTCCATTTTAACAACAATAGAGTGGACTATAAAGGCTTTCCATTATGGCTGTGTATTCACAGAAACGCTGAGGAACTGAAAGAAATGTGTCTTCATGTGAATTTATACAGTCTTTAACAAAATAGTGCCCCGTAGGGCACATATATTATGTGAATATAGTATTGTAATTGTTTTTTGTTTGTGTATTGTCCCACTTCTTGTTTGTGTCTTTTAATTTTCCGGTTTTTGTGTGAAAACTTATAAAAGGTCTTTATAGAGCTGAGGTTTGTACTTATTCAGAAAAAGTCCATGCTTTTTGCTTCTCTTGGATTCTTAAAAACTCTCAGTGTTAGAGGCATCCTAATAGCCATGCAGACAAAAATGACATACAACCTTTGGATAATCTTGTTTAAAAGAAGTAAAAATAGTTTCAAGTTTTCTTGGCATTTTACCCTGTAACAGTCTGGTTTAATTTGTAAATAACTTCACCAAATTTTCAATAATTCACCCCAACCTTCTTCATGCAATGTGCCTATCTCTCAGATAACCTTTTTCCCCATTCTGATCATAGAATCATAGAATCAATTGGATTGGGTTGAATTTAGTGATAGACTGTGTGGGATGTAAAGTTAATTTACAAGATTTGTACCTTATTAACATAGTATTTTCATAAGCTGAAACCCACAGATCTCTTGCTATCCATGGGATATAGACCACTCTGCAAATACATAGAAAATAAATATTATATTAAATTATGTAGAGGACCTCCAGAATTCTAGGACAGTCATAATAAAGCATACTAAAAACTGCTGCATAGAGAACTACTTTGACTTAAAACATTATGATTTGGGGTTTTTTGAAAACAAGATCTTTTTTTGTTTGATTGTGACAACTGAGTTTTATTTTTAAGATATTATTAAGTACAAATAATTTTATCAGTAATTCTTTTGTCTCTTTATTGAATGTTTCAACTTCCTATCTTTAAAACATATCAATTTTTTCTGCACGAATTTCTTCTTCAGTCAAGCCCTTCAGTTCCTTTTTTCAGAACTATTTTTATTTCATATTAAGGTTTAATTTCATAAGTATGTCTTTATTTTGTTACTTTTATTCCTATTTGGATCTGCTCAACTTTTCAGCCTGCTTTGCCTCAGATTTTAAATGATTTCTATGCAGAATTACTTTAGACATTAAATAAAGGGGTTTTTTACTTTTCACAAACAATGAGCAAACTCTCATCTATAAACACTGTTCATTTTGATCAATTAATATTTTAGGATAGGGCAACAAAGTACCTAGTTCAACACACTAAACTTTACAGATCTTATACTGACAAGCTGTATGAGTATGTATCTGATCAGAAGGGGTACAAATAGTAATCAGGATTTTCCAAATGAACATTAAACTACAATAGAAAACTGCAATATAGTTCAGTTACCAGTTTCTAATGAGTCCCTCTTCTGTTCCAACACTGCATGTTACAGGGCTATGTAGAGCTAATTGATCAGAGAGTAGCACCTGCCTGCAGCAATTTATCCTGTAAGTAGCACTCTGTTCTGTGATACTGCAGTGAAAATTGTCAGATATAGTTCTGTCCTTTCAGGTGCCTGGGAGTGTCACGATGTGACATGGAGGCATATCCTTATTACTGTATTTGCGCTTCTAATAATTCTCAGCTGTCCTTTTTTCTTCCTAGCAGCTTTTTAGATTCAGGCAATACTTGCATCCTTCTGCTTGCTTTTTTCATGCAAAATTATTCTATAGCTGTAAGTCATCAACATGTTGCTACTTCTTAATACTTTCTTTTTTTTTTTTAACTCATTTAAAAAACAGGATTTTTCCTGTGATTCTGTGTTGTGAAAAAAAAAAAAAATCTTGGGGGATTTTTTGTACAATATATTGGTGGATCAGAAGTCTTTCAGACATTTAGTGAAAACAATTTTGATAATTTTTCTTATATAACTGCACAATAATGCTTTGGCCCATGACTGTACTTTGGTTTAGTTTGATCAGTTTTCACCTTCTGAAAACTGTCATCATTAATCTATATTTATTTATCTTGTTTTGATTTAATTTTCAGGGAAGTTTAGACTGATAGAGTGTTAGAGGTATGAGAGCTTTTGGGTGAAATCCAGAATTCCAGGTCAGCACAATGAAAATACTCATAAATAAGAATTATTTTTATGTAATCTTACTCTCTATGGGACTAAGGTTTCATTACTGGATATTTTTACAGTGAACATCTCCCACTCTGAGGAGTGGGAGACAGACAACAGTGAGCAGAGAAGTTTTGAAACTATTGATAATATATGCACGAGGTGGAAAAGATTTTGAACGGTCCCATCTCATTATCTCTTATCTCTCAGAATATCTAATCTTATAGATAGGGCTAGACTCTTATCAGGTTGGTCAGCTTGTTTCCTAACATCATATGTTATGCATACTGATGTGTGCCCTCCTTTTCTCTTCTAATCAGTGAGGACTAGCAATGCTTGATTATACAGGATAATATACTGTCCCACAGAAGTTGATATTCCATGTTGATAGAATAGGATTTGAACTTACACGAAGTACACACTTATTTATCCCAGTCTCTCAAACAAACTAAAGTCACTTTGGCCAATTTTCGCAAGCCTCACAAGAGTGCCAAAAAGGATGAAGCTGAACCAGAAAAGTTTCATAATCAGATGGGGAAAGACCGATTATCAAAACAGTAAAAATCTAAATGCCTTTTCTCTACACCAAAAAGCTTCTCCCATCCTTTCAACCTCAATGGGAAAAATAACTCCCGGAAAATCAGGGAAGTTGGAGAAGGGTTTGTATGCCTTGGTTTGGCTGTTATTGACCTCTCTGCCTTACAATGCTGCAGTCACATTTTCTCAACACAACATTTTGTCTGTTCAAGGATCATACAAGGAAGAAGTTTCTGGTCTTACAAAAGGACCCATATCATATTTAGAGTCTTGCTCCTCTATTATATTTTTAACAGATACTGTTTGTATTAACTTTCACTCTTCTTGGATGTGATGATTTGGTCCAGGTCCTTTTCCTGGTAACCAGGTCATAACCAAGGAAATGGACATGTTCCCAGTATTCCACATAATTTTTATGTAAACCAGTGTATAAATAAGAAGTGGGAGAAGCCTTCTCTCTTCTTTTCTGGTGAGGTTCGGGATCATCAGGTCCCTGCGTTGGTCTCACTTATCTAGAGCCTGCAGCGACCGCTGGTCTGCCACGTGGGAGATTGAAGAGTGTTGGCAATATTTTGCTTTTTCTAAGGGACATGGTGAGAATTTGTTTTGCTAATTATTTTGCTAGTTCTTGGAATCCAATTGTGCATATCTGTCCTATTTTTGTCCCCTTTTTTCCCTTTCCCCTTTCCCTTTGGGGGTGTTTGGGCCCCCTTTGCTGTGTACATAGTATTTTGATCGTATATAACTGTGATGTAAATATATATATAGAGAGAGAGATAATGCATTTGGCTCTTCAGTTCTTCTGTTTGGTTCTTCAGTTTGGGTTCTTCAGTTTTTTATAGTTTTTTTTCCCTTTTCCCTGGGAAAAGAAGGGAGGGGGGAATGTTTTGGGAATTTGGTTGGGTGCCAGGTCCAAACCATCACATTGGAGAAGCTGTGAAGTTAATAAAGCGATGAAATCTTCTAAAGATTTCAGTTTTCAGTCTCATCAAATTCTTCTTATATTTCTGTGCTAGCAATTCTACCTTTTTTTAAGAAGTTAAATATTTTGGCATGCAATTCTTTCTTTTTTTTTTTTTAATCCCCAACAGGGTGCAAATAGCCGGAGGGATTCTTTAATTAAGAAAGGTAGCTTTATTTCCAAATATAGTGTCTTGTTATTTTCCTACCTTTGACTTTTTCCTTCAACTCTTCTCTTTTGTAATTTTTATCATGCATGTGAGATTATCATTGATGTGTGAGATTACTGTTTCTCAGCATGATATACACACATTCATTCTCTAAATTTCTGCGGAGATTTTTATGTTACTTTTTTCAGCTCCAAGGCTTTGCTAGACTACTAACATTTATCTTAGTTGTACCATCACATGAAGCATGTGTTTGAAACATCTCTGACAATAATCAGTAAACTCTTGATTATGTAAAATTGGCACTGTGAAGGAACAATGGAAAAGAGTAATAACTTGCTTTGGGTCTGAAGTTTTTGTTCACGCTTTATATCCACCAGCAGGTGCTGTTAAACTTAAATTCATCCCTAGTACTAAATTTATTTAGAAAAAGCAAAAAACACTAAAAAATTCATTTGAGGATGGCTCAGCATGAGATGATATGCATTGCTAAATATTCTCACTTTTCCTTTTTACCAGACCTTTTAAAAATATCTTTCACACAGCTGGAATCCTGCAAAGTTCAGAATAGATTTTGAAGGAAAGACAATTTAAAACAGCAAAAATAAATGAAACATGGACCAAAATAATTATGAAAACTATAGAGTAATGCTGGCACCAGAATAATTGGAAATAAATGAACAATGATAATACTTTGAAACATTGGGAAGGCTTTTAGTCATGAGAATAAGAAAGCTGCAGAACAACTTTCAAAGTATAGAGGAGAAGACCTCCAAGTATTATCATCAGAATATTCTTATGGCTAAAGAGGAATGCATCATATATAATGGTAACTCACTCTTAGTTCAGAGAATGTTTTAATGAATTAATAGTCTAAACTGTCTAATGAATCAGAAAAGACTTATAAATGTTACAATTGAAATTGTGATATAAAATAATCTTCCTAGTATAATTCCCTGTTCTCTGGTTTTCTACTAACCCTATTAGTATTCCTCTGGGTCTTAAGACTAGAAATTTCAGTCTTTCTTAGAAGCCTGAGGAAAAGGGTTTGTTGACATTCTGAAATCTTTAGCAGGAGAACCATGGTGTTCATTTCAGGATTTTTTTTCCCTCCTCAGTCTTGTTTTACCAGTGTTTATTTTTTATATTTTTGTCATAGAGTCTGCTTCCTTGAAAGTTGCCCACAGCCCCCCCACACCTCGGTTACCCTGAGGGACAGTTGTTTGTGCCACCATGGTTCCCTGCAATTTTACCACCTGTTCTTTTCCCAGCACTCAAACTAAACTGATCCCCTCACAACCATTAAACCAAGACAAAATCATCTCAGGCCAGGGTGAGTGGAAACAAGTGCTGAGTCTCCAGACTGCCAGATCAGTGCAAAGCCTGGTGTCTTTTCCTGGTAATAGCAAAACTCATGGAAAACCTATCTTGAGCATTTACAAGGGGATTATATTTTCCTGTAATTTCAAGAGATTGGACTCACTAACCTATGAGTAACCTCAGCTTCATATTCTTAAGTACTTAAGTCAGGCACAGTAGTGGGCTCTGCATATTTGCAGATGAAGTATCAGAAGCCTTGGAAGTGTTGGAGTGACAGAAAAGGTTCTTTATTATCATCAGTTCACTAAATGAGATCTAATAATTTACTTACTCTAACGAATTTTTTTTTTTTTTTAATGTCCCGGTCAGAAATAACCTTAATAATGTTAAAAAAACAGCTTTGACCAAGAAATTGTCATTAGGGTGTTTTTTCTTAAAATGCCAAATCTTTTCATAGAGGAAGGGTTGTTACATTTTTTATGGGGGTCTTTTAGGGCCATCTGGACTGGGGGCTCTTTTTCCAGGAGTGATTACACATTATGTTGTATGTTTACAATAGGTATTAATTGGAAAGGTTATAAATCTTCAAGTTAGAAATCTTAAAAAGGAATTAATTTGAAAAATGGAGACTCACTACTGAATCTGTTACAGAGAGAGATTCCATTAGGATTTCATTACCTCTTTCTGCAGGCATTTCATTTTCATAACCTCATGATGGCCTGATTGCAAAAAAGTGTGGTAGGTACTCCAGGTCAAAATGTTCAGATATCTCACAGTCACAGAGCACATTCATGATAGATCTGCAACCTCCCCCATACACTGAACAGCATAACACAGTGAACCTCTGATTGAGTAAACACAACTTCATCCTGAATACATGAGATTGATATAATATTTTTCAATTATAAACTTTAGAGTAAAAATTATATTACTTCAATTGGATGAGATTCTGTATTTTTAAAAGGTAAAATTTCCATGACTACAAATAATCTCTATGTTCTCTGAAGAATTTTCCCCCTCTCTAAACTTCATTTGTCCAGAAGAACTTTGGGGTTTTTCAGTGTTTTGTCACACAAGCATATGCTGTCTGCCTTCAAATGGTTGTGATACAAATTCAGATTCTTCAGATACTGCATGAGACGTGAGATTCTTGTTTCTCATCTCAATGTGTTCTGAATTTATTCTTTTTCCTATGCTCAGTCAGATTAATTTTAGCAAGGAAGCCTGAGCTATACTTCCACAGGAACTGAATGTTTGGTGCTTTTGCCACCAAACCCAGAGCAATGTAAGGACTACATTAATGTTGTCTGAAAATAATTTCCAATTTTTTTTCCTGAAAAATTTTGATATGGAAGCCCTTCTAGAAACATTCTGTTAGCTGATTTATCTTGGGGTCTTACGGTATGCTTGCACTGTGTGTATCTGTAATTAGGGGCTGCTTCATCACCATTACTTCCTGGCCAAAGTTTGAAAGATGTCACCTGGATGGTCCTGGGCCCTGTTAAACCAAAGGGCTAATGTTTGTGAGAGAGAAACCTTCAGAATTTCAAAACAAGATTGACAGCTCAGCATTTAGAATGATTTGATGAAATAGGGTCAGATGATAACTGCTTACTTTGTCTTATGATATCTGGAAGTAGAAGACAACTAAAAAATTCTGAGTATATTCAAAGACAATGAATTGAGAAGAATGCAAATCATCTAATAAAATTTTTCAGTTTTGGAACAAAATGCAGTAGCAGATCCTTTCATGTTAGCTGCACGATATGTGTTCAAGGTAATACTGAAGCCTTGACAGGTGCCAAAAAGTTTGCATTTAACTTTCTGAAACACGCTTTCTCTTGTCCTCTCAAGATTTTTAAAAAAATGACAAAACTTCAATCCACTAGAAGAAGTGGCAAAAAAAAAAAAAGGTGATAGCAATTATTTTAGTTTCGAATAGTGGTGTTTCATTTATTATGATAGCAGATTCCACTTTACATAACAGGTTTTCGTTCTACAAATATGAGGATTGGTGTCTGGTAAGCTGTATCATTGCATTTTTTTACTGTCTCTAAAGGGCAGAGCAAAATTTATTGTTTGGCAGTTCTTTAAAACAGCTAAAAATGTTTATGTTTTATTTAGAAACCCTCATTTAGTATTTTTATTTGGAGAAGGAAGGGATAAGTATTTGGAGCATGTATAATTTCATCATGAATTAGTACTCCCCAGAAAAGAGAAAAAAATCATAAAGTTGTCATTTTACTTTGAAAATAAATCCTTAGAAAAATTCTTCAAATTTATAATTATCAATCAGTGTTCAGAGACAACATAAGGCCAGTACAGCCTGTGAAACTCTTAGAGTCACTGAATCTCTGCAAGGTCTTACCCTGGTAACCATCACATGGACAAAAATATAGATTAGGGCCTGGAGATATGTAAATTACCTTAAGTGAAAAAATACTTTAAGTATGATATAGTTTGAAATAAACACTCTTGGTAAGAAAGTTCATTCCACTCGCTGTAGTAAAAGGGAGTTTTACTATCAAACATATCTGTCATTGTGCCCATCATTTTAATCTGCTGTCTTAGTGCTGTCACACTGCAGATGGATCATTTATGTTTTCTACCAGGTCCATGGGTTTTATGAGTGTTCATAAACACTCATATGAGGGGGGAAAACATCTAACAGGAATAAAAATTACTTAGAAATATAACCTCTTAATACTTTTTATAAGCGATGAGCCTGGAAGAGAGAAGGCTTCAGGGTGACCTAATTGCAGAGGGACTTTTTACAAGGGCGTGTAGTGAAAGAACAAGAGGGAATGACTTCAAACTGAAAGAGAATAGTTTTAGATTAGATATTAGGAAGAAATTCTTTACTGTAGGGGTAGTGAGCCACTGGAACAGGTTGCCCAAAGAAGTTGTGAACATCCCATCCCTGGAAGTGTTTAAGGCTGAGCTGGATGGAGCTTTGAGCAACCTGGTCTAGTGAAAGGTGTCTCTGCTGACTACAGGGGGGTTGGAACTAGATGATCTTTAAAGTCCTTTCCAACTCAAATCATTTAACTTTTCAGAATTGGTAAGAGTTGGATATTTGTAAGGACAGGGAATCTTCTCATCCACTGATGGCAAGCTTTGATTACATATGACTGAATAGAATAATCCTTAGTCTAATGGCATCTTCCTATCCCATTGCTTGAATTTCAGTAGAAAATGCTTTTTCTACTAAACTAGAATGAGTGTCTGAGTTCTTAGTCTTAGGAAACTTAGAGTTTTGCATTTCCATTGTGCATTAAATTCTTCTTTAGAGCCTCATATGAAAGCCTTAGTTTATTATACAATTACATGATGAATGAAAAATAGAAAAAGAGTTAGAGAAGTCTCACATGAACATCAGCTAGACCTAGTTCCAGTCCCAAAAAAGCTCTCCATTTGAATTTTGCATAACAGGCATGTGAGAAAGACAGAAAGGAGAAAGTGAAGAAATTTTGAAACAAACAAGTTCCAATTGTCCAATAACCACCTTAATTTTGTCGCAAGACTTTCATTCCCAAGTGAAAGTCCCACTTTTTGTCCCAAGACACTTTTTGTCCCAAGACTCTCACAGCTTCAGATATGTAAAGAAGGAAGTGCAAAGTAGCAAGGAAGGAAGAAGGGAAGGGAAGAAGAAAGGAAGCAGGGAAGGAATTAACATTCTTCCTTTCCTGCTTTAATTAGGTTTTACAAACCTAGTCAGTTCATGATATATTAATCCCAAAAAATCTCTCATCTTATTCCTGAAGGTATTGACTAGTACAGTACTGCAGGTATATGCTTTGGTGCATGCTGATGATCACTCATGAAAGAATTTATTCAAATTGTCTCTTTACTGGTATACTATCTCAGTTTCAGTCCATTATATTTGTTTAACAAATAGTTTCTGTCTGAACTGTTGGTTTTTCTATTTCAAGGGTTAGCTAGGTCCCTTCAGCCTTATATCAAAGATGGAAAAGACTTGGAAAAAAGCCTTGGGAAAAAAGTTGTTCTGAGGGACGGTACTGGTTATGTTTCAAAACATGAAATCAAAAAGCTACAAAGGAACACAGAGGGCTGAAGTGGCGGAAAATTAAACTCTCTGTCTAGGAGATTCCCTTCTCTTTGCTAAGAGTTGTATAGATATAGATGTTGATGGTTTACTGTCTCTTAATAATTTCTTTGCAGTGATTATTTGATAGTTTCTAATAGAGCTTTTAACTGTTACTAATGTTCTTCATGGACAGTCAAAAATGACAAGATATTCCAAATGTAATTTGTACTGCACAGGTCTATTTTTAGACTTGTAAAACTTAATTGGCTGTAAAATTTATTTACAGACAACAATGTGTACAAATGCTTTTATTACATTTTCGAATGCTTTCCTGAAGTCTGTTTGTTAATATTTTAATGCATTTTAAAATGCATTTATTTTAAAAGTATTTATTTAGTCAGATCATAATAAATATATCTCCAGCTTAAATGTGAAAAACTGACTTCCGCCAAAGAATATAAATAAATTATAAATCATTCCAGTGAATTAGAATGACTGTGAGGTCATAAAATGAGAAGCTTTTCCTTATGCTAAAGGTCTTGAGGAGTAGAATTCTCAAAGCAGAAATTGGAGACAGTTGTTTTCTCTATGATTATTTGGGAATCTTAGATGTTATCTGCCATAGAAATTAAATAGGACATGACGATTGAAAAACTGCAACCTGTGTATGCACTTTTTTAAGGGCAAATATTTCTTAGAGTTTCTTTTTCGAATTTTACCACTACTCTGTTTACATTTTAACTTTTGAAATAAACAGAAATAGTTGGGAGTTTGGGTTTTTTCCCCAATTTTGTCTGGCTTTTTTTTTTTTTTTTTTTTTTTTTTTCCACCAAAACTCACTGGCAGCTTACTGCTGTAAAGAGAGCTGTTTCTCACAGTTTTTTCTGAGTTCTTAGGCCTTTATTGGTAAGTGAACTTCACCAACACTATGCCCAGACTTTAGGCAAAGCAGTCAATTTCTTTAAAAGGGACACACAGCCCAGCTTTTGACACAGTTTCAGTGTCAATGTAAAATTGTTCCAGTAAAGAGAGTATAAACCAAAGATGAGTCATTAGGTTCAAGGGCTGGCACAGATAGGATGATTACCATGGCTGTATTCTTGGTGTACTGGTAGGCTGACAAATTATGAGAGGAAAATAAAAAAAAATAACATTAATTAATGCCCAAAGGCTCATTATATCATCCATTCAGGCCTCTGATATAATGCAGCCATCTATGTCTGAATATGCCTATATCACATACTCTGGTTACAGTGCGGCACTGAACCGCAAACTGCAGAGAGAGGGAAGAGCAGAGATCAAAATGCGTCTACAAAGGCAGGGAACTGACTGACTGTCACAAGAATACATACCTTTGACAGAGGAGATGAAACTGTCAAGTTCGCATCCAAGTTTAAAAGCAAGTTAACTTTTCCTCCTTCTTTCATTTCCCCTTTACCCCCCTTCCTTGGGAAAAGAGTCTTCCTATTCTTACATTTAGTCAGTGCTATACTACTGAGTGATGTTTCAGAGAAAGGAGGAAAAAGCAACCACAATAAAAAAGATATCTGATCAGTTGTGCCTCCAGGGATACTGTTCTGTGAGTAGCTGAAGAGTCATGGCAATATGGTTTTCCTAACAGTTCAGCAAAGAAGGAAATGAATGAACCAACACATAAATTCACAACTTTATGCCTGAAAAGAATAATACCAGTGAACTAACTCAAATACTCCTATGGTCCTGAAATTTCTTGCAGAAATTATATTAAACTATAATATTTCAGGGGAAAAGAAGGTCTCATCCAAAGCACACTAGAGAAGTGGTTAGTCTACCATTTTCCCTGGAAACTGTTCAATTGCCTTTACAACCAGGAAATTGCTTCTAATTTCAAGGCTGATTTTGTCTAACTTCAACTTCCAACTATTAGCTCCTGTTACACTTTGATCAGAAAAATTGAAAAGCACTCCATTATCTGATTCTTTTTCCTGCATAGGTAGATTTCCACAGGGATTCAGAAACATTTCACAGAACTCATTGATCAGATGAACTATTAAAGGCTTTTTTTTAAGCTACATATAATTTTCTTAACATTAATTTCAAATGTCTGTATTATTTCTCCACATATGGATCCCAGGAGAAGCCATAACAATCTTTAAGAGTTGGTTCACCAGTGTAATATGTACATGTAAACATCGATTTACTTTTTCTTTGTGATATTCTTCTTTTTATGAATATAGTAAAATTTTGGCCACAAATATTGTTCTGCAAACTTATCCTTAAACAATTATCTGTACTTGGATTTCAGTAGCTTTAGTCTATCACCTTTGCTTCCTTGTTTCTGGCTAGTATACAATCAAATTGGGGACCTTGTAATCAAGTAGTTTGAACAATGTCATGACTCTATAATATAAATTTTATATACCATAATTCCTAGTCTGTATGCCACCTGCAGACTTCTCCAGGATGTATTTCGTATCCCCATCCCAACAACTGATGAAGAAACTAGGTAGGACTAAATAAAGAATTGGTCTCTAAAAGATCCTACTTTAATAAATTTTTTTCATTTGTATATCCCACATCCAAAATTTATCAATGATCCTGTTCCTAGTCCAGTCAGCTTGTGAGTTCCACCTATGAATTTTGTTTAATCAATATGCATGTAAAGATTTCTGAAGAAATCCCTGTGTCTTTAATTACACTTATCATGACTTTCAGCTAGTCTTTAAAAATACCATTGAGTTTGTATAAGGAAATTAACTTCCCAAGAAACTCTAATGACTAGTGCAAATTACTCTTACAGTTTGAATTGTAAAGTAAATGCTTCATTAGATATTCAGATTTAAGGTCATAAGAAATAATTTATAGCTTTCCAGTCTTCAACTATTGTTTAATATTGTCATTAGTTTTTCAGAAGGGCTCATCTCATTTCTTTTAGGCTGTAGGTTATTAAAAAAAAAAAGAAAAAAACCAAACGAGCAACTTACTTTTTTTTCTAGTGGTACTCATTGTCTAGTTTGAAAATTTTGCTCTGTATTTGAAGAGAATTACAAACAGTATAGAGGCCTCAGCTGGTGATATGATGTATCTAATTCCTGGTAGATAGATTAAAAGGAGATGCAAAGTCAGCATAGATTACTATTGAAAATCATCTGGGATGTAACTGGAAAACAGTTTCATTGGCACACTGCAAAAAAGGTGCTAAATGAGATTTATTGTTACACACAATGAAAATACTTGGTTCCTGAGGTGCTTAGATTCAAAGAGACAAACTGTAGCCTCATTTCCATTTTTATAGCTATTGCTGTTAAAGATTTTGTATGTGCTTATTGTTTAACAGTGGTATTAAGTGCTTAGTTCCTTGCCAAAACATATATGGTATGCAGTGGCATATGACAGGACGAGGAAACGGCATGAAGGTGAGTCAGGGAAGGTGTAGGTTAGACATCAGGAAAGGATTTTTTACCCATTGAGAGGTTGAGCACTGGAACAGGTTCTCCAGAGAAGTGATCAGAGCTCCAAGTTTGTCTGAGTTCAAGAATCATTTGGATAATGCTCTGAGGCACATGGTGTGATTCTTGCACAGCTCCAAGAGTTGGACTTGATGATCCTGACAGGCCCTGTTGTGTGTTACCAGGGATTCAATCCTTTTTTCTTGAACTCCCCCCTTCACACAGTTACTATCAATTGAGAGAGATTTTATACAGACAAAACAGATGGTTGACTTAAGGGATATAATACTAAGATTTATTACTAGAAAGACAAAAACTAAGAAATAACATATACCACAATGCTACTACTTAAACTAGCTTATCTTATGGAAATAACATATACTACAACAGTACTACTTAACCTTAGCTTATCTTATAGAAAAAAGAATGTCAGGTTATTATATACAAATTTGGTGGCTCGACACGGACTTTCAGTCTTTATTGCCTCAGGAAAGCAAGGTAAGGGGGGAAGGTCTCCCTGTTCCATGGAGTTGGACAGTTGGCTGTGTAACAGATGTAACAAAAGCATTTCTCTTAGCTTTTCCAGTCTAAGAGAAAAGTATCTTCTTTTGGTAAAATATTTACAAAAGCGTTTCTTTCCCTTTATGAGTCCAAAGGGAATGAAAGGTTCTTCCTTTAAAACAGTTACTGCAGCACTTGTAAAGTGTCCTTTCTGTTTCTGTTATCNTGGGTCCACCCAGGACAGCAGCTCTTCCATTCTCTGCTGTCCTTTAGGGTCACAAGTGAGCTGTACCAGCATGGATCTCTCACTGGGACTACAGGTTCTACTTGAGACAACTTGATCCAGCATAAAACTCTCTCTCCAAGAGCACAGGTCTCTAGCAGGACTCTACTTTATCTCAGACCTCTCACAAGGGTCACAGCCTCTGTAGGCATTCCTCTGTTCTGGGACAAATTCTCTCATTAACTGCTGGGGGTCTCTCTGCACCCCAGTTATCTTCTAAAGGCAGCAAGGGTTTGCAACTTTCAGTCTTTTTTTTCCCCTGCTGCAGGAAGAGAGGGGGGAAGAAGAATAAGTACTCCCCCCTCATCTCAACTCTTCTCTTGCTAAGACTGACCTTGGAGCTCCGTTATCTCAAGTCGTTCTCCCTGCTCTCTGCTGGGCTGGAATCCGTCTCGCAGCATGTTTCAGCTGGGCAGTTGCTGTCTGGAGTTTATTTCTCCACTGCTACACATCCTGGCTGGAGAGGCTTCAACGCCATGCCTGCCCCTGGCCCAAGGCCAGGGGAGTGGGGCCTGGCCCCCACATGGGGCCTGCTGCCAACCTCCTACCCCATGGGTGCCGAATTTCTTACTGCGACAACACCTTCTCTTCCGTTTTCTTAAATATGTCATTAGCAGAGGCATTACTATAACTTTTGATTGGCTTTTTCTCCGGAAATCTACCTGGCCCTGACCATTTCAGCCCAGGGAGGGGCTGGTAACCCACGACAGGCCCCTTCAGCATATTCTATGATGCTATGATTCTATATCCTCACATATCAGAAAGCAATGTAAATGTAAATCAAAAGAATGTTTAAGCTATTTCTTTCCTGAGTATAACATTGCTCTACGTGGTCCTTTCTGTTTCTTAAGTCTTGTGAAAAATGTTACACGCAGAAAAAGCAAGTATAGCTTATGTGAAGACATATGGTGTTCTCCAAAATGAGTAGCCTAACGAGAATGCATGCCTGAAGATGTGCTTCACCTTTCTTTAGGTAAAAGACTGTTAATGCAAAGGAGTCACCTTACCTTGAAGGACAGCATGTACTTATGAAATGTGCACAGTTCATACTAATTATCTATATATATGAAAAACTTGCACTTAAGTCTCTGCCAATAAGTGCTTAGGTTTTGGTTGAGCCGCTGTGTTTCTTCAGCCTTCTCATCTCTAATAAGGATCCCTTCTCACATAAACGTATACGGAACACTAATTTATCTCTTTTTACAACAGCAGCAACAACAAAGCAACTAGCGATAAGAAAGCTTTTATTGTGCATTTTTGACAAATATGTCAAATAAGCTGAACAATAACAGACAAAATCGAAAAACAAAGTATTTCAGAACAGGCAAGTAGAAGAGCTTTGGGATATATGATGAATGTGATAAATAGCTCTTCTGCTAGACCCAGAGCACTGAAAGAATTGCTCTTACTTTTACAGCCTGTAGCCATGTTAACCAGAGAGCACAAAACAGGTTGCAAAAAATTGCTACTAATTATTGAGCTGGTAATTAGTTCTTACCGAGATTTTTGCTATTCTAGGACAGGATTTACCTTATTGTATTTTTCAAGAATTGATTCAGTTCATGAGATTATACATCATACAAATGTATTGAATCATGCCTGTAGCTGATTATTTCAGATATATTGCAATAAATTTTGAGATGGATTAATTTTTACCTATAAGCTGTCTGAAATTTAGGTATAGGGAAGAAACTGGACTCCTAGGTTCCTTCTGTCATCAAAGGAAGAGATAAGTGATACACGTTCTTATGTTCTTATGGGATTATATTACTGAGAACCATTTTTTGAACATGTTTAAGACAACATTTAGATACTGCGATTTGAAATTATTCTATTACCCTAATTTTGTAGCCAATAAGCAAACTCCTGTGGAAGAATAGCACAGCATGAGACAAGAATTCAACTACTTTTATGAATCGTGATGCTACTATGCCAGTCATTCTGTGTGGCATCAGCCACTATAATTGAAAGGAAAATTGAATAGCAGAAAATAGTAGACTAGTGCTTCAGTTCATAAACAAATAATTGTAGTCTTTCATTATTCTTAGTGTCATGGAAAGTTGTACAATGGTATGTAAAAAAGATGATTAAATATTCATCTGTTTTAAATTTGTGGTTTATGAAATGTAGCAACAGACTCACAAAATAGCAGAATCACAGAAGGTTGAAGTTGTCAGGCAACTCTGGAGGTAATCTGGGCCAATTCCCCTGCCCAAGCATGATCACCCAGAGCCAGCTGTCCATGTCCAGGCGGCTTTTGAATATCTCCAAGGATGAAAAATCCACACATTCTGAGCACAGTGACCAGCCACCCTCACATCAGAAGAATTTTTTCCATGTTTAGACAGAAACTTCTGTTTCAGTTTGTGCCCTTTGCCTCTGATACTATCATTGGGCACCTTTGAAAAGGGTCTAGATCCATCCAAATTCTTTACACCCTTTCTGTAGACATTTATATACGTTAAAAGGTTTTTCCCTGAGCATTGTCTTCTCTAGACCAAACAGACCCAGTTATCTCAGTCATTCCCCTTGATGACTCCATGCTGACCTCTCACAATGACCTTCTTTTCTTTCATGAGTTTGGAAACAGTTTCCAGGATTATTTGCTCCCTCACCTTCCTGCAATCAAGGTGACACTGATCAGTCTGTAGTTTTCTGGGTTCTTGACCTTTTTGATGATAGAAGTGACAGTTTCTTTCCTCTAGTCCTCAGTCATTCCCTCCAGTTGCCACGATTGTTCAAAGATAATCACTGATATCTGCCAGTTCTCTCAACACTTATGGGTTCATCCCATCAGCCCCATGGACTTTATATGCCCAGTTTGTTTAAGTATTTTCTGACCTGATTCTCCTCCACCAAAGAGGATTGTGTTTCTATACATGATAGGGTATAGTTTACAGGCAGATCAGGTGCTTGGCAATATGTAGGAGTTGCCAATTACCAGTCTAGACATATTTTAAAAATAAGTGATACAAGAGCTGTCTGAAAGGTCTGATGTATTTAATTTGGTTAAAAATGTTGGTAAATTGTACAATGTCCAATACTAAAAAAAATAGTTGACACAGAAGGTTTTATGGATCAAGAGGGTAATTCTGAAATATCTTGAAACCAAAGTTGTGTTAGCTTTCCACTTCAGAGATTCTTCTGTTGATTTTATACATCTTTGACTGTCATTAATTCATAACATCAGACGTTAAACTAGGCAGAAACAAAGCTAATCTAGATCATTCTTTTCTCAGGCAGAGGTATGAAAACAGGAAATGAGAAATACTGAAGTAAATGAAAGGCAATATTGTTACTGCATCTTTTGCAATATTTTGGTTGCCTGGGGAGATTTTTGTTCAAAGAAAAGGAAAAATAAAAGATTCACTACATGTAGTGAATTAGTAGAACTATTTAATAAAATTATCCCTGAGATATGAGCACTATAAAAGCATATAAATAATCAACCCTTCCAGGTTGGAAGGGACCTTAAAGATCATCTGGTCCAACCTTTCTTGGCAAAATCATGTTCTAGACAAGGCAAACAATCACCCTGTCCAACTGAATCTTAATAGTGTCCAACACTGGGGAATCCACTACTTCCCTGGGGAGATTATTTCAATGACTGTGAAAGTTTTCCTCTTGTGCCCAATCAGAATTTCCCCAGGAGGAACTTGTATTCATTACTCCTTATCTTGTCCATGTGACTCCTTGTAAAAAGGAAGTGTCCATCTTCTATGTACTCACCCTTTACCTATAAGAGCACAGTGATAAGGTGTCCCCAAAACCTTCTCTTCTCCAGGCCAAAGAAGCCCACGTATCAGTCTTCCCTACTATGGCAGGCTTCCCAATCCTTTGATCATCTTTGTAGCCCTTCTCTGAATCCTCTCCAGCCTATCCACAAAATGTACAGTGGTTACTTGAGTTACCATTATAACTCAATGCTTTGAAACTGAGGATACATAATGCCATGTGTGGACAGCTTTATTCAATCATCCATGTTTCTTTTTGGATAAAGATTAGATGTAGAATTGCTGACATATATGGAAATATGAATGCTTCCCTGGCTTAGGCTACATCCTTAGAGGGAAATTACTCAGCTTCCTTTACTTAGGAGTCCGTACTTTTCCTTTCTCCCTGGAAGTGGTTTTGTCCAGTCCAGAAGTTCACTGCTTTGCAGAGGCAGTCTACGTAGAGGGAGTGGACACTTACAAGACTTGTACAATGTCAGTAAGTCAGAATAGAAAAGAATGCCTCCCTCACAGTCTGGGAGAATGCAAGATATCAAAGTGTTTATAACAAAATGAGAAGTTTGCTGAGAAGTTTTGCTTGTTTGCCCAGAGAAATTATATTCTTAATTTGCAGGTGGACATTGGAAAGAAGTAGAGACTGACAGTTGTGAGTTGAAAAGATAGGAGCACTTGGATGCACTTTGCAGCTTTTATAGATGCTTTGGACACTTATTTAACCTTTCTATCTCAAGTGTCAAAAACAGCCTCAAGAACATGTTTTTGCATGGTGAGAAAGTCTAAGAACTTGTCACATATGATAGTCTATGGTCTGCTGGGGAACAATCCATGTCATCTACACATAAATATTATTTTAGCCTTTAGCTATGCTAGAGCAAAGAGAACTGGCCAGCACAAGAGGAATCCATTGAACCATAAAAACTCTTCTTTTTTTTTCAGCTATAATTAATAATAATGAACTAATTTTACTCCAAGATATTTGATTATTAAGACATAGCTGGAGATACTGATTCTTGATCTAGGAAATATATTGCATCCTAACTCATAAATCTATCTATGATAAAACAAAGAGGCTAATAGATTAACAAAAAAGACATGTACACATCCATTAAAAAAAATTAATACTTCAAAGGCAGTACATAGGCTGCTTTCCTGGTGTTAAATAGACTAGTGAAACAGGCTGACCAATATCCATTTTTGTGTAGAACAAATGTTTGGTTTCAAGCTAAGCAGGTGTCTTTAGGACAAATTGAGACACTTGCTGCTCATTCCAAGGCCAAGATATGATGCAGTAAACCATTTGTTTGAAATTAGTGTTGAGCAGGGTCCTTAGTTCTCTAAGCAGGAGCTGGATGTCTGCCTGATAGGTGGTATGAAGCCATCAAGATCTCAAGAACACATCTGAAACTTCAGTAAGATGCAGACAGAGCAACTGACACTTATGACAGAAATCTTCAAAAACCCTACAAATTAGGCAAGTGACAAAAAATAAATTATTTAGATCAGGTTCCTGAGTAAGAAAGCATGAATAACTCCTAATTTTCTTCTGCTATTAACTTTTGTGTTCTACAGTTCTTATATGTATATCACTCTTTCTGCTTCTTCCTGTGTATATGTACACACACAAGCACACACGTATATGAGCATACATACATATGGATACATACAGACTTAAAAACCCCTCTCCTTTATAAGGTTTGTATTGATATAATTTTCTTTGGCTGGTTTTTTTGTCTTTCCTGACATAGCCTTCCATATTGTATAATCAACAGAAAATTAAGAATACCTACTTTTGTTTGTGAATTTTCCATTGAATTTTTAATTGTTGCTATTTCTTTGTAGTATCACCAATCTTTAAAAAACTTCTGCATGATTATTTTCTGTCTTGAAGCCTTCCTTGTAACTATTATTCTCCACCAGTGAGCTATTTTCACCCAATAACAACCTTTTGAGTGTTAGTCTAATGCTAGATGGATGCCAGTCCCAGTTTTTTTGCAATAGTGAGGTTAGAGTTTATGAAATACTGCCCTCTTGTGCCTCTGTAAAACGAGATTAGAAAGAGCAATTTGAGTGGATTTTCTTCTCTCTCCCTCTCTATTTTTGGGGGGTTTTTTTTAAATGTTTGCTAAGTTGGGTTTTTAACCTTTATGTGTTTTAGTTACAAGTACATGGTATGATCACATATCCAGCTCTTATTTTGGTGGATTACAGCAGATTGCTTCTTCCTTTGACAATTTCTTTTTTCTTTTTTTTTTTTTTTTGTAAGTAAAAGAGCAATTTTTATTATTAATGGATGAGTAGCAGAATAAAAATAAATTTTCAGAACAGAAATGACAAGATGCAAAATTACACAGTTGGTAGAATTGCATTCAACTACAAATAAAAATATGAAAATACACTAAGATAAAGAGAAGAGGAAAAGGAAAATAATGTGATGATTTCTCAAAAGAAAAGTATTTGATATTTTGTTAAGTAGTGAGCAGTGTCTCAGTGGCACATTCTAGATCACATAAATACACTGCTCTGATAATCATAACAATAAATAATTCCATTAAGAAGAAAATAATAACTAACATTTATATATAACTAAGCTGTATTTCTGAAGAAGGGGGGTGCAAAACTGGAAACAAGAAAGACACCTGTGCTGCCTACCTTGGAGAAGGGAAGGACATATCTCAGCTTTCTTCAGATCTCCCTCATTCCAAACTTCCAATGTACCTTCATTTCAAACCTTCCTGAGAGCTATGACTGAAGTGAAAGCAAAGATTGACACACACTCAAGACCAGAACTTTCAACAAAGCTTTGAAAGGTCATCTTTGTGCTGAGTTTGGTCTCTGTTTAGAAGACTTTAGGATGCCTATTCAAGTCTTACAATCAGCCTGTTTTCAGCAAAAGCACTTGTAAATTATATGAGGGCATTAAACCTAAAAGCTGATGCATTGGTATTGATATTACTGGGAAAAGTCTTACATCAAATAAAGCAAAAAAGCAAAAAAACAAAATAAAACTCTTATAAGGCTGCTACTGCTGCTGCACTTGAGGTGACCTGTACAGTCAGATTTGAGGACAGGAGAGAATATAAAATGGAAAGAGAATTAATAACATTTTTCTGGTTATTAAAAGCTCATGTGATCAATTTGCAGCCATAGCTTTTCTTCACAGGTTGGTTTGTCACACCGGACAGTAAAATTAAAAACTGAAGAAAAAGTTCACAGCAATTACAAGATAGTTAGATAAGATGTAATTGCTTACTGCATGGTAAATGTGTAACATTTAATTTTCACATTGTAGTCACTGTGTCATCTGTTTTTCATCATCAGTATGATTTCTTGTTTTATCTCTTACAAAGCAAAGAGCTTACTTTAAAAACTTCATTGCTGTGTGAAACCAAAACCCATGTACCTGGGATCAGAGCTTTTCATATGATATATTTAATTTTTTTGAATTTGAGAACAGTCCCTTGAAAATCTAACAGTGGAAGAAGCATAGTATTTTTTGTTGCATTTGTGAACTTCTGTCTCTATTTTAAAAAAAAGTCTCAGACTTATAGAGCTGTTTGCCTAAGACTTGTTCCATGTTTTGTGTAATCTCTGGACTGTGACATGAGCTTTCCACATAGAATCACAGAATCATAGAATCATCCAGGTTGGAAAAGACCTCTGAAATCATCAAGTCCAACCCTTGATTCATTACTGCCGTGGTTACCAGACCATGGTACTAAGTGCCACATCCAATCTCATCTTAAAAATCTCAAGGATGGTGAATCCACCATCTCCATGGGCAGCCCATTCCAGTGTCTGATTACTCTCTCTGTAAAAAATGTCTTCCTAATATCTACCCTAAACCTCCCCTGGCAGAGCTCTTGTCCTACTGCTGGTTGCCTGGGAGAAGAGACCCCATCTGGCTACAACCTCCTTTCAGGAGTTGTAGAGAGTGATGAGGTCTCTCCTGAGCCTTCTCTTCTCCAGGCTAAACAACCCCAGCTCCCTCAACCTCTCCTCATAGGAGTTGTGTTCAAGTCCCTTCACCAGCCTGGTTGTTCTTCTCTGGACCTGCTCCAGCACCTCAATGTCCTTCCTGAACTGAGAGGCCCAGAGCTGGACTCCAAGTGTGGCCTCACCAGTGCTGAGTACATGGGGAGAATCACTTNTTCCTCTGCAGAGCCCTCCTGCCTTCCAGCAGATCAACACTCCCCCCCAGCTTCGTGTCATATACAAATTTGCTAATGATACACTCAATTCCCTCATCCAGATCATCAACAAAGATTTTTAGAACTGGGCCCAGCACTGATCCCTGGGGGACATAATTCTCTCCCTCGGGTTATGCTTGGCCACTACTCCAAACCCAGTTTTTCAGTGCTTTGCAGATCTGAAATTCCACCACTTCTAAATCTAAAGAGGGGTGGGGGACACTGGAGTGAAGCATGTGTTCAATCTTTCTCACCATTGACAAGAGTGAGAAAAACTAATAATTTTTTAATATATTGTTTCTAACTCAAGGGTAGTAGTGCAATCTGAGTACCAACTATGTCAAAAGATAAGGGCAACACTAAGTGTCAGATAAAGTTTTCTCCTGGAAGTAAAAATCCAACAAAATGTCATGTGCATTTGAAGCTGCCATAAACTTCTTCAAATACAATCTGCAGAGTTACCATGAGCAAGCCAATTCAAGAAATTTACCTAAAAATATTATCATTTAAAGCCAATTATGACCAATTAACAGCAATCAAGAAAGATACATGTGATTGTCTTTTGATTACTGAAAGTCAAAATGTCCCATAAAAACTATACACAAGGAACTTCTAAGTCTACATGAGATTTACCCTGATAAAAAAGTTTATCAGGGTAAAAACCTGACAATATTTCTGATCCAGGATTCACAATACAAAGGCATAAATAATATATAGTAAAAAAAATAAAAAAGCAACGGAAAAACCCAAACACAAATACAGTGTTGTTCAGGCATCTAGATGATGACCTGCAAATCTGGATGATACAGATGTGTCTATTTACAGAGTAGCCAATTCTTCATGTTGCAACCTACGGTCCTAATTCCTTGATCAGTCTATTGGAATATGCTAGGGCTTTGGCTCCTCCTGTATGCTCAGAAATACTTTCAAAGAAAAGCCAAGCACACAAGAAGATGACAAACCACAAGTTCCTATTCTGACACAGTTAGGATATATACTGACTCATGTATGGACTACCAACTGCAACATAGGTTAGACCCACTCTTCTGTGTTAACACAGCTAGTAGTTTTTAGCAAGTGATGATGAAGAGAAAAAAAATTATTGCAAGATTCATTTGAAAGAATTCTTTCTCCCAATATTCTGTGGATGTCTCCCAAAGAGAAAGATATTCTAATAGTGAGATCACTATCACTTTCCTCATTCAATTTGCTGTAAATGAGGAAGCTTCATGAATTAGCATAAAATATTTCTGAAAATATTCCATTTGCTAACATCTATCACTCCAAGGCTGTTTTCTAGGAAAGATCTTTTCAAAATATCCAGCATACAGACTCAGAAGTATTTGTGAGGGAGAATTTTTCTGATTTGAAAGACAGTCAATTTCTGAGTGAGTCATTAGTTATCCTATCACAGTTCATAGAAGGGCAGCATTATATCCCCAAAATGCAGTAGTGAGAGCAGTTCAGTAAAAATATTTTATACTAGAATGAACTGATCTTGGAAAATTTTAGATGCTTTTCCATAGTAAAGGATAAAATTCAAGTTAGTAAAGTCCAGATGGAGAAGAGGCATGGAGACAAGGGCTATAAATAGAACTAATTATCAGTGCCTTCTTCCAAGAAGCTAAGGAAATCCTCCTTTGCTTGGCATGGCTATAATAATATTAGATAGAACTGCAATGCTCATATTTATATGATAGATCTGTGCTCATCTGTGCAAGTAGCTTTCAAGGAAGAAGAGGCAAAAAAGTCTGTGTTTCTATTAGCTCTCTTAGTTGACTCATACAGAGGTTAACAAAACTGTGGATAGAGTCTTTCCACAATCAACAGATATATAAGGCAAAATACTAGAAAGTAATACTTTCTCCAAAAGCATTTGGGCTATTTGCAAAACTATTCAGGGCATGAATTTACAGTGTGGGACTATCACACCCAGGGATGACTGAAGGAGATGGGGACTTCTCAGCCACAGAACCGCACAACAGGGACCTGCTCATCATAGGCTCCGAGCCAGGGATCTGGCCCTATCGCACACAATCCTACATCAGGACACACAAGTAGTCTTATATCATAAGGGTATCCCTCTCTTCCTGAGCTAAACAGACCACAACGATCCCCTGCAGCGCTACAGGCTGGGCACAGAGTGGCTGGAGAGCAGCCAGGCAGAAAGGGACCTGGGGGTACTAATTGACAGGAAGCTCAACATGAGCCCACAGTGTGCCCAGGTGGCCAAGAAGGCCAATGGTATCCTGGCCTGTATCAAAAATAGCGTGGTCAGCAGGACAAGGGAAGTGATCCTTCCCCTGTACTCTGCATTGCTGAGGCCACACCTGGAGTATTGTGTTCAGTTCTGGGCCCCTCAGTTCAGAAAAGATATTGAAGTGCTGGAGCAGGTCCAGAGAAGGGCAACAGGACTGGTGAAGGGACTGGAACACAGGACCTATGGGGAGAGGCTGAGAGAGCTGGGGTTGTTTAGTCTGGAGAAGAGGAGGTTTAGAGGTGACCTCATCACTGTCTTTAACTACCTGAAGGGAAGTTATAGCCAGGTGGGGATTGGTCTCTTCTCCCAGGCAGTTAGCAATAGGACAAGGGGGCACAGGCTTAAGCTCTGCCAGGGGAAATTTAGGCTGGAGATTAGAAAGAAATTCTTTACAGAGAGAGTGGTCAGGCATTGAAATGGCCTGCCCAGGGAGGTGGTGGATTCACCATCCCTGGAGGTTTTCAAACTGAGATTGGACATGGCACTTAGTGCCATGATCTAGTAAATGGATGGGAGTTGGACCAAGGGTTGGACTTGATGATCTCTGAGGTCTTTTCCAACCCAATTGATTCCATGATTCTATGATTCTATGCATGACGCATATGTGACACACTCCAGAACTATGAATTCAATTCAAGCATGCTTAATTGTAAGGCACAAGTGTTTGAAAAAGATAATACCTAGTTTACAGGGAAACTAGAAAGATTCTTCATATTTTTTATATGAAGAGAACAAGTTTTAGTTTCATTGACCAAGAGTCTATCTCTACCTTTTGACTTTGCTTTATCACATATCCAAAAATCAATTTGTTTGAAGGGATCTCCATAGACTTACTCATAAAATCAATCCTTTATTAAACAAGTCTTTCTTAAAAAATTATCTAATCTCCCTACCGACATTCTTGAGTGACTGAGTAATAAGTCTTCCCAAGTGAGTCCCTGGCTTCAGAGCCATAAGGACAACAGGCAGTAGGAAGAGAGGAGAGTGGTTATGTACACAAAGACATGCCTGTTGATTCTTTTTTCTCCAGCTGTTAACAGAGCACTTCAATCTCATGCGAAGTGTGTGTGTGTGTTACCTATGGTGTGAACCAATAAATTACATGTGTGAATCTAGCCTAGTAATTTCCAGATAGTTACATATATTTGATGTAACTATCAATTAACTTTAGTAATATAGTAACTATATCACTATATATGCAATAAGACACTAAAGGCTTTTCCTCTAAGTATTTTGAGGGTCTTCGGACCGAAAAAAAAATAAATTTATAAAATTAGAATCACCACTTGACCTTTTGGAAAAGGTACAAAACTGCTTGCTAAGATGAAGTTTTTAATGAGTAGAAGTACTGCTTCTGTTTTTTTACTGGAGAAACTGACTCCACTATTACATACACTGGTACACTAGCCTGGTCCAGTATTTCCAGGTACATTGCCTTATAAAAATAGTCATTGTCTCAAATCCTTCCTACCTGAACATAGTTAATAAACTCTTCCTTCTCTTATTCATGGTCTGGAAGAAAATGGCTGAGCTTTAGAAAAACTCTGCAATAATTCAGAAAAATGATTGACCTTCTAAGTTTTCATACTTTCCTACTTCCTTATAATATTTGAATGCTTGTAAACAGACTAGTCCTACAGCAATTGTAATGTTGTTTTGAGATTTTGGTTTGAGAGCTCTGGGGCATTCCTTGCTTCCTTAATAGGGACTGGACATGTGCTACTGTAAGAAAATATGAGGAATGCAAGGTAGATCATATTGCAATATGTGTTCCCTAACACCTGGAGAAAACAGTTCTCCTTTCAGAGAAAAATTTCACTTTTCCCTTTAAGATTATTAAACAACTTGGGAAGGGAGGTGCTAGGACTAACTACTGATACTCTCCAGATTCTTTCAGTGTAAAGTTGGAAGACATATACCCTAGATCATTGTCTAATCATTTATGTTATACAATTCCTATTTTGTATCAGATGAGAAATATGAGAAAATTAATAACTTTGACTTAATTGCGAGAAAAAAGTTTAGCTCTACTGAGAAAAAGTACATACAGCAAAAGTATGAGTTTTATATGGTTTCTTAAACATTTTACCTGCAGATTGAATTGAACCTAATCAGTGGAAGGCCAATGGCAAGGAGATAGTAAGAAACTTGTTGATATGCAGGAGAAATACAGAATGCATTCCGTGTTTCTGAAATGTACAGAAAGCATCAAGTGCTAACAGAGTCCTTGTGGAGCAATGAAGGTGACTCCTAATCCTGTGTTTTTGCCTTGGAAGGGACTTAAAGATCATCTAGTTCCAATCCCCCCTGTCATGGGCCAGGGTTGCTCAGGGCCCTATACAATTTGTTCCTGAACACCTCCAGGGATGAGGAGTCCACAATCTCTCTGGGCTAATGTTGTAGGCCCATTGATCAGCAAGTTCACTACTGCCATTGTCAGTGAGATGACACAGTTTTTGCATAAAATTTCAAGACCTCAGAACTGAGGGTTGTTAGGTTTGTCACCAGTTTCAAATCGTGGTGAGAACACGCTGTGTGTTGGTAGCAAATGTCTCCTCTTACAGTGTGGAGCACAAACATGGAATAATGGCAAGAAAAAATTAGGGAATGCATATTTTCAATTATTTAACAGTCACTTTGCTAAAGACCACCTGTCATATCACCTAACTTAAATGTGGCTGAGGCATAATACTGTTACTGTCCTTGCCTATGATAGCCAGAACTATCAAGTATGCAGAGATTACCAATAACCATTAAAATTATTTGTGAGAATATTTTCACTAAAAAAAAAAAAGAGAGCAATAAAGTAAAAACTGTTCTAGAAATAGAAATACTTTTTTTCCCAGTATCATTTACTTTAGATTCTTCAGCTACGAGAGCTGATTACTAATGTGAAGTTGGTTGTCAGAGTTCCTTCCATGCAGCCTGAATAAGTAAGAGATTGTTGTATACTCAACGTGACGAAACTAGGAAGGAAAAAAATCTATTCAAGGTAATTGATGTAATGCAGACACTTGATCAGTAAAAAATGTATAACAGGACATTGAAACAATAAGAAATGAATTTAATTATCTAAAAATTGGAAAAAAACAGCTGTGTTTTTTGGTTTAAAAGCAAGCAGCTTGAAACAATACACAAATATGAAAATTATCCAGGATAGTCACATGAAGAAATCAGTCTTGAGATCTATAAAAAACAAATGAACACAACTCCAGATTTTTTAATCAAGGTTTCCTTCACTCTTATCTTCTGTGTGTGCCATGACCTTTAAAAAATAATTTCTGAAGAAACATTTAATGAAAGACATCAAACATATAAGCAATCAGACCTGCCAGGAAAGGAAATGCAGATGAGACAGGGACAAGTTTGAATCTCATTATAATTCCTGCCTGGGAGGTTATTGTTAACCTATTTTCCCTACCCTTTCAAAAGCCATTATTTGTGTCAGTTAGAAGAAAGGAAAGAAATGAGTGAGGGAAACACAATGAAGGTCTTTTTAATCTTTAAATGGCACCTAACCTATATAAGCAGTTTGACTTGCAGGAGATACTGATGCTACTGATATTTTAATCAACTTTATCTAGAAATACAAGTACAGAATTAGCAAAACAAGGAAATTATGTAAAATGAGGCATATTGTTACTTTATCAAAAAACACTAAGATTTCTGTGAAGCATATAAATAGAGTTGCTTCAACAAAGGCTTTTATGCATTGTGATCTTATCCACAGACTATGGTTTTGTCTTTCACTATGTGATAGCTGGAATAATATTAAGAAGTGAAAGTGTAGCTCATGGAAAATGGGGAAAATGCAGTTATTGCTACAGAATGAAAAACTTCCCCCCTCTCCACACACACACAAAACCTTATAACTTCTTTTTTTTTATCACCAATTACAAAATTATTAAGTCATGCGAGTAATGATTACGTGATATTGTGTTTCTACTTTTGTCAGTACTTTCTGCAGTTACATTTTACCACCTCAACATCTATTCCCATATGAGAAATTCTGAAATAAACTGTGCAGAACAATGAGTTTTGTCCGGTATGTGATATTTGCATCTTGATAAAGAGCACAGGAAAAGACACAAACTTTATTTTCATTTAACAGTTGCACAAAAGAGATATAGTAAAAAGATTTGTCTCAACTATCATAAATATTTCTTCCTCAGCCATATATATATATTTTACATGGACAAGATTTTTGGGGTTTTTTTTTGGGCAAGAAGGAAAGAGGTAGAAAATGCGGCCTAATTTCTCAGGAAAGCTACAAAATCACAAGGATGTAGACAGATTATGTTTCCTCAATATTGATTTTATGTTCTATTTTACACATCTTTTACTCCCATCAAGTGTAGCAAAGAGAAGGCTGGTTATGTAGTAAAGTATTTCTAATTCAACAAATCTCCAAAGATGCAGATTTTAACAACTGATCTGTCAATTTTCATAGCATGTTAGCAGTTTACAGTAACACACATCTAACATTTGCATTTGATGCTGCTAATTCTTGATATCTAATAAGCACAGTTTAAATGGCACTATCAATTACAGTGTCATCTTCATCAACAGCAAGTTTCATTTTATTTCCCTGCTATGTAAAAGTACAATTTGAGGATAATAAGCATTGGAAATTGAAGGAAACAGTGACAGTTTTCTATTCTAAGGTTGTTGAGACTTCAGCCCACAGGCACTTTCCCTACAGCTTTGTTTCCTCTCTGTAACATTCATGATGTTACATTTTTCCCATCTAAGTTTTCTTTCTGAAGCAGTATGCTTCTGAAAAAACATATTTTCATGCTATCATGGCTCTCAGACACAAACTGTTTTTTATTAAGAGCAGCTAAAAAGAATACTCACTCCCTTGCAAACTACAAGAGAAAGTTTAGGATGTCAACAGCAGTGTCATGGTATTCCTCCATTCAATATTCTTCTTAACTTTTGGATGGAAAATTAATTACCTATTGGTCTATGTGAAGCACAATCAAATTTGGTAAAAGTACAATATATCTGCTGTGCTCCTGATGCACAACAAAGGGGGAGATATTTCAAAAAGAAATAAGGACTAAAAATGCTGAACTTTCAGGCCTGTCATAATGAATTATAATCCATTACCATTTTACATTGCTTAGTTCACATAAGTTAATGCTGGCAAGAAGACAGAGTCTTTTGTTCTCATGACCAGAAAATATACTTGGAGACTTAATGAAATTTACTATAGATAGTGTCATGTAGACAGACTGGTGTTTGTCTGTTCTTTGAGTGAGTCTACATCATAGTGAATACAGTGTAAATAGATATACTGGCACTAAATGAGTCACCTTATATGTTGACATCACTGTAATTGTGGTATCATGAATATAAATAAAACCTAACATCCTGAGTATTTACTCAGCTTCTCAGGAGGTAATGGCAGATGCTTATAAAATCTCACACAATCCAATAGATCTAGAATGAATATAACTTCACTATGACCATCTGGTCTGTCTACTATATTTTGTCACTTCTTTTGGAATCCAGGTCCATCGCTGATACACACCAAATGCTGAATTGAAATTGCTATGTCATTTTTCAACAGGGAATACCTGTGTAGCTCCAAATGATCACCTTTAAGATTGCTGAGGTCTTCCGAATCAAGGTCAGTCAACTTCTAGATAATTCACTGTGGGCATTTGCATGACGGTCTTGAGAGACAAGAACAGTTCACAGCTCATGTAAGGTGTTACTTGATTTTAAATGCTTTCTGCTTTAATTTATTTCGTCTTTGGCAACAGTTTAGTCAAAATAGAACCAAGAAGATACAGATTTCTGATTTGCAGAGAACATCCCATACAAAATCAATTTTGTGGGTTAAAACAGTACTTGTCCCTCTTTAGACTAATTGGAAATAAATATATCTAATACTGGCTTCACCAAGGTCCTGCCTGACCAACTTAGTAGCCTTCTATGATGGAGTGACTACATCAGCGTACCAGGAAAGAGCTACAGAGTTTCTTTTACTTCTGTAAGGCCTGTGACATGGTCTGTCACAACATCTTTCTCTCTAAATTGGAGGGATATGGATATCGGAGGGATGGAGGATATTTGGTGGCTAAGGAACTGGTTGGATAGTCACATCTGGGGAGTAGTGGTCAAGTGATAAGTGGTGTCCCTTGAGGGCACCAGTATTGTTTAATATCTTCATTAGTAACATTGGCAGCGTGATTCAGTGCACCTTCAGCAAATTTGCAAGTTAACTGGTGCAGTTGATACCCCTCAGGGAAGGGGTGTCATCCAAAAACATTTGGACAAGATGAAGAAGTGGGTCCATGTGAAGCTCAGAAAATTTAACAATTCCAAGTGCGAGGTCCTGCACCTGAGGTACAGCAGCCCCTGTTATCAGTACAGGTTGGGGAATGAACAGATTGAGAGCAGCACCATCAAGAAGAACCCTGGGGTACTTGTTGGGAGTACCCCACAAGACGTTTATTTGTGGTGGAACAAAACCTCTGGAGAAAAGGAGAACTGAAGAAAAGACAGCTTTAAAATGCAGCTGGACTACTGGACAACAGATAACTTCCTATCTTGGAGACTGCTTTTCATATTATAAAAGTGTTATGTTTATTCAATTCATTTGCAATGTTGTTAGAAAAAATCTTACTTTAGATGTAATCTGCAGTTTAAATTAGTATTAGCCTCTTTCCTATTTGCTGATTGTTACCCCTTTGCCTATTGGCTCCAAATAGTTAAAATTTATAGCTTTCCCCATTTTTGTATCTTTCCTTACCGATATTTGGATGTGTTTTAGCTCAGTTTCCTATGTATAGACATTCCCTTGTATGTACCTCCCTTGGTTCCTCCCAAATTCCAAGCATGCCCTACCACATGGAAGCTAGCCTACCCCTGGATAAAATAGTCCATTTTGTCTTCACTGTGTGTGATTCCTATGTAAAGTGGATTTTTCAAGATCTAACCTTAGGGGGTGTCACAGCTCTCACCCCCAAGAGGTACTGATTGGATATGAGTCAACAATGTGTACTCACAGCCCAAGAGGCCAACTGTATCCTGGGCTGCATTAACAGAAGTGTGAGCACTACATCAAGGAAAGTGCTTCTCCCCTTCTAATCTGCTCTCATGAGACGCCACCCGGAATCTTGCATCCAGTTCTGGGGGCACCAACACAGGAAGGGCTTGGATCTGATGGATTGAATCCAGCAGAGGGACACAAAAGTGCTAAGAATCCTGGAACACCTCTCCTATGAGGACAGGCTGAAAGAGTTGGGTTTATTCAGCCTGGAGAGGAGAAGGCTCAGGGGAGACCTTATTGTGGCCTTTCAATACTCAAAGTGGTGTTATAAAAAAGATGGAGACAGACTTTTAATGTTGTGATAGGGCAAGGGGTAATGTTTTTGAGCTAAAAGAGGGTAGATTCAGACTAAAAATAAAGAAGCTTTTACAATATGGGTGGTAAACCACTGGAACAGGTTGCCTAGAGAGGTGGGAGATGCTCAATCCTTGTAAACATTCAGGGTCCAATTGGACTAATCTCTGAGCACCCTGGTCTTGTTGAAGACATCTGTGCTCACTGCAGGTAGTTTGGACTAGAGAACCTTTAAAGGTCCCTTCTAACCCAAACTGTTATATGATTCGATGAATAATCATAGACAATCATAGACAAATTTAGACAATCAAGTTAGCCTTAAGCTGAAGGAGAGTGGGTTTAGATAAGATATTAGGAAAAAATTCTTTACTATAGGGGTGGTGAAACACTGTAACAGGCTACCCAGAGAGGTTGTGGATGCCCTGTCCTGGAAGAGTTCAAGACCAGGCTGGATGGGGCTCTGAGAAACCTGGTCTAGCAGAAGGTGCTCCTGGCCCATGGCAGGGAGGTTGGAACTAGGTGATCTTTAAGGTTGCTTCCAACCCAAGCCATTATTTGATTTTTTTGGATGATTCTATAATCAGAAATCTAACCAGAAATCCTACCATGAATGTTGAGAAGTTTTGTGGAAGCTGAGATGATGGAAAAGGAGAGGTTTATAAATCCTAAAGCAACTATGCCTCACTGGAAAACTATGAATTTGTCTGTGTTGTCAAGTTACTGTTCTTTCCCTCTTATGCTGAAAATTATCTCTGTAGATCTAGCTTTCCTCAGGAAAAATAGCAAAAAAAAAATACCAAACCCAAACTCGAAGAACACACAGAGCAGAAAAAAACATAGGAAATTACTGAGAGAATGCTGCTGTATAAAATACATTTGACAATAGTGAAAGCAAAATATACATTAAAAGTAAACTAATTCTTACAGTTCCATGCTTTTTAAAAAAGAGTCTGAATCTAAATGAAAGGATTTATTTAGCTGAAGGTTCTAAACACTTTGGTTATTTACTTGTTCCATTCATATTCAAGATGGTTCCATGTCATGCTACTTGCTAAATAAAGAAAAATGACTCATCTCCTTAACTGGAGGGGTTTCTAATGAAGCTAAATCTTGAAACTACCATAGTGCAATAAACAAAACCAAAGTATAATAGGATTTTTTGACCAATACATCACTGAGGAATAAAATTTCATGCAGAAGTTTAATTACTCTTGGTGGGAGGAAAATGAAAACTGTGAAAGATTTCAGTAAAAGCTTTGATTAAAAATAAAACACAGTTGTGATATAGGAGGTATTTTTCTTCCTTTTGTTTATTAATGGCCATAGCAATTTGTTATGTAATTCCAGTATACATTTCTTAATTGATGTGGAAGTCACATACAGTGTCCTTGCCCATATATATACAGTTAAAAAGCAAAAGCAATTTGACCATATTAGGTTGATTTTGCTAGACAGATTCAGTTCATGCTTCAGCTGTCAGAACAACTTCTGCCTTCATACTCTTAGTGATTTTGACATTCCTTTGAGCAACTGAAATATCAGAGATTCAAGGCAGGGTAGATAATGGTGGTGCTCTATTCAGAATGATTTTAAAACATGAGGTTAGCATAACAAAATGTTTGTAATGAAGAATTTTCAGTTTTTCCCAAGCATAGAAATGTTTTGACTACTGTTGCACAACACAGAAAACAGATGATTAAATGAAATTATTCTGCATATGCATATATGAATAGAAGCTAATGCATTTAAACTGTACATCTTTGAACAACTCACCTGAACTATTACATCTCTGTCATTAAGACAAACAACATTGCCTTCTGCTTTTGTCACAAACACAATGAATTATCTTAGCCAGATCCCATCTCTCAAGTGAAGAACAAGTTACAGAACATAGTAGATTGTTGATCTGCTGTTGCAGCATATAGCAGGTTTACTGTGAGAACATGAGCACAGAATTTATGTTTCCTAGGTTTCCTACTTCAGTCCACAAAAATGAATGGGTCTTCTCTGAAAGCAATATTACTAAGAAAACTTGCTTGTAGGAGTCACAGTTAGTCTGTGTCAGAATTTGTAAGCTGTATAAGGAATGAGACAAGTCATATGACAGCTATTTTTCAATCCCTTCTCCTACTATATTTGTTTATAGCCATGCTGAAGCTGTCTTTCCTTTTTTTTATTTCCTTTCCTTAAATTTCCTTTAAATTATATCTCTGACCTTCAAAGTTTTTGCTCTGTCACTGCTGTTCACCGTTCTTAACCTTAAATGGATTGTAGCTGCTCTAGTGACACTGCTGTATTCTGCCTTGAAAGCTGTTATCATTTTGGATGCAATTTCTTCAGATGAAGAATACACATGTATGCGTATTGGAGGTATGTGAATTTAGACTTTAAATATGCTCATTATTAGTATACAACTTTACATGAAAAGTGACTACCTTTAATTGGCTTAAAAAAAAAAAAAGAAGAGTTAGTTAAAATGGGATTAGAAAAATGTCCTGTACCTCATTGGTCTGTTTGTGTAATGGAAGTAGCTGCAAGCATGCTTTCAAGGTTAACTGTTTGAGTTTTCTCTGCAAAAAGTGAGTTTGACTTTTGCACAAAAACTTTTAAAACTTATATAATCTTATTCTGGATGTTTCCAAATTAGAGGTCCGAATGGTGTCTGTGCAGAATGTCTAAATCACAAAACTAGTGTATCTTCACTGTACCTATTAGTCTCTAATGTCTTTGTCGCCTTTAGGCAAGTGGGGTTTTTTTCACTCTCTGTAATACTGTAATAAAGAGGAAAGCCTTCCAGTTTATGAAACCTTACTTTTTGACATATACCTATCAGCAAGGGCAGGCATAACTTTGCATGTGACATGAAAAAAAAAGACCTTTCTTTGCTTATTTTCATCTTCCCTACAAGAATTTCAAGACGCCATTAGCTTCAAGACTAGTTTCTAAATAATACCCACTTCATATATTGTACAGTAAATATCAGATTACACAATTCTTTGTTAAATAATAACTTTTCAAGTAAATATACAATTTTTTATTATTTTCTCAAGATGTAAATTTCAACAATCTGTCAAAAACCTTACATCTACTAGAATTTATCAAAGTGAAAATCAGTTTGGTTTTATTTTTTATCACTTGTGCTAAAACAGAAAATGATTTCTAGTTCATA
Source organism: Pachyramphus minor (assembly GCA_013397135.1). NCBI lineage: Eukaryota > Metazoa > Chordata > Aves > Passeriformes > Tyrannidae > Pachyramphus > Pachyramphus minor. The sequence goes on along the minus strand of VYXB01007201.1, from coordinate 211,598 downwards.
TTCATAGTCTTTTCTTCATCATCCATTGGGCCCATATTCTTGATATGTGGGTATCATCATTTAGCATTCTGTGAAGTGCAAGTAAACTCTGGAAAATTCAGCCAAAGTAATATATATCTATTTAAAATATTGAGCCACATGAAAAAAAGACATCAATTGTGTCCTGTTTAATTATCTAACACAAAGATGGAAAAGAACTCAAGAAAAGAAATAAATCAGTTTTTCACTATAAATATCATATTTTGAAAATTGTTGAACATACCATAAATCATAACACTTATGCTTACTATTTAGTGGTAAATATGGAGATTAAATTATCTGTGTTAATTGTCTGCCCTAGATACTTGGAAGTTTTCAACTTAAATCCTTGAGGGAAGTCTGAGAAAATATTTAGGAAATCTTTTTGTTTCACTGAAAGTTAAAGCAGAAATTTACCAAAAGCTTTCATGATATAATCCATGTTATTGTAGTAAAAAAATATTCACCCACTGTTTTTGCAAGCAAACCTTGTCCATATTCAATGCACAGGACAGACTGTGATTGAGTGAAAAGTTATTTTAAAAAATGCCTAAATGCTATTTAAAAATTATGAGATGCAAAGTTGTGATGAAACCCTGAGCACCTAAGGCTTGAAGTTAAAGATCAAATTCATCAATCTAGCTCAGTAACAGCCAAAGCTTCAGAAAAAGAAGCTGCCATTTAAGAAACTGACTGACACCCCAGAGAAATACCATGCTATCTGTGTAACAGTAAGCAAAGTATGCAAAGTACCATTCTCAGAGATGACTGAAGCATGACTGAGTGGCTGAGAAAAGCTTTGAATTGCAACTTAGAATTTTCAGTCTTTAATATAAAAAACCAAGAATTATAAATCTTAGGAAGAAAAAGCCCATGAGAGAAGGAGAATGCCTAGTGATTCATTTAATCATGCTGTTGACACTAACAGTTGTTACCAAATGAGATGTGGCAAAGAGGGTTGCTTGTATGTCAGACTCAGATCATAAAAAGAAAATTATCTCTGCAGTTGTCACTGTACACATATAGGTCCTAGGTCTCTGCTTGAGACAAGTATCAGTTTCCATGGGTCATAACTGCAGTATTCCCTTAATCCTGGTCCTTTGGCTGGCCAAAGGATCCATAGCATCTTTCCATAGAAACCTGGTCATCAAATGACAGACAGGAAAGGAGTGTGATTTGTACAGAGTCAAGGTGAAACCAGAACTCTCTGCCTTCTTCAAAAGTATGGAGACACTCCCAAGATTAGAAAGAGCTTGAGATCTGTTTTTCCAAAAATAATAAATATTCACCAACGCAAATGAGATTAGTGAAGACCCCTTTGATAGTATATAGTGCTGTAAAAACTGAAAAAAACCTTGAAAAAAATCAATTTCTTGGTTTATCAAAATGCCAGATTATCCAACATGGTCCTAAATTTACCATTAATCTGTAGGATGCCAATTTTCCACATTGAATTACGAAGAAGATTATGCATCATCTGTGTGGAAATACTAAGAAAATCAATTATTAAAATCTGTAAGAAACTGAGTTACTGTTATGAAAATATCAAAATGCCTTTAGGAAATTAATTATTTGGCATTCATCTTATAGTTTGTGTGGAATGCAAAAAGTGAACCTGAGGATGATAGTGAGAATGAAAAGGAGAAAAGATATAAAGAGGAAGAAAAAAGGTAATTAGATTAATTTATTCCAGGTGCTCAATAAAACAGAAATTCTTGGGAAGTAGAATGTATTCACGGTTAAAAACTACAAGGTGTAGACAAGTAGGAGTAACAAGATAAAGTAATCAAACTTAATCCCGGTGTTCTTTAACTTCTGAGAGCTTCATCTCCAACCTTAATATTTTAAAATTCAAAATCATTAGGGTTTCAGAATGTAAAATACAGAAAGTTGTATGGACTCACAAACTGAGATATATAAATATATATAAAAAGCTACTTGAAATCATAGAACCATAGAACAGTTTGGGTTGGGAGGGACCTTAAAGATCATCTTGTTCCAGCGCCCCTGCCTATGGGCAGGGACACTGTCCAGTAGACCAGGTTACTCACTTCCAGGGATGGGGCATCCACAACTTCTTTGGGCAACCTGTTGCAATGTCTCACCACCCTCACAATAAAGAATTTCTTCGTAATATCTGATCTAGACATAACCTCTTTGAGTTTAAAGATATTACTCCTTGTCGCATCACTACATGTCCTTGTAAAAAGTCCCTCTCTAGCTCTCTTGTAGGCCCCCTTTAGGTACTGGAAGGCTGCTCTAAGGTCTCCCTGAAGCCTTCTCCTCTCCAGTCTAAACCCCAACTCTCTCAGCTTGTCTGCATAGGAGAGGTGCTCCAGCCCTCTAACCGTCTACATGGTCTCATTTGGACTCCCTAAAACAGGTCAGTGTCCTTCCTGTGCTGAGGACCCCAGAGCTGGATGCAGTACTCCAGGTGGGGTTCCATAAGGGCAGAGTAGAGGGGCAGAATTACCTCCCTTGACCTGCTGACCATGTTGTTTTTTAAATGAAAACCTGAATCAAACTTATATATCATGTCCTGAATTTAAATTATTTTTTTTGTTTCAAATGTATAGAGTAGCGTAATTCAAAATTTTACAACAATCTGGATTTTTTTAAAATGAAATATATATGAGATACTAAAGTCAGGCAAATTGTGGAAAATTGTGGATTTGCTGAGGGCTCCAAGTAAGGGCTATGTTTACTTATTATTAGTAGGATTCAGTCAGCTTTCTCCTGAAAAGGCAGATTCAAAGCAAGAACTTTGAAAAGCTTTTATAGGATCTCAATTAAACCAATCTTTGTCAGCAGTAACACTTTAAAAATTAAAAGACCACTTTCACTGAGCACTCACAATGTGTGGGCAGTACTTATTCTTACAAGAAAACCAAAAGAATCACAAAATCCCCATCCAACCCAACCACTCAACCTTTCCAAATTATCATGGGGGATTTATATAGTCTAAGGGTTAAATTACTTCAATTTTGGACTTTGTTTATTTGATTTACTCTAATAATTTAGGTATTAATTGACTTTAGCTCTATATAGATAGAGGGAAATAGTTTAAATTATTGCGTTTGATCAAAGTAAACAGTCTCTTAAAATCTAAATCCTACCATATACAGGTATTATTAAAACTTTGTGCAGAGCATGGTTTTAAAAAAATTATCAAATTCATTTCATTTTGATTAAGCATACCATTGCCTTGGAAACTAAATTATTATATCTGCAACAGAGTCACAAATTCATAAATAAGAATTTAGAAATTGAGAATTTAATGAGAACTCAAAACATTTCTTCAAGTACAGGAATAATACCAGTGGCTTAATGAAATTCTATTTTCCTTAAACATATGCTGGTATCTCATGTCAGGTCATGTCTCCACTGTAAGCTTACAAAGCCTGCTTGTTCACTTTCTCATACTATCAATCACCATAGTACATTCTGATTTCTGAAAACCTTTACCAAAAGGAAGTAAAATATATTCTATTTTCCTATTCTCAAATAAAACTTCCTAGTAGAAGTGGAGAGTTTTGAAACACTGCATCTGTCCAAGTGTTTACACACACTGAATAAGCCTCCTACCATGTTTGAAGTCATGGAAAAATGTATTTTCCACAGGTAAAAGAGGGACTATTTATTGTATTTTTTCCTAGCCATTTGTAGGACAGTTCATATCTGACACTATCTAGATACTCAATCATGCACAGTCCCTGACACAAAGGGGCCGTCAGCATTATGTCCTTGTCCCCACTCTCTGGTTTCCTGCCACATATCCTATTTTTCAGTGTAATTTTTTCTATCATATTGCTGTCTATTTTTTCGTAAATGATCTTAGCAAGCAGTATGGCAGCTTGTGTTTTATTGTGGATGACGTGGGATGGGCCCTAGCTGGTGAGGTCCTTCTGCTGCCGTGAAGAAAACATCCACACTGTGTCCTGATAATGGACTTGGCAAGCCAGGTTGTTCTTTACATCTCTATGTCCATCTGTTGGATAAATACATATATAGCAGTGGAAACAAGTATTTATACATCTATAGATCAGTTATGCAAATAAAGATTACTGCGATGAGATTGTGCATAAAAGACTGATAAATCAGACTAGTTTCAAAATTCAAAACATGTCAGCTGGATATGATATTCATTAGCAAAACACATTGCCAAGTGCTTAGTTCTTTATCACTTTCAGTCATTATATGCCCATATACATGAAAATTAGTATCATGTCCTGAACTAGCTATAAGTTGGTTAGTTCCATAGAGCTGGTGCCATACAATTAGGACTGAGGGCTATTTTATGAAGAGTCTGATTTTTATTAGATTTGAAACCCTGTGTATGTCAAAAAACTTCCACATAGAATGAACATCCACTAAGGATTTATCATTATAATTATGATTAATGATTTATCATTTTCAAGTACTCTTGGGTCCCTTTTAATTTAGTATTGTTTATGTTCTAAATAGCAGATTGATTCTTTTGTTTTGGCATTTGATTTCTATTATTGCCCATATTTAATAAAAATACAAAGTAATTCCATTAAAGCAAAGGAAAAATTATGTGACTATTCCAAATAATTGTCAAAACAGTAAAAAAACACATCAAATCTCTGTGATAATGAGTTTATACTATCAAATCTTTATCTATTGGAATAATTTTAGAAATCAGTTTAGATTTAGACTATAAAGTTTCTGTTGCATATGGGAAAACCATGGAATTTTGGTTTGGAATAAACAACTTAATAAACTTAATATTAATAATTAATATTAATAAACTTAAGAAACAACAATAAATGAGGAATAAACAACTTCCATATGGCTACTAAACTAACAATTTGTGATATAGTCAAAGGAGTATCTCTTTTGTATCTCAAAGGTATGAAAATAGCAACATGAGTATATGGAAAAAAAATAGCAACTAGGTACAAATTAGGGTGTTCTTAAAACCAGGTAAGTATTACTATCAAATCATTAATAAAACAGCTTGCTTGATTGGTTTCCTAGTTAGTTGTAAAAGGAGAGAAAAAATTTACCAGGTGTGCTGCCAGTACACAGAAGAAATTGCACCTTGAACTAGTAAAAGTCTACACTAGGAGCTGTGGGACCTACAATAGTTGAGGAGATAAGGCTGCATGTATGAGAGATTATAAAATGTCTGATGGTTTGTGCCTGTGCAAATACTTGGGGATGTATAATTTACCTTTAGACCAAGACAGTCTAAGATATGTGGACAAAAGGTACTCTGAAGGTGAATAACTAACTGAGAAGTTGTAGTTCTGTTCACACAGGACGTACTCAGATGAGAACTGAGGGATATCGAAGATGTTTCCTAAGCACATCAATTCATGAGCAAGTTAAATACAGCAGCAAGAACTGATCTCTGTAGTCCCTGTTATTCTGTAGTACTGTTATTTCTCTGCATAGACTACTGGTTTCTAGACTCCCACCTGCTTCAAGAAGGAAGATCCTCACTGAGCTGAGGTGTAAGAGAGAATGACAAACCTCTAAAAAAGTCTGAGAAAATATTGGCAACCACCATGCACCCTTTCTTCAAGCTCACGTGCACAGAATTCTAAAAACAGAGTCTATGAATTAGCAGGGCTGGGAAGGTGTATACTTCAGGTATTCAAATATGTTACTTTAATAGATGCTTTTGTTGCAGTACTAGAAGATAATTTTGCTGCTTATCAATTTATACAAGCAAGCATCACTGTCTTCTCCAGAACTTTTTCTTTCTTAAAAAAAAATTTGATTAATATTATAACTGATGAGTATATAGGGAAAATATAAAATACTTCAACACACCAAAATAAGCTGACATTTACACTGCAAGCTTCAGAAATTTAGTATTTCTGTCACAAGTCTAAGGCATGGAGAAGTCTAAGGACATGGACTATTTCATCAACGACTCACTACCATCTTCAAATATAAAATTAAAGTCTTCACTCAAAGACATGAAATTCTGTAGCTCATACGTTGCATTTTTTATTTGTTTTGAAACCCTCTTTTTACCTACAATCATTAATTTCATAGAATAAGCCTAAACCATGAAGAGGAAGCATATTGGAAGAAAAGAACAAATACAAATAACTTATAAAAAGGAACACCAAAACTCCTGGAGTGTCCTGAAAGTACAGGTATCAATGCCTGTACAAAAAAAGCACAGGATTTTCCTTCCTATCTGTCTGAGCTGGACAGAGAGGTTTTTTGTTTATTGAATGCAAGGGTAATTTTATATAAGAAGAAACCCAAATATGATATACTTAAGGAAAAATGACAGCCTATTGATCCTGCAATTTAGAATCCAATAAGATGTCAGAACTATACTTACAAACATGAGGAATCAGTAAATGTTTGATTAGTGGTTCTAAAGAAGTGAAATCAATAGCAATTAGAAAAGTGGTATACAGAAATTTAAAGAAGCCACAAGTACTCTTGTGACAATAATCAACACAACATCATGAGGGTTTGTGGTTTTTTTCATAGAAATGGAATGGCAGTGGTACTATGACTGTGTAAGGCAAGTATATAAACTGTTCATAAAGACCTTGAAGTGTTCTGTTAGTTTAAACACTTTAAACACAGAAAGTGTCTCTTATTAAAACACCAACATAAATATGTCTACAAAATTCTCAGTAACTGCAGGAGGCTTTAGAACAGGCCCTGTATGACACATGTATTGTGAAATCATTAATGTGTTAGAGAAAATTCTGAGGTTCCTTTACAGAGACAAAAGATCCTCCTGTTACTCACAGCAAGTCCTTCATTTCTGAAATGCCTACCTTGACTGAGAACTTTCCCCTGAAAGTTATGAAGAAAACAGAGCTTTACATATGTCCTTTACATACAGTAAACATTTAATATTAGATTATTTTAAACTAGAATGAGGGTGAATTCCTTTTGTAACCAAAACACCTACATAAGTATCTAGTCAAACAGTCAGTATCTTTGATTCTATGATTCTGTGATTTTTTCATCAAGCAATGTACACATCTAGTAACAGAGTGAGAATTCATGCTATTTTTAAAGGGTACACATTCTGTGAAACCATGTATCACAGACACACAGCCTTAAGGTCCACCATGTTATCTCACCATGAAAGCTCCAATCCTGAGCACTTTGCTTCTAAATTATGATGTTTTTAAAATGAAGTAATGTTTTTTGGTGATCTGATAATACAGTGGGTGTTGCAAAGCAGGTAAAGCCTCTAGAATGTGGTGGATAACTTATTTCACCTGGAAAACAGAGCAACTTTCATTTCCCAGCATAGATTATTATGGATTTCAATTTGGAATGAAAAATAGTTGACATACTTTACAGATCTAGACTGGAAGAAGAAATTATATATACTGCACCCATGTAACTGAAAACCGTGTAAGCAAAAGCAAACATATTTTCTCTCATTCATTCTACCATATGTGGTATTGGAGGACAGATGCTATTCTAAGTCTAGCAGTCATTAAACTGAAATCTTACTTACTGGCCTGACCTTTCTTTGAATTTATTTATAAAAATATTTTTTTGTTTTGGCATAATTTTTAATTTACTCTAGAGAGAGCAGAAGATGATGACATTTGTGACTGTAACAAAGCCTAAACTTATCCTTGAGCTCTACAGTTAGTCAGGTGATATTACAAGAAACGTTGTATTTGTTCTTAAGTTGGTGTATGTATATATTTTACAACTCTAAGTTATCTTTTGCAACCCTATAGATATAAAGATTGATAGTCTCCTTGGAGTAAAACTTAACAATCTTCACATTTTACTGAATAATGAAGAAACAAACCACGTGGAAATAGCTGCAAGTAGTTTTTCAGGCATATTTTTAAATAATTGTCACATTCTCATACATAATAGCTATAATTGAAGATTGTATGTAATTTTATAATGTCATATTCTATTATGAGCAATGTCAATATTTTTACTCAGAGACAAAACTCCACATTTGTAGGAAAAGCATACCTTCTACTACAGTCACCTGGATGCTAAATATGCTTCCTGGTGTACTTTTGTACAGATTTTGCCTTTACATTTGAGGAAATAATTCGTGCTCATTCAGTCTGTCTGTCTACTGTGAAGGGTATAAATAACACCACTTATTCTAGTGCAGATATTGCTAATAATATGTGGCACAAAAAAAGATAAGAAGCAGGAGCAGCATCTTTATGCTGTCTCCTACTTTGCTGTAAGACCTGTTACTGACTTTCAGAACAAACACAGTAAGGAACAGTGTAGTCCAATACTTGATTGTAGAATAGCAGACATTGATATGCTAGGTATATGCGTGCCATTTTTTTCATTCTTGCAGTAAGTTGTTGTGTGCATTTTTTTCCTATAAATCTCTCAAAGGCTAGTTGCTTTTTACTTGGAAATGGTTACACTCTTCAATCATTTTTTACAACTGAAAGTCTCTGGTAGAATATGTTTCACTCCAGATACAAGAATTAAAAGAATGAAACATAAGTTGTTTAGCAGGGAACAAAAAAGCCAACCAACCATCAACAGAAAAATATCACTTACTATACTTACTGTCAATAACATCAGTTATTGGAAATAAGAAAAAAGTAAGAAAGAGAAAGCCAAAATGCAAAACCAGCAAAAATTTCACTGTAGACCAAAACTTTAGGTGGTTGAGATATGGTCAGGAATAATATTTATCTGACTGATCTAAGCAAAACCACACAACTTTAAATTTTGTCTCAGGTGAATGTCCAGCTCTTAATAACTTCTCCTGCTCTCTGGTTCTTTGAGAAGATTTCAGACACTAAGCCATTTTTATGAAAAGGAGTACATTAAGCTCAGCGGGATGGAGCCAGAGAAAAAGTCACATGAACCATGAGAATAACTGGTAAAACAGAGTTGTTATTGAAGAGAAATATCCAAGAAAGGAACAATGGCTGCAATCAGATGTGCTCTTCTCCCACGAAGGTCTTCTGCTGAACTGCCTTTGGCCGTGCAGTCTGTATAAAAAGTATGATGCCTGAGTGTCCAGTCCCTGGGCCAAAATATGCTGTTGTCAGAAAAAATGTTTTGCATTATTTCTTTTACAGTTGTAAATTTACAAACATGGTATCACAGGTGACAAGAAAAATATATAATTCCTCTGCATTTTGCTTCTCCAGTCATTTAGTAACTCCTTTCAAACAGGGCATGATCATAGCTTAAGAATTGCAAGGACGCAAAAGAGTGACACTAATAACCTTGATCACTACCTCACATCCTAGAGGTTTTTTAGCAGATTTGGATGTTCTTGGTACAGAAAGATGTAACTACAAACTAATCTTTTGAGAGGGAAGATAATAGTTCGGTGGTTGACATAAGATAGACTCCTTCTTTGAAAATGTGTAGATTTCTGAGTTCAAGATTTCTGCTGCTCAGCCATGCTGCACTTACTAGCAATAGCTGGAAGACCAAAAAATTGGTATGTATCTTCAGATACTTTAACTAATTTATAACTTCAATGAACCCTGTGTTGTTTTTCTGGTTTGAAGCTGTGAAGGCTGTGGTGTGGAAGGCTGGTGTTTTGGAAAGGGTTTTTTCTTTTCTCTGGTTTCCAATTGTCGTGGGTTTTACCAGGGATCAATTTTTCTTGAACTGAACTCCCCCCTTCACACAACCACTATAAGTTGAGAGAGGTTTTATACAGGCAAAACAGAGGCTTGACATAAGGAATATAATACTAAGATTTATTACTAGCAAGATAAAAACTAAGAAATAATATATACTACAACAGTANGCACTTGTAAAGAGTCATTTCTGTTATCTTGAGGACCACAAGTTCAGTGTGTCATAGCTGGAAATTCCTTTAGCTCACTCTCTCTCTTGGTTGCCTCTGCTGAATGATGACTTCAGGGTTGGATGTATTCCCCCCTCCTTTAAGGACCCATGGCTTGTAAGGGGACTCTTACTCCATTATGGTCTATACCACAGTTATAGGGGATAATGGCTTTGAGTCCTTTCCCCTGTTCCTGTGGGGTCCTTTGCAGTGGACACCTATTTCACCATAGTCTTCACCCACAACTGCAGAGAATGGGTTTGAGTCCTTCCTCTGCTGCGTGGGGGTCCCATTGCCACTGAAGATAGTCCTAAATAGACCTCTCCTTTTGGGTCCACCCAGGACAGCAGCTCTTCCTTTCTCTGCTGTCCTTAAGGGTCACAAGTGAGTTGCACCAGCATGGATCTCTCACTGGGACTAAAAGTCCCACCAGAACAACTTGGTCCAGCATAAGTCTCTCTCTCCATAGAGAGTCTGGTCTCTAGTGGGATTCTGCTTCAATTCGGACCTCTCACAAGGGTCACAGTCTCCGTAGGCATTCGTCTGTTCCGGGACAAATTCTCTCATTAACTGCTGGGGGTCTCTCTGCACCCCGGTTATCTTCTAAAGGTGTCAGGGGTTTGCAACTTTCAGTCTTTTCCCCTGCTTCTGGGAGAGAGGGAGGAAAACTCCCCCCTCGTCTCAGCACTTCTGCTAGAACTGACCTTGAAGGAGGCTGGTTATCTCAAGTCCTCTCTGCTCTCCACTGGGCTGGAATCTGTCTTGCAGCATGTTTCAGCTGGGCAGTTCCTTTCTGGAGTTTGTTTCTCCACTGTTACACATCCCGGCTGGAGAGAATTCAATGCCATGCCTGCCCCTGGCCCAAGGCCGGGGGAAGAAGGGTCTAGCCCCCCACTTGGGGCCAGCTGCCACTCTCCTCACATGTGTGCCGAATTTCTTACTGCATCAACACTTTCTCTTCTGTTTTCTTAAATGTCATTAGCAGAGGCATTACTAAAACTTTTGATTGGCTTTTTCTCCAGAAACCTACCTGTGCCTGACCATTTCAGCCAGGGGGGCTGGTAAAACCCACGACACCAATGTTTGCCTAGATACTGAGGTACACCATTCAGAAATGGTTCACTTAAATCCCAGAATGATGGCCCCCAAAAATTTTCTCCCTAGCTAGTGGAATGAGGATGAGCCTTGCAATAAATCACAGGAATTATAGAACTTATCTCATCCTTAGTTCCAAGGTGAGTGTAGCTTGCTGTGCCCAAGATCAGCCCTTGTGAATACCTCAGAACAGATTCTTTGAGCATTGACCTAAGCAGACATTAGAAGTAGCTACCTATAGTAACTCACTTCTGCTTTCGTTCTGCTTCCAATGTATTATGCCGACTTTTTTGTTTAGTCTAATGAAGTAATGAATTGAGTAGCAAACACATAAAACTTCAGGTACTGTTCTGATTTGTATCTAGCAAACTTCTGACGAACCATAAACATCAAACATTTCAGATAACTGTCTCTATTTTGATATTAAAAATTAATTTTCTCTCCCAAACTTGAATAACAGGTTCAAATTAAAATATTTTCTTTAAAAATCCATACTATGTCAATGCAAGATAGTTGTCTTAGTCCTTGATCTAAAGAATAAAATTTATCACAAAACAATTCTAAAGAAATATGAACTTTCCATTTGGGGGGCGTAGGAAAATATTCAGGTACTTCAGAAACGTTTTAGCAGGTTCTCCTTTACTTTGTCCCCAAACAATGTGTTAGCTTCTTTGCAAAGTAATATCAAAATCTACGCAAATGTAGCAAGAAGTTGTGTTTCTACTTTACTAAGTTACTAGCAGTCAACAAATAAACTTTAATTCCAATTCAGAGAGTTTGGAGCAAGACTGGATGGACTCCTTTCAGATAACAAATATGTGTTCTTATTAAAGACAACTTCTGGGGTTAAATTTCACTACATATATATTTGAAATTTGGAACATATTAACAGCGCTGTCTCAATATATTCTGAATACATCTAATATAACCTTTTTTCAACAGGAAATCTGAAGTAAAGCCCAAGAAGAAGACCCGGGGTCTGCCTTCTTTCTCTGTTTAGGCTAGCCCCATATTTTATTTGAAAAGTCATTCAGACCTGGGTTTTTTTCCTATGAAGACCTTCCTACATGTGTATACACACAATGTGTGCAGAAACAAGTTCTGTTTGTTTGTTTTCCTAGAGTATCTTTGGTTTATTCTTGCTCATAATAAAAAATTATTTAATTTTCAGGCGAAAAACCTAATTTCCCTTCTTCAGTGTTCATCAAAACCAGAAATTTTTTGATTCAAAATAAATGTAAGATTTTCTGGAACACATTATTGAAGATTGGTTTCGGGAATATTATAAGCCAATGCTCCACATAGAAAAACAATTACTTCTAGAGCATAGTACAACCAGAAAATAGACTACAACGAACAGCAGCAATAGTCCAACAGCCAAAGACTCTTGGAGTGAGGAAAATGAAAGCATATAGTGACAGCATACTTTAGAAACAGTACTAAATTTTGTATTGCATGTTAACTTGTTTAATAGGTATGAGCACTGAACAACACTAGATTTTTTAGTTTGCTTTGGGTTTTTCAATTCTGAAAAATAGAATTTTTTTTCTTGACAGTATTCAAATAAATTTTAAACTTTAAAAAAGTAAAAGAAATTAACGATATGATTTATTGTAAAAGTTTGGTCTAAAATTACTCTTGTGACTCTTTACTATTCCAGACTGATTTTATGATAAAATGTAGTTTCCATCTTCTTTTCTTTTCCTCTCCACTGCCTCTTAATTTCTTTCTGTTCCACAGAGACTTATATTATCAACTGTTCTCTTTCTCCTGGAAATTATAAAGTCCATCACTTCCTGCTAACATTCCCCCTTTCTCACAACTTGCAAATACATTTGATGTTCTTTACTGTGAAAAATAGTTAAACTGATCAAGTTTCTTCAGCATTCAATTTTAAAATTCGTCATTTCTATTTTGGAGAAGGCCCTGTACTACAGAGAGCCTGCTGATTTTTTGTCTGTTGTGTTTTGTTTGGGGGTTTTTGCCTTTTTTTTTCCCCCGGGGGAAAAAACCTACATATCAATATCATTCTTCATTTAAAACATTATTACTCAACCATTCAAAGTTTAAGCATCTGCTGAATGTTTTACTTAATCAAGAATTTATTTTATTGTGTTAATTCAATAAAAAAATCCATCCTTCTGAAATCTAATCAAATAAAACTATCTGATTTGATTTTACAGAGTAGTTTTTCCTCTAGTTGTCAGAAAATAACAACAAGAATTTTACAAGATTATTCTGAGTTATCTGGGTAATTCTAATGTAATTTTGATAAAATATAGTTTATACCTTAAACTTACTATATAAGTCTGAAAACTCTCAAGCAGTTTTGAAGAAAAGGTCTTACAAAAAGTGAAATATGAACTCTATTATTCCACATTGTAATCTATGTGGATAAAAGCAATTCTTCAATAAAAAGAATTAATTTCTTTCACTTATATTATCATGTTAATGTTTCTGAATCTGCTTTTGTATTTCAGTGTAAAACTGATCAGCAGGAAATCATACTTTATATGAAACAAAGATTTCTGCTTTACCAGCATTGAACAAAAGGGGGGAAAAAAGACTATAGCATCAAATCTAGAATATTGTTTACAAACACAACATTATAGAGTAGAGCCACAGGAAAAAAAAAATTTGAAAAGAGCTGTTTTTCTGAGCTTATATATATGTGTGTGTATATATATATATATATACACACACACACAGATACAAAGTTACAATATGTTTTCAGAATTATTGTAGTATTTCTTTGCACTTCGATAAGAAAAAATCTAAATTGCAAATTTCTAATAATACTGGAATCTTATTTTTATTACATTGATAAAAAAGCCCCAGATGATGGACTGAAAGTCAAAAACACTATCCATATATTATCTTGGAAGAATCATTACTTCTTTAGACTAACTCAGATTTCAAGGAAATGAACAAACTTTTATTCCCTCTGAGATATTGTTTGGTTGGTATGATGTTTCTTCTCTTTCTTCATAAGGCATTTCATTTAGTATTTATCACATGAATTTGACTAGTTTTCTTGGATTATTCATAATAAACTCACATATCTGTTCCACAAACACAGTCCACTTGTTCCATTTATTCTTCATGAAAACACATTTCATAAACAATAACAAAACTTCAGTTCATAACTCTTGAACTAAGACTACCTAGTAACTTTACATTACCTTAAAAGAAAAGGTTTTGTTTATTTTAAACAAAACAAATTTCATCAGAGTTGTTTTATTGACTAAAGAAAACAATAATATTAACCCTTTAACAACATTCTAAAACATAGTAATGATTTCTTGTTTTAGGAACCTCTGCTAAATGGAGATGTCTATAAAAATTTCAATAATTTTATGATCCATAGTTGCATAGCAAAGTGTACTGGAATCCACTAACATAGTGGTTCACTTAAATACTATACATGACATCAGGATATTTACAGTGTAAGATGTTGTAAGATCATCCATTCATTCATTGAAGAGGCTTTCAAAGACCATCTATTCCAATCTCTCTGCCATGGACAGGGACATCTTGTACTAGATCTGGTTGCTTAAAACCTCAGCCAACGCGACACTGAACACTTGCAATTATAGGGCATCCACAGCTTCTCTGGGAAATGTGTATAAGCAAATGTAAAATCTCCCATGGCAAAAGCCATATTTTGGTGAGCCGCATCACAAGGGGAACTATATTAACCTTTAGATACATGAATATTGTGCAGTCATTTAACTTCCTCCTTTGTATGAGTCATGAACCAAAAACCCTGCTTAGCAATTTTGCAAGTATATCCACAAACACATTTTTCAACTGATGAAAGTGTCCTCAACAAAACCAAGGTGGGAAATGAAGGAAAAGATTAACATTAGTGTTACATTTGCCTTCAATATATATTCTATTTCTCATTTTGGGGTAAAAATATTAAACCCTTGTTTTTTAATATTTAAATATGAATCATGTGGAGACAGGGTTAGCTGAGACATGACTATATTTTATGATTTTAGATCATACCTAGAAGTTAACAATCAGCCTAAATCCTGAACTAAATATCTGATGGCAGAACATCTAACAGAAGAGAACATGATAATGCAATTTTAATTTTATTTACATAGTGAAGTGTGTGCAGACAGAGTATCCTGAAAAGCAAGGGGATATCATCTGGTCCCTGTCTGTGAAGACTCAGCACTTTCCCTTAACAGTTCCTGTGGGTTGAGTTTCCAGGTCAGTGTAGCTAGGGAAGTAGGCAACATCCATGTGCTGGTGAACCTTAGTGCAGTGCTAACTGCAGTCTGGTAACTAAAAGGAGAAATTTATACCTATGGCAAATTCAAATATCTTTGACTACTGCCTCAAGTGAAACTACTGGGTTTGCTCGGTTTCCATGATAATTGCAACCCAAGATGTATTTCTCCTATCTTAGAACAATGTCCTCATAAAATATTGATCTTGATTATTCCCTCCAAGTCAGCTCATATGCACACCACCGGCCTGAGGAAGTGAATCAGATTCTGAGCTTCAACATTCTTCAGCTTATATATTGTACAGTTCTTGGTATTTTAACTAGTATTAGGCTTAGACTGCCAACTGCATAAGATAGCAACATGAAAAGACATAGCGAAACATTTATTTCTGCATTTATTTATTGCTTAGCCATTTCAGTTCGTTCACTTAAATTAAAATCTCCATTAGCAAAGATCTAGCACAAAAAATAGTTACTTTCTGCTCGTAATAGGCCCTTCCTGATATATCTTAAGGATCACTTCTAACTCTCAGGAGGACCTCTGTGACTTTACTGTGCTTCATATTTAGTATCTTTGCTATATAAGCTTCTATAATGAAATAATTTTTTTCTCTAGTCTCAATATCAGCTGTTGTCAAGGTTAAAAAGTGTAACTTTTTGCCATACTTCATATATTCCAAATACTAATGCATAGATTTTTCCACTTTATTTAAGTTCAGAATTTTGATCACTGTTACTGGTGTTCAGTAATCTCAATGCTTATTTTCTTACAAATCTTCATTTATGATTTAATTCTGCTCAACCTTTTATACCTACTACATTATATTAGCTGTATCACACCTAGACTGTTATATCAGTACCATACTGAGACTTTTTAACATGTGCATTCCATATTAACTTTCATTACTGTAAAAATTAATCAATTCCTGAAGTGACTGGAACATTTGGTCACTTTTTTAGAAACAAACAGCTATTTCTTTCCTTCTTAAATGTTAATTAAACTTGCTTAGAAAAAATTTTGCTAGAAAAAAACTTATGGGTGTTAATGTTTCCAGTAGAAGGAGAATTTTCCATGTTGCATACACTTTGTCAAAAGTTAACTCCTTACCATCTTGTAAGAAGGGGAAAAATTATATCACAAATTCTTTTCCTTTACTGTAAGTAAAATATAAAGAAAACAATAAGCTTATCTCAAAAGCATTTGCTCAAATATGATTTTCTAATGCTGCCTTCTTTGCCTTATCCTTCTTATTCACTATTCATGAAGGATGTCAGTTAGGTTCTAAAGTTTCCTTGCTTGCCCATTTTATGATACCATTCTTCAACTCTAGTATCTCAACAGCTAGTTGACACTGTATCTTTACTTATCCTCCTCATACAGTTCTTTCATGGTTTTTTTCCCTGTATAGGTTTTTCTGAGCCATCTTTCTCCTCTTCTGGGCCTCCAGTGTGTTAGTCCTACAGAATGCAGGGGGCTAATTTCATCTCCTGTGACTATTTTTAAGAGTACAATACCACCTGCCTTGGCGTGGGGTACTTTGGTGTGATGAGATTTGAAAAGTAGCTTGCAGAGGGACTGAGAGGACAGAGCAGAAGTCCTGAACCTTGTGCGCATCCTCACATGTCTTGCCACGCATAGTCAGAGGGAGAAGGGATTTTGTTGACTCTCTACTCTCCTCCTCTCCCAAGCAATGTAGCAGCTACCAGGATGCTCTGTGGTTCTTGTCATCTGTGCCTTCTGCAACCTCTATATCTATAGTATTATCACAGAAGCAGTGTGTATCTTCAAGGACAAGGAATTATTTTCTTTAGAAGATACAAAAGATGTATAGATCTTTTCTTACTTTGCCACCTCAGTTGGTCTCAGGTAAATTGGTAAATTTAGGGCTTCAACTACCAGGCACATTTCATATAAATGTAAAATAACAGGTTCATCTCCTAAATATAACAATTCACAGAAAAAAAATCTGAGACTATTTCTTGCAGAAGAAAGTAACAATACCTATTCATGAGAATAATCTGCCAAGAAGCCTATAAATTCTGATGATTTTAGGCAGGAAAGAGAAGATAATTTTCCAAATCTGACAGTTATTACTGGACTTGTTAGCAATGTAATATATCTTTAGGGTAAGCTATTGGCAGACATTCCTTAGTAATTAGGCTATAAAACAGTAGAAAACTGATGCTTGATTAAAAAAAAAAGCAAATAGGAATTTTCAATTGTTGACTTTGGGAAGACTTTCATTATTCAGATGTTATTAACTACACTGCCTTGACACACTGCAGTATCTCTAACTATTAGAGAGGTTAATACCATGCTTTTACTGAGTTTGCTGTTGGCAGGTGATAATTTCTTTTAGACAGTGTAAACATACCTGGAAATGATAGAGATAATGCAAGCTGGTTAGAATAAGAAGCAGATTTTATCCATTTTTTTACAAGCAGCCTTATCAAAGCTCAACCTGTGTTGGCACAATAACCTTCAAATTTCCTGTGTTGTAGGTCTATACTACTTTTGAGGTTTTGGGGGGTGAAGGATAGGCTTTTATGGATACAAATATTAGAATTTACATCAAAAATGTCATTAACTTCAAATTTTTAAATAATTCTCAAGTTAACATCCCCAAACTTAAGCACACTTTAGTCTATACATGTCATGATGAGTTTAATGTATCTTTTTGTCATGTACCTTTGTTAGTCATGTACCATGTTCTAAGGCACAGATTTTGTGATGCTAACATCTATTCCATCTTTACCTAACAATTTTTGGGGAAAAAAATGCAGATGAGTTTCTGCATTTCCATAAAAAATTGTCCTTTTTTTTATGTGATGTATCAAAGTATGCAAAAATTATCCTTCCTCACGAACCATAAAAACAATGGCAACTTATAATGAAGTAGGATGATTAAAGTGAAATACCAGCAAAAGGAAAAGAAAAAATATTTTATCAGTGGATTTTTAGACACCTAGGCATGTGTGTCAGATCCTTACCCATTTTGTATCATCTTGTTACAGAAATATGTGGCAATTATCCTGCCAGAATCACCATTCTTATTTGCAGACACAGGCATAGATTTCTGAACTCTAATGAGATTTGCCTGAGGGACAGATGGAAGAATGCAGAGGCCACCTTAGCAGTCTCCAAGAAGGTAAATTAAATCTTAGATTGAACTATATCACATCATTATGAGTAAAGACAGACGTCCCCATACCTAGTATGTGGAGCTCATTGTGAAACCTGCCATAGCTTCTGTCTCCCAGCAGTTTTGTTCCAAGTCTTTTTAGTTGGGTTAAACAAATTTTGGTGATCAGTGTACAGTAGAACTGCTGAGACTTGCTCTTTCTTACTGTTACATTGTCTCAGATAAAACATGGTAGAAGAGTTGGAATTATATGTGGATTACCATTACTATTAGCAACACATTAATATTTATAAATTATCATGGGTAGCAGTAGCTTCATTACGGCAAAAACATTCTTGCTTCAGAATAAATATATTAGATGATGTAGATAAGGCCAGAACCTGAGTACTGCATGAACCTGAAATCTTGTTTTCCTCATGAATGAAGAGAGGACCATAGCATGAAGCAGTGGGTTTCAGTGGCCTTAGGAGCTTTTTTGATTCCAACTCCAAAATCTTTCTCTAACCCTTTTTTTTTTTAAGGTTTTCTTCAGCGCAAAGTTTTAGGAGTATATAATTCTTATGTTGCATATACAGGATGCATCATATAAAACTTTCCTTTTTAAATATTGTCAGGAAGAGCAAGTGCAACCTCCCTGTGACAAAGGAAAATGCATATGTATTTATTTGTGTGCTTTGAAGAGCTGCTCACAGAGCTGCTGGATTAAAAGGCAGTTCAAGACAAGAACTGGTTGCAGCAAATATGGAACAGATTATTTAGAATTTCAAGATAGCGAAATTTCCTCTGTGAAAAGCGGTTTAAAATGAATTAATAAGAAAATTTCATTACTAGTACTGAATGAGAATGGCACTGCTGGCAAACCTTTGTGTCTCACTATTACAAACATAGAAGCAGAAGTTGGAGTGTTCTTTTAGGAATTAGTGATCACACCTGTCATCTGTAAATTACAGCACATTGTCAAATGAGTAATAGTAGATTGCTTAAAAACCTGGAGTAAATTCAATGCACCAATGTCTTTCTGTCAATCTGAAGTCACTTAAAGAGGAATTTTGCGAAGTTCTACCTAGGGTCTGGTTCTGTTCAATATTTTCATTATTAGCTTGGATAGATAAAATACATGTAATGTATGCAGAAGAAACAAATCTGGGAGGAAGTATTTCTCTTTGGGAGGACAAAATATGAATAAGACATGACAAATTTTATGAACTTTGATCCACAAAATTACTTTTTATAAAAACAAGTATTAGGTATTACATGTAATATGGAAAATCAAATGCATGGATACTAAATTAAAACTTGGATACACAGCAGCACTGAAAACAAAAAGGTTTGTGGTTTGGGTCAGTCAAAGTCCTTGAATAGGTCAATAATCAATCTCTTTTGTCTACTAAACAAAAAGTAAGTCTCTTTTATCCCTCTTTCTTGGGCTCTCTGCCTCAGAACAGACTAGCTAATATTCGTGTTCTGAAGGCCCACACACGATCATACTTCTTCACAAGTATTTGATTCTTCCATGGCTGTTTATGAGATTCTGCTTTAACAAGTGTGATTCATTATGGACTAAGATAGACAAACATAGTGAGATTGATAAAGCAGTTTTTCCATGCACTTAGTGGGCTTTCAACTTGCTATTGCAGCTTCCCTCTTTTAAAAGAAGAACAAGGAAGAGAAAAGAGCAACAGCCTTTCAAGGTGTCTAGTCTTGTCCTTAAATAATCATCAGGCACTGCATGGAAATGCTTGAAACCTGTCCTAAGGGTGTCATCCAGGCTCATGGTGGTCCTGCTGGGGAAGAGAAGAGTGAGGACCAATACATTTGCACTTCTTCTGAAGTAGGAAGTGGATTGGGAGGAAAGGATCCCATAATACTTAAAAAAATAAGAGAAGAGACAAGAAAAGGAAAGAATAGTGAAATCTGTAAGGAGAGGCACTTCAGAGCCAAAATAAGTTTTTTCTTCTTTTTTCTTTAAGGTGTTATTCTCAGTCAACCTGACTCCTCTTTCACTGCTTTCATTTCTCCCCTCGCTTCCTGCCTCCCTCTTCTTTCTCTCCAAAGCAAAAGGTTTTATCAGGAGACAAACTTTAGCAAAGTCACTCTCATGAATCAATAAACTTTTGCATACTGATGGTGATGACTGAGTCACAGAAAGTGTGTTCAACCACACATTCAAAAGATATCAAAAAACAGAATTGATTTTCTTAAGGCACAGTTGTGGCCTGTTTAGGTTTAGTGGATTTTAGAAGAGCAGCAAAAGTAGGTCTAATTGCTGTTAAGTGGTTGAAAAGAAAAAACACAGTAACAAAGTAGAAAAATAAAGCAAAAAAACCCAAGGTCAGAAGCTTTGATTTCCCTGCAGTGACTGTTCATGTTGTTACTTCAGCAACCTCTTTTCCTGTTGAGAAAATTACTATGTATTCCAGATATGTGCACACATTATCTAATACTACAGTATACAGTATTGACTTCGTAACTTCTGAATCATTTTCCTCTTTCCCTTTCACTTCTGTCGTGGTTTACCAGCTCCCCCTGGGCTGAAATTGTCAAACCCAGGTAGATTTCCAGAGAAAAAACCAATGAAAAGTTATAGTAACGCCTCTGCTAATGACATATTTAAGGAAATGGAAGAGAAGGTGTTGTCACAGTAAGAAATTCAGCACCCATGGAGTAGGAGGTTGGCAGCAGGTCCCAAGTGGGGGTCAGGCCCTCTCCCCCAGCCTTGGGCCAGGGTCAGGCATGGCATTGAAGCCTCTCCAGCTGGGATGTGTAGCAATGGATAAACAAACTCCAGACAACAACTGCCCAGCTGAAACATGCTGCAAGACGGATTCCAGCCCGGCGGAGAGCAGGGAGGACAACTTGAGACAACGGAGCTCCAAGGTCAGTCTTAGCAAGAGAAGAGTTGAGATGAAGGGGCAGTACTTTTCCCCCCGCTCTCTCCCTGCAGCAGGGGAAAAAAAAGACTGAAAGTTGCAAACCCCTGCTGCCTTTAGAAGATAACTGGGGTGCAGACAGACCCCCAGCAGTTAATGAGAGAATTTGTCCCGGAACAGACGAATGCCTACGGAGGCTGTGACCCTTGCGAGAGGTCTGAGATAAAGTAGAGTCCTGCTAGAGACCTGTGCTCTTGGAGAGAGAGTTTTATGCTGGATCAAGTTGTCTCAAGTAGAACCTGTAGTCCCGGTGAGTGCAGCTCACTTGTGACCCTAAAGGACAGCAGAGAATGGAAGAGCTGCTGTCCTGGGTGGACCCATAAGGAGTGGTCTATTTAGGACTATCTTCAGTGGCAATGGGACCCCCACACAGCAGAGGAAGGACTCAAACACATTCTCTGTAGTCGTGGGTGAAATAGGTGTCTACTGCAAAGGACCCCACAGGAACAGGGGAAAGGACTCAAAGCCATTATCCCCTATAACTGTGGCATAGACCATAATGGAGTAAGAGTCCACTTACAAGCCATGGGTCCTTAAAGGAGGGGGGGAACACATCCAACCCTGAAGTCATCATTCAGCAGCAGCCGAGGGAGAGAGAGAGAGAACTAAAGGAATTTCCAGCTACGACACGCTGAGCTCGTCCTCAAGATAACAGAAACAGACACTTTACAAGTGTTGCAGCAACTGTTTTAAAGGAAGAGCCTTTCTTTCTCTTTGGACTAATGCAAAAGGGAAAGAAACACTTTTGTAAATATTTTACCAAAAGAAGACACCTTTCTCTTGGACTGAAAAGGAAAAAAAAAAGCTAAGAGAAATGCTTTTGTTACATCTGTCACCTGGCCAAATGTCCAACTCCATGGAACAGAGAGACCTTCCCCCCTTACCTTGCTTTCCTGAGGCAATAGACTGAAATTCCCGAGATGAGCCACCAAAATTGTATATAACAACCTGATATTCTTTTTTCTATAGGATAAGCTAGTTTAATTAGTATTGATGTAGTATATGTTATTTCCTAGTTTTTATCTTTCTAGTAATAAATCTTAGTATTATATCCCTTAAGTCAAGCCTCAGTTTTGTCTGTATAAAACCTCTCTCAATTGATAGTAACTGTGTGAAGGAAGGAGTTCGAGCAAAAAGGATTGATCCCTGCGGTAACCCACGACAACTTCATAGTAGGTTTTGTAGATTCTGTGAACAGTATGAAAAGGAAATAATTACTACAGTGCCAAACATCCTCTTTTCCCTTGAAGCTCCATGGCAGCTGAAGGTACAAAGCCCTCTTATGGAATAAAACCCAAGCTTATTCTAGCCAATCAGCAGTTTCCCAGTTGCTCTCATTTTGTTTCTCTGGATTTAAAAGACATGTGCATGGAAGGTAAAAATAATTTAGCAAATAATTATGTTGCAAGCAATTACTCTAATATTACTTACTGAGTTCTAAACAACAAATTTTCTTTAGTTGGTTCTCCTTTTGCACTTCATCAGTTTGAGGTTTCTTGCTTTAAAGTTCATATGCTAGGGTTTCCCAGTCCTAATATGTTCGTTTCTCTGTATCCAAAGTCATCTTGACACTGAAATACTTTATTGGCCTTACTTCAAAGGCTGTTGCCTGAGAACACACAAAACTGCCATGGTCTTGCTGTCCTGAAACATGTTCATTCACCCCTAGTGCAAGAGAACAATCCACCCACAGAGTCAAAGTATTTGATTTATTTAGATTTCTGGCAAATCCACAAAGCTAGCTCAGTGATTATCTTAACTTTTCACTATACATACATTTTAGCAAACCAAGGCATTAATGTTCATTGGCTACAAGTTCCGTAGTTCTCTTATTAATTAGTATTCTGTCTTCTATTGCTTAATTGATTCTCTCTCTTCTTATGCTGATTAGTGCACATGCTCAGTTTCTTCTTGTGGGTTTCTTGGGTCAGCAGTTGCGATCACTCTTTGCCAGAATTACCCTTTACCTTGTTTGATGAGTTGACCATGTTTGTTGCTCATAATCTGGCTTTACTTCAATTATTTTGCCCACTGTCCTTGATTCTTTTGTGAATTTTAAGAGAGTATTTTAACAAGATAATTTTCTCACAATTTTCTTCATGGATCTTTTTTCCTTCCACTTTTGAATACAGCAGGTTTTGCTTCAAACATGAACACAAGAATACAATAAAGGCAAAACAGAATGGTTGTTTTTCTCCTCTTGCCAACCTTGAGTGTCTCCCCGTCCAGCTCTTAGCACTACGTTGGGGTAACAGATCAGACAAGGTTTTCCCAATAACATACACAAGTTTGTTATAGCAAGCACAATTGTTTCCTCATGGTCTAAAGTCCCTACTCATCCATTCTGATGCCATGCACATCCACCAGCCATTCTCACACACTTTCATACTTGCATTTGCTGAGTTAGGGTAAATGAATTGTACTGTAATCTAGTAGTTATCATATTATCCAGAAAGGTTAAGGTGACATGTTTTTTAGCTAATAAGGAAATTAAAAATGTGACTTTGCTGCTATGTTGTTGCTAATCAATGAAATATTAATTTACAATTTCTTAATAGAACTATAGATATGCTATAAAATCCTATCACAAGGATTAATATATTGTTTGACTGAAGTGTGTTATGGAGTAATAAACTTCTTCTACTGGTTACTATATTAAGTTATCTTTATCTATTTGATATATTCTTCATTTCCTAGCCACAGCACAATAATGTGATTAAGAAATTGTTGCTTGGGAGCTTTCATATAATGGTCCTGAACACTATTCTTCTGCAAGATTATATTAAATAATTGCTTTACTTTCAGCAATAATGCTAATCATAGCACACTCACACACTTTTTTTCTTTCAGAAATAACTCTAACCTGACTAGGCTGGACAAAACTTACCAGGTAACAAGTAGGACTGAACATACACATAGATACCTGAAGAAACAGCAAAAATTACTGGTCTTCACCACGTGTTTGAAAGTCTAAAAGCAACTGCATACAGATACAGACAATATCTCTCAAAAATTTAGTGTGCTACTTCAAAACAGACAGTCTGTTACCAGAAGAATCTTTTTTTTCTTCATGTCACAGGAAATATTAGTTTAAATCTGAAAACAACAGAGGAATAATTTTTATCTCTCAAATTCATCTCTCAGCAGTCTGTGTTATGTATTCTACAGGAAGCAAATATCTCAACAGGCATGTAAATTAAATTATTTTCTAATTTGTATATATCTTGTATAATACATAATTTTAACATGGAACAATTATTTTTGTTATCCTCTGTAACAGCTATAAAGGTTTTTGTTCAAGTTGTTTAGTATACCATTTGTATACCTCGATAATTTTTTTCTTTTATGTCCGTCATCTGAGGTTTAAACCTTAATGATTTTATCCATGAAACTGAAGGAATATATTTTCTTTAAGAAATACTGTACCACATAGGCAGAAATAATCTGACTTTTGCTTTTAAAATCTGTGATTTGAATACTGATGTGGACCACTACTTTAACCACCGTAACACAAGAGAGCTTAATGAATAAAATATTAGTTTGATTACCCATATGAATACTGAAGAAAATCTGTATTTCCTTTCAGGCTGTTAATTTACTGGAAGTTTTTTTGTGGCTGTCGAATGTTCAACTTAAATGTTTAAATATCACAATTTGCTGAAGGGAATTACTTTGAAGAATGATGCTGATCCCAACAGGAGCAGATGTCTACTTATGTGCTCCAACAATCTCAACTAAAATTCAGTAATGAATACTTCTAATCAGCTGCTTACAAATAATAAAAGGGCCAAGAGTTATTCACAGGAAAAAAAAGCCCCAATAACCTGTGAAGTGGTGGTAAAATTATAAGGTTCTAACAAGTCACAGACTTTGAAAGACAAAATTCTCAAATTTATCAGATGAATATCTCAGATAGTTAATTTTTACTCTCCTTGCAGATGAAGGTGGTTTTCAGAGTAACTACCAATTAATTGAAGAGAGGAATAAAACAAGTGTATACATTTCAGCGCTGGTTTAGTGACCCTAATTAACATTGACAAAGCCCTTTGAATTCTAGGTTTTGACATAAATAATTCTTAAATTGCAGGTCCAAATCCAAGGAAATGATTCAGGGAGTATTTTTAAATTATTTTTTTTCATATTTTACATCTGCAAGAATTTCTACCAGATTTACTGCTTTGTCTCAACACTACAACACAGATTTTAGATATTTCTATGATCCAGTTAGCTGTAACATAGACATCAGAATTGTCTCTCAACAGTTTTCCACTACCTGTACAAAGTCTATCAAGGTTGTCACTGTTGGATCCACTGTGAAAAGAGGTGCTCAGTATTAACAAATTTCACTGAATTTGTCTTAAACACTTTTGTTCCCATTTATGTATGTTTCAAAAGGCTTAATTCTGCATCTGTTCCTTAAATTGTTGTCAGGGTCCTGAGTGCATCCCCCTCCTGGAGGTTTGATGAATGACTTCAAGCATTATCATTACCCTTTACTTTCTATATCTGTAATTGGATGCAGCAAATACAAACATACTGCTGCTGGGCTTCAAATGTACCAAGTCAGATTAATTAAAATATTTTTAATCTAACTCCTTTTAGCTGCTTATATAACAAGAACCATAAAATTGCAACTAGTTCCATTGTAAAAAAAAGAATCTTTTTCTTCAGTATTTCCCTACAGTAAACCAAAATGAAATCACTGTTCCTGTGCTTATAAGGAGTGCAAACAGGAAACTTCCTCACTGGAAATTAAACTTTTGGCTTTCACTTAGTCAATTATTTTTTAAATAGTAGAAGCAAGCATTTTTAAATGGTAGAGCAAGAATCACATCTCACTTCCTCTGTAAGCCACAAAAGCAATTAACCTTGCAAAAAACTATGCCCTTCTTTGCTTGAAACATCAACCAAATTCTCTCCTTTGAAGTATCAGAGCTGTTAGAAGTATTTTAGAATCTTCAAACAAGGAAGCCTCCAATCTCCTATGCAGCATTCCTTGCTTTTTTTCTGAGATCCATGAAATTTCCTTGAATTCCACTTGTATTCCAAGATGCAGAAAACGGCTGAGGTATAATTTCCAAATCAAGTGTGCTTCTTCAGCAATGCTCACCCTGAATCCACCCTGTATTTTTGATCATTTTGGAGCATGACTTCTCCTGTACTGCCTTAGGGACCTCTTCTCTCTTACACAAACCTGTATTTGTCAAATTTCTGATAAGGTCATGAAATTATCACCTCTGTCCATCTTCTGTCCTTGTGCTACATTGCCAATTGTTCTCAGACCTTTGTAGAATAAACTGGTGGCCTGTCTCCTGTGCTTTAATAGGTCCACCAGTTGGCTTATAACAATTAAATAAATCAAAGAAGTTTCTGTGCAGCATGACAGTTACAGAGGCTCAACTGCCTCTTAGCAGGGTCTTGTCCTCAAAGCAAGACAACAGGGAACTACATCAGCAGAAATCTTGTACCAACCATATTTTTGATCTTTTTCTGTGATGTAATGCACAAATCCATGCAGCAGATGAGGGAAATCTGGTTCTGTGCAGACAGAAAGCCAAGTGTGCTGGGAGATCAGTGTGACAGCACAGTCTGCAGGAACAAGGAAAGGTGCCCTGGGCTGGTGTCAGATGACACTGGCATATTTTTGTTATATTAGCATTCTGTAGAAGTAAGGCCTTCTTTTCAATTACTCCCCTTTGTTTCTTCTTCACTGCCATTTTACTTTAAAAAAAGGTTGCAGGACAACTGCCTTGAAACAAAAAAAAAATTCAATGGTTAAGCTTTTTGTTGCTTGTTCAAACGAATTCCTCATAAACATCCCATTTGAAAGTGTCATCAATTCCCGTAGGGAAGAAGGACTTGCCTCTTAAGAAGCAGATTAAACCCTTTAGGGGAATAAGCATTAAGCAGTTTGAGCAGCAATTTGACCCATCTGCCTTACGCAGTGATGTTTCTCTTCCCCTGCACATAGAGATCTGACTGACAGATTTTTTTAATGCTTAATCTTCTGGTCTGCAAGACTTCCAGCATCTACAATCACAGGCACATTAGGGATCCTGTCCCCTGCTTGCATTTTCCTTTCTCTCTTTTTAATGTAGGATTTGGACCATCAAACCTGCTCTTATTAACAAAACATAGTTTTGAAAGGATATCAGAAAGCAAAATGCTTGTACTTATTTCACAGCTACTTTTTCACTTGCAGTCTGTGTTATCCCTGCATAAGGGTTTGCAGCCAATTCTGCAGAAAATCTCCAGAAAAATATTTTTAATTTTTTTTTTTTTTTTAATGAAAAAGGAGTCACTACAGTTTGCATGTGTATCAGGAATTCTTGGTCTCTTAACCCTTTCTTTAAAGGGAAACATTAAGAACAAAGGAAGTGCTGGAGCCATACTTTTTCAGAAGGCAGAAATTCATCAGAACATAGGGAGAAGTGTAGAAATGTCTCGAAGAAATTAATGTAAATCTCAACGGTCTTGAATCTTTCAAATTAATATTTCATTTAGAATGGGTAAAATACTAAATGTAGGGACACTTCTCTGTCCAGAGCTTGAGTGTACCTCATGTAAAATTGGAGAATAACTCTCATTGTACATACAGAAAACACCTATTTTCCAAATCAAACTTAGGAATGCTAGTAAAGCTCTTCTGTGAAGAATATCTAGTTTCTTCCAGGACCTTTTTATCCTTTGTCCTTTGTCTCAGCCTAGTTAAAGCTGAGAGAAAAACAAAGTCCGGGCCTAATATGAGCAGGTCTGAAGAGAACTAGGCAAAAGAGAACTTGGCAAAAGAAACTGAGGGCAGCAAAAAATTTCTCTCTGGAGGTTTTGGGTTCTTTTTTTTCCTTAGTGGAAGAGCCAACTTTTTCAAGGATCTTGACTCAAGTTAAGGTTGGGACAAAACAGAAAATCTAAAATTTCAACTGGAGCAGGGCTGGATAAGGACTACCAAGGCCTTCCTTCCAAATTGTTGTTGTGGGCAATAGGAAACAGCACACATACAGAATTAAGAATCAGTTATTACTGTATTTTATCTTTTAACAGTTGAATAGTCCAGATTGTCTAGTTAATGCTTCATTAACAATTAAGCTAATTCTTGAACATAAT
This sequence comes from Pachyramphus minor, assembly GCA_013397135.1. Lineage (NCBI taxonomy): Eukaryota > Metazoa > Chordata > Aves > Passeriformes > Tyrannidae > Pachyramphus > Pachyramphus minor. Next base: position 183,296 of record VYXB01007201.1, on the reverse strand, counting down.
TTTATAATGTCTGCCTCTGTTCTCTGACATCCATTCAGTGTCCTTCTCTCTCCGAATGTTGACAGTTTCAATCCTCCTCAAGAAGACTGGAGGACAGGAAGGTATTAACAGCTTTCTTCTTACTATTTTGCGTTGCAGCAATACAAATCATATTCAAGATGAAGGCTGCTGCCTTTCATTTTCTTTAGGGAAAGAAAAACAACCCACAGACAATTTTTAATATGATAACTCTGTTTCCCACTACACTAATTTAACTTGTCAAAAGATATATTTAAACACTTTTTGGGGTTCCTCTTATATTTTCCATTATCTCTGTGATATCTACTGTATTGATCACTCAGTACACATAAATACTGTAAATACAAGACTAGCACTAGAATTTATTATGGGAGAAAGAGAGAGATTCAACTTCACATTTGAAAAGATAGTTATTTCCAAGAGTAACCTTATGCAAACTTATCCCTCAGGAGAGTAGTGATTGGGAGCTCAGGTCTATGATCTTTCCTTATATTCATATATTTCCTCATTTCCCATGTTCACTGTAAGAACTGGTATCTAGGACTTCACATGGGAAAAGAGTTTTGAGAAACATTATATCACTGTGCTAAGTTGAGCTCTTTGTTTTATACACAGTCATTTTCCTTGAAAAACATACAGAATGAAAAATACTGCACTAATTCCATGCCTCAGTATATGAACTCACCTTGGGTACCCTTACTCTGGGTGACTTTATCAAAAAAATCATAAAGAATGTTTTGATGTATGTTCTGAAAACAACAAAAGAGCTTTCATTTTGTTTGTGTGGCAAGTTCTGGTAGTGGGGATGCAAGGATGTATTCTGTGAGAAGATGCCAGAAGCTGCTCCCATATAGGACACAGACAGTTTTAGCAATAGGAAGGATGTACCTGCTACTGGCCAAGGCTGAGTCCACCAGTAGCCTCTACAATAAGAGGTTACAGTGCCTCTACAATAAGATATTTGTCAAGGGGTAAAAACCACTGAGGAACAGCAGTTGAGAGGAAGGAATAAGAACCTGTGAGAGAAACAGCTTTGCAGCCATCAAGTTCAATGCAGAAGGTGGGATGAGGAGGTGCTCCAGGTGCTGGAGATGAGATTCCCCTACAGCCCATGATGAAGACCATGGTGAGGCAGGATGACCCCCTGAAGCCTGTGGAGGTCCATGCTGGATTAGATATCCACCTAAAATTTGTGATGGAACCCCACACCGGAACAGGTGGATGTGTCCTGAAGGAAGCTGTGACCACTTGGAGAGCCTGTGCTGGAGAGATACCTGTCAGGAACTGCAGCCCCGTGGAGAGAAGCCCACACTAGAGCAGATCTTCTGGCAAGACCTATGGCCACAAATAGGACCCACATTGGAGCAGTTTACTCCTAAAACACAGTATTGAAGCAGTTCATGAAGAACAGCAGCCTGTGGGAAGGATCCAGATTGGAGGTGGAACTCCACACTTGATCAGGGGAAGATCATGAGGAGGAAGGATTGGCAATGTGAACTGACAGCAGTCCCCATTCCCCATCCCTCTGTGCCACTGGGTCAAGGGAGGAGGTAGAGAAATTGGGAGTGAAGTTGAGCCCAGGAAGAAAGGAAAAGTGTGGGGAAAGTGTTTTTAGATTTGTTCTTATTTCATATTATCCTACTCTGATTCTGATTGGGCACAAATTAAATTAAGTATTGCATCACCTTAGCCTTGAAAATAGTATTAATTTTCATTATGAAAGATGTATTAAGGCATTGAAATTCCTCATGCATTTTACATATGCTTCTGTATGCAAATCCAGCCTTTCCCAGATACTTCTGGAAACGAAGTTTTAACATTTGAGAACTGAAAACGTAATGATTTTTAGACCATTCTGTCAAGTAGAATGCACATGACCCTACATCCCTCAAAGGACATCATACTCTGCAGCACCAGAAAGTACACCTCAATACCAAACAACAAACCTTTGACTCTCAGTAAGATCAAAAGCAACAACTAGAGGATATCTAAGGAAAACAGGAGAGTTCAAAAGCAATAGTATTGTTCCGTCTGCAACTACAGGACTTTGAAGACACAGCAGTGAAACTGCACATTTCTTACTTCATAAAGACAAGAATAGAACACTATTTCTGTAATGCTGTGGAAAGGCTTATTTACTCCATAACACTTCTGAATGAGAAAAGCTGACTTCAGCTGCCGCAGGATGTGTCTAGCTGTCTCTCATATTTTTACAATAAGAGAAACTAGAGCTAGATAAAATAAAAGTTCATAGGGTTAAAATTCAGCCATCTTTTGTTCAACTATTCAGTTGGAAAACATAATAAATTACACAATCATTTTTCTAGGTAGCATGTTGGAAGGAACACAGGCAGAGACTAGTTAAGAAATAAGAACTTCCCAGGGCTAGGTAATAATCTGCTTAAAAAAGAGAAAGAACCTTGTGAACAAATAAAAACATGCATAAGTAAGCAAAATATTTAGATACTGAAATTAGAAAGAAAAAAATATTCTCATGGTCAAATGTGTTTTTCTCAGCTGATGTTATCTGTTGTAGCGATTCTGACAATAGCACACAAAATGGCACAAAATGAAAAGATTTGCCATCTTTTCTCCTTTCTCTCTTTCCCCCCATTTTTTTATTCTCTATGCCTAAAATTAACTGTAGTTATTATTATTTTTTCAGTGTAATTTTGAGGGTTTGCTTTGCTTCAGTTTTTAGCCTGCAGGTCAGTTCTTACTTTTTTTTTCTTCACATTTTTGATCAGTGAAATCTTATACAGTTGCACTTCTAGACTCCTATTTCTATGAAATATTTTTCTTTTTTGCTCTGGTTGGCATGTGAGACACTAACTTGCATTCCTTATTTTCAGAACACTGATTCTTGTCTCTAAGTACAAAATTTTGTCATTATATGGGAACAGGTTTTTGCTCATTTATTATCTAAAACATAATACCAAATAGTTCACATTGCTACACATTTACATTAAATAATAGAGATTTGCAATTTTTTGTCCAGCTCAACATGTGGAGCTCCTTAATGTTACTCTTTAGTTTACATGACCCAGGCAAGCATGTAGTACTTAAAGCCATGGGATAAATGTATATATAGTGGAACTGTAGAGGGTTTGTTCTTATGGGTTCCAGGTCATAAGATGGAGAAAATTTCACTGTGCTACTACCCAAGAAATACAGTTGCAATAACCATCTTGAGCATTTTTCTGGGTGAGTAATTTTTCCAGATCTCCCATCAATCACTGCAACACCTCTTCTTTTCCAAGCCAGTGCACAGCAGACCCCAGAGGAATCAATAGAATATAATATTTTAAAAGATCTATGCGTACTGTGGTAAGCTGTACTTGCAAGAAAACTCTGTACATGTGAAAAACACCACTGATGTACTGAGGACTGCGCTAAGAAATACAAAGTTCATCACTTCTATAATTATAAAACATAAAAAGTTTTGGCTGTGAACTTCCCTTTTATTATGACACTTAACTATAACATTAGATCTCATGTCTTGTGCCTTCGTAGGTAAAGACTCAAGTGGATGCATAGATCTGTTTCTTCCAGACTGGATCTGAAAATTATGTAGAAAATGACAAAGAGTAGCTCAAAAAGGAAGATATACAAGTGCTTGGTGGGCTGGAGGAAGCAGTGAAAGAACATAGTGAAAGTAGAAGTGAAAGTACCAGAGTGCCATAGTAACAGAGGCACTAACAGAAACTCAGACTACCAGAAGCTGTGATACAGACACAGACACTGCTGCATGCAGCAGCAAATCACAGAATCACAGAATGGTCTGGGTTGGAGTGGACTTTGAGGATTATGTAGTTCCTATACCTCTACTATGAGCAGGGATACATTTCTCTAAACCCTCTTGCTCAGAGCCCCAATCAACCTAGCCTTGAACACTTTCAGGAACAGAGCATCAACAATTTTTTTGGGTAGCCTGTTCCAGTGCCTCACCATCCTGACAGTAGAGATTTTGCTTCTAATATCTAATCTGAACCTACTCTCTTTCAGTTTGAAGCCATTCCTCCTTTCTCCTGTCACGACATGTCCTTGTAAAAAGTCTCCCTCTTTTTTCTTGTAGGGTCCCTTCAAGTACTGGAAGGCTGCAACTAGGACTCACTGAAGCCTTCTCTTTTCCAGGCTGAACAATCCCAGTTCTCTCAGCCTTTTCTTGTAGGAGAGGTGCTCTATCTCTTTGATCGACTTGGTGGCCCTCCTCTGGACTGAGTCCAACAGGTCTATGTTCTTGCTGTGCTGGGGAACCCCAGAGCTGGATGCAGTACTTTAGGTGGGGGTCTTATGATCACATATATGATTTAGTGGAAGTGGGGGTTTGCTAAAGCCCTGCAGAATAAGGAAAAAGATAATATATTATTAACATTTTGTTTTTAACATTAGAGAAAAAAATTGTATCTGTATTAATATAATAAAGAAAATTCAAAATATTGAAGTTCCAAGGATAGGGGTTAAATGAAATGGTTGATAATGTTCTTAGTGCCCAATATGTCTCCCATTCTTTGGTGGTTTTCACCAGCTTGTCCAAGCCCAAAAGCCTCCACAAATACTGACCAAAAGTGATTACTGAGCTGCCTGGTTGGGTCAGTTAGAGATCAGCTACTGCTGCAGCCTTCCAGCCCTCCCCTACCAGCAGTGCACAGAGCACCAACAGACTGTCTGAAAATATATGCCTTGGAGCTAAGACCACAACCAGTATGAGAAGTATGCCATAAGCATTGCTGGATACAAGCACTAAAACAACATGGCTCTTCAGAATTCTCTCTAGATCAGAATTGCTATTCATTTGGACTACATGCTCATGAACTCATGATAATTTTATTATAATTCCATTGCATAAATATTTCAGTTATGAAATTGTTTGGAGTTATTACTCTTCTTCTCTTCGATGCAGTTGACTGTGTAATATGCCATATCTAATTCTAAGAAGATTTCTTTTTGCTTGAAAGGGTTATTTTGTCCAGCTTAGTATTTTATGTTCTCTTCAAAGGTTGCTTTCCAGAGAGACGCATTTTGCTGTCTCTGAGGCTTGCCTCACCTGATGGGAACTGGGGAATTTTACCTCCATCATCCAGCCAACCTTACCAACCCTTACAAAGCGCTTGATCCACTCAGATATTTCCAGCAGTGTATGCTGAGCATGAAGTACTCATGCATTTTTATTAAATCAGCCTGTAATTCCTGTATTTAACAGCGTGCTTAGGTGGGGTTTTTTTGTTGTTTTTTTGTTTGTTTGTTTGTGGTTTTTGTTTTGTTTTGGTGGGCTTTTTTTGTTTTGTTTTGTTTTGTTTTTGTTTTTGAAGCACATTTCTCACAACAGATTTGGGAACACATTATATATGCTATTTGGGAGTAGAAAAGAATCAGATCTCTGCAACACATACTTGCCATGGACTTACAAATGCTCTTTTTCTCAGTGAATGTGTTTCCTTACTCAGCTGGTATATTTGTTATTAACAGAAATAAGACAATTGCTGCATGAAACCACAAACTGTCTGCAGATAATCATCATGGCAGACCCATTTACAACAGCAATCACTGGTTTTCAAGACTCCATGGAGCTTCAAAAATATTTTCTCTGTTTTGAAATGTAGAAATATGATGGGTTTTTTCAGGTACATAAAATAGACTCGTACAAATCCTCAACAAGTCTCTTGCATGACCATCACATGAAGGAGCAGCAGTACTCAGTCAGCAGCATGTACTGGTACCTGCGGATTGGCAGCACATCACAAGTTATTTAAGACTTTTACCTTTTCTGTTTGGTGAGAGAGATGGTGACCAAAGCTAAAGCTGATCTTGTGCCAGGAATTCAGACATCAGAACAGCGTAGCTTTTCCAATCCCTGATATCAGACATCTGTCACAGAGAAGATGTTCTACCAGATCAATTTTTGCCTCTAGTAGTTTGGAACAGTCAAATGTATTGGCCACTTTTGTCCCCTCATCTTGTTCATTAACAAGCTATTTATCAACTTCTCTTCATGAATAGAAGCAACAAAACCTATGTCTATTTAGCAAACTTGAAACTAAAAATGTAAGAAAAAGTCATAGCTTCAATTTCATTTTCTTTAGATACCTGAGAAATAGAGTCTCTGTTTCAGGTGATTTTCTGTATTTATATGGGATGACAACTATATTTGTGGGCTATTAGTACAGAGGAAGCAGCTGGTAAACTATGTTTAGGAAGTGGCTGATTTTCTCAACTCAGTTGAGAAACTCGGTCATCAAGTTGGTCTCAAGGAAGATCATTAAAAAACATGTAGAATATTAGAAGTTCAAATTTTGGCTGAAACTCAATAATAGCTATTTAAGAGCACTAATTAAGATCTGTTTCAGCATTTGAATGCCAGCAGCTATAGACCATCCAAGCTTGAAAACTTAATGAACCATATTTGGTTATAATATAAATTAAAATAGGTGGCCTCCAAGAGAGAGGAGTTAGCAATTAGTTATGATCCCCTACCCCTTCTTTACACAATGTCATATAGATACATTTTTTCTATCACAGGTATAGATGCAAATTACAGGCTGCACTAATTATGGTTTTTGACCATCTATGCTAATCTGTACTTTTTGTTTCACACAGTAATTTGTATAACTTTCCACAACCAACTTGAATCCTATATTATTTGCAAGGAACACTATTCTAAAAGCCACCTCTCTAAAGCTAATTATAGTAAACAATCAGAAGTCAAACATTTACCTCTCCCTTACTTAAACTTGCATTCTGCAAGATACATGCTTATCCTCCAAGACAAATATTTTTTTCTTCCAAATTTGAATTATCTTGCAAGTGTATTCTCAAAAAATAACCAATTACTGATAATGAAAAACTGAAAGAAATTTAGCTGATTATTTTTGAGAGATAGCCTTTATAGATTTGGTTATCATAAAATCCTTAAATCTTTCTGTAGAAGACACAGAAGGACTCCCATCACAAGTGAATATTGTTCATATTATCAATATTTTTAAAAATCATTCATTATATTCTTATTTTCATTCAGAAAAATAATGTGATGTTATTTATGTAAAACATAAATAAAAAATAAATTAGGTAAACCAGCATTTATGTGGGGGTGGTGATCAAAGTTTTCATCACATTATGAATGGAAAATTAAGACTGCAGATAAAGTGATTCAACCTTTGTGAAGCAAAGGGAGGCCAAAACGACAGCACCACAATCAAAATTCAAGAAAATATATTTAATCAAGTCCTTCTGGAGCCTGTGTAAATGACTTTGGTTCTCTATCCCAGGTAACTCAGAAGCAGCTATGGAGAAACTGATTTGTAGTGGTTCAAATGTGATTTGAATGAGCCCCCAGAAAACTTAATATGGGCAAGTGAATTACAATATGATTCTTTTGCAGTGACACAGGTTGCTGCAATACTAATACTCTCTCTCCTTATTAACTTTTTTTTTACTCAGCTTTCACTATTAGCTTTCATTTCAAGTTAAAAAGAGGAATTTTGTTTTAGACCTTCATTAGCACCATGCCTAAACTTTGCTTTAGTAATACCTTTGAGATATTTGAGAAAAAAAACTGTAGAAAGTCTAAGTAGGCTTAAAAACATTTGGAGTCTATGGTATGCCAGTATTCAGACTAGAGTTTGTCAACATTATTAGTCTTCCAAATATACTGTTTCTGTTTAGTAAGATGAGACATGTAAGAGTAGTAAAATTTCTGGGTTTATAGATACTATTTTCCATTCTTGTTAACATGTGAACATACAACTATCATATGAAAGCTTAATATCTGTGTCACTGGTGAACGATTGGTTCTGTAGGAGAATGTGGTAAAATGAGAATTTTTGGGTTGAAAGTGCTTAAAGAGTGCTTGAAAGCCCAGAAAGACTAAATCTGCAGCTTAAACTGCAGGCTACATTGTAAGGTACTTGGGCAAAAGGTTAACTTTTTTTAAGAAAGCTGCACTTTCATGTGGGTAACCACCTTGTAGATTCCACAAAAGTGGTAGTCTTTGCAAATACAGTGTTGGAGTTGGTGTGGAGTGGACCATAGTGTTCAGTAGAAACTAAGGAGTCTTGTCACGCTGCACTCAAATACTGTCAAATAGAGCCTGTGGAGACAGAGATTGTGCTTGGAACAGACTGGTAACCCAGATATTTCCTCTCCCAGATTAATTTCCCACCACTAGATTAGACAGGTTTTCATGGTTGTTCTCTGTCTAATTCACCAGTGTAAAAAGAGAAAGTCTTCACCCAGTCACAATACAGAAAAAGCAGATTGTTTTTGACAGAATATCAAACCCAAGGCTCCCATAACATGGGTGAGTGGCCAACATTGGAGCAGTTGGATAAAAGGCCACAAGGAGAGACATCCACAGTAGGTTCATCCTCCAGAAACAAACAGTTGTGTACATTGAGAAGGTAAGCATCACTAGGCCGTGTAGGGGGCCTAAATCAGGGTTGCCATGATCTCTGAGTAGTGGAAATTACCACTAATCTTAAAACCACTGAACTTCATTGGGACAACTTCAGGAATCTTCATTGTATGAAAATACTACCATCTTACCACCTTCAGATGGCACTGTATTTTATTTCTGCAGGAATTATATACACTTAAGACTCCATATAAGAACAGGGAATTTGAGTGGAGATCTTCTGTAGCTAGGAATGCTAGTTTGTCCATGTAATTCCAAATTCACCTTTTATAAACTATAAAAGTTTCACAACGCACAATTTAGCCTGTTTCTGTGCCTGTCAGTATTTCTTTGCAGGGAGTCACTGTAGACTTAGATTTTTTTTTTAAGAAAGAAAGACTGTTTTTGGTCTCATACTTTCTCATTTTTCATGAGTTATGAGATAAACTGTAAGTCATCTTAGGACACTTTAAGTAACACTGATAACACAGTATATCTTGCTTGGTAACACGTCAGGGTCAAATGGAGCTTGATTGCCTCTAAGCCAAAAGTAACAATACAACAAGAGAAAATGGTCAAAAAGTTTATGCACAGGATGCTCCACCTGAATATGAGGAAGAACTTTATTGTGAAGGTGACTGAGACTTGAAGAAGTTACCCAGAGAGGTTGTGGAGTCTCTCTCACTGGAGATATTCAAGAACCATCCAGATGCAATCCTGTGAATGGATTCTAGGATGATCCTGCTTGAGCAGAGGTTGGACCTGATGACCCACTGTGATCCCTTCTGTGATTCTGGGAAAGCCCTGCACAAAAGCTTTATTTTCTTTCCAATTTTCCTTGTTTTATATTGGAAAATATCTGTGTGCAACAGATAATTCAATTTATCTAGTCAGTGCTTTGTATATTTCTCATAATGACTCTGTAATAAGTTCTGCCTGATTTGGTATTTCCTACTTTACACTATTGCATTTTCTGGGATAAAAGGGAAAATGTAACATAAAAAAGGCTTAAATCAACACTGAGAAGTACAGGTGAAGATGTTATAAAATCAGTGATAATGCTGCCACCCATTTTATGCTGACACAAAATGTTTCTGCACTTACCTCAAGACATTAAAAACTTGACCAAAAAAAATTAAATAAAGATTGAAACCAAGGGCGAACAAGAAAAAGGGACTTCTTACAAGGTGGAAAGATTCCACATCTGGGCAATGTGAGATCCTGAATACCACAGTATACCAAATACCACAGTTTCACCAAAATGCCTGTCTCTGAAGAGATAATGCTCACTGTTTTAAAAGTGAGAACCAGGAGCCTGTTATCAAGTTTAAACTCAGCAGCAAGGTGGGAAACCAGTCTGGCTAAGCATCATCAGCTGAAACTTGGGAAATACATACAATAGTTGAGACAGATGCAACTTTAAAGGTTAGGCTAGATTGCCGCATAAGATCATAAGCAGGAAACAATGACAAATAAAAAGCTAAGAAGTAGTATGACTGGTTGGATTCACTAGACTACAGGGGAATTATTTTGTTCTGCAAATTTCCAGTGACAACAGGAAAAAAAAAATCCAAAATAAACCTATAGAATAAGAAAAAATATTCTAAGCACTCCTTATTTTCAGAGAAAACTTTCATGTTTTCTATTAACTGACGGTAATTATCAGTGGGTGCCAGATGGATAGAATAATACTTTTATCTCCCCTACCCTAACCACTCATGACATAAGCTGTTCTAAAGGAAAAGAGAAAAGCCTACTTAAACACTACATCACATCATTTGTTTTCAGAAGCTGTAGACACATATTGATTCTGTGTTCACATCAAACTCCATGACAGGAAGTGTATTATTCCCAGCAGTGAATGAGGTTTTATCTGCATCTAAATTTATTTTTTTATCTTTCGCATTCAGGTTTTGCTGATGCAGATATCTTACTCTGTGCAGAGACTCAGAGTTTTCAAATACAGTAGTGACCACAAACCCATTACTGTTAGGTGCTTAGTAAATTGTTCTCAATAAACCAAAACTCATGTACAAACATATGTCATTGACACTACATTAGCAGCTGAAGAAAAAGGAGGATGTAAAAGCCATGAACTTGCTTTGTGTTCTGAAAGGTGATTTCTTCCATCTAGAACAAATAGAGAAAGAAGAGGGGAAGCTTACTTTACCACTGTCAAACTAGGGAATTAAACAATCTGGAATTCCACCTCAATCAGACACATTTCTCACTGAGAAAAAAAAAAAAATAGACCAAAAAAAACCTAACAAAACAAACAAATAAACTCTAAACAAAACAAACATCAAACCCCCATAGTTCACACTTTTCTCAAACTCCACTGATTTGTTATTAGTTTCTTACGTGATAAATAGGCACTGACTCAGCAAACTTCAAATATTTGTCTAAGTCTTTAAAACCAAGGTAAAGCTAGCCAAACAAATAATCCTGAATAGTCTCTACAGTCACAGAGACTCAGACTATCTCCAACTGTCAGGGCTTCTGGGTGGATTTGGTATTCACTCAGAGGCAATAACTCAGTCTAAATTCTCATGCTTCTTACACACAACATGCAACTTTGAAGTTAGACAATGATTTCTTACTAAAATAAATTCTGAGTAGCATCTTACTGAGCACCTTTGAGCTTCAGATAGTCAAAAAGTCAAAGTTATTCACTACAAATCTAATAGGTTCTACTTTTTCTCCCATCTGCACCTCCAGTTAATTAATGCTGCACCATAACCCACACTGCTCTTCCCATTTCTCTGAAGACTTCATACATTGCTGCTGAGAGAAAAAAAAAAAAAAAAACAAACCTAAACCCAGTGCAATTCCTGAAAGAGAGAACAGTCTTAAAAAGTATCCTTCTGAGCGTTAAGTCTCTGGTCTGAATGCCTTGACATAAACCACACTGTGTGGAAAGACAACACTCGGTTATTCGAATGCTGTTTTTGTTTCCTGTAAGAGTCACAGAGAATTTGGCAGCCAGTTTGTGCTGTGTAGTTGTAATGGTTCTCACTTCCACTAAGTTAATTACTTTGGCAGGGACACAGCATCTAAGCTACCAGGTAATTACCACCTTATAATTAACTATCTCTTCAAAAAGGTTTAGTCTCTGGCTTTGCATATTTGTAATTGAAATGAGTCATTTTCCATAGGCCTTAGAGTCACTGGGACAAAGAACTTGTACATCTGAAGTTGAAAATAAAACTAAGACTACATCTCTGCAAGATCATCTATCTGCTGGTTTCCAGCCTTTCTGGATCCTGACCAGTGCTGCTACTTATGACTTTCATAGAATCATAGAATGGTTTGAGTCAGAATAGACCTTAAAGATCATCTAGTTCCAAACTCCCTGTAATTAGGAGGGACACCTTTCACTAGACCAGGTTGCTCAGAGCCCCATCCAACCTAACCTTGAACACTTTCAGGGATGGGGTATTCACAACTTCTTTGGGCAAACTGTTCCAGTGGCTCACCATCCTCACAATAAAGATTTTTTTTCATAATATCTAATCTAAACTTACTCTCTTTCAGTTTGAAACCATTCCCCCTTGTGCTGTCACTACATATCCTTGTAAAAAGTCTCCCATTCTGTTCTTCTTGTAGGGTCCCTTCAAGTACTGAAAAGCTGCAACCGAAGCCTTCTCTTTTCCAGGCTGAACAATCCCAGTTCTCTCAGCCTTTCCTCATAGAAGAGGTGCTCCATCCCTTTGATCAACTTGGTGGCCCTCCTCCGGACTCATTCTAACTCACTCCAAGGTCTATGTCCTTGCTGTGCTGGGGACCCCAGAGCTGGATGCTTGGTCTTGTTAAACTGCACGAAATTCCCATGGGCCTACTTCTTGAGCTTGTCCAGGTCCCTCTGGATGGCATCCTGTCCTTCAGCAAATTTGCTGAGGGTGCACTTGATTCCTTCATCTATGTCATTAATGAAGTATGGACCGCTGGCTGGACCTCCTTTGGCATAATGAAGAATGCCAAAGACTCTTAGAATTTGAGGCCCTCCAAGAGGCCCTTAATTCCTGCCTAATAGGTAAGAAAAAAACAAATTAAAAACAAAACAAAACAAAGCAAAACAAAAAAACAACCCACTTTTGTACATTAAGTGTCAAGGAGACTGATTTTCTCCTGCGCACTGAGAGCTCCAATGTCAGAAGGGAATCAGAATTGTAAATTTTGGGGGAAGCATGGAGACCCACAAAGGAGCCAAAATAATTAATGAGGGAAGAGTCTTAACAAACATCTCTCCTCTCAGCATTTGTCAAGGAAAAGTTAACCTTTTTTTATGCCACACAACATGTTTTTGCAGATCCTTGATTCAGATTCTGTGCTCTGCCTAGTCATTTCACTCATGGTTATAGACTACACTAAGCAGCAGAGTATCTACAAGCGAGATAATGCAGCACCAAATGCTGCAGTATTCATGCTGTTTCTAAATTGCTCAGAAAGAACCTGGTAGGAACACAACTCTTACCTGCTCCACAAAGTTACTTTTCCTTGCTGGAATGTTGAAGGACTGGTCCTTGCTTGGTTTTCGGCCAATACAGAATTACAATGAATCAGACCAAGTATGCAAAACTGCTCCAAATTCACTCTGTTTTTATGTAGAGCACATAGAGCTTGCCTCAGGCAGTCTGGCAAATCTGGTCTTGTCCAACAGTCAGTAAATATCTAAAGACCAAGTCGTGGTGCTGAGTCTAGCTCCTGGGAAGGCTTTTTCTCAGGGGAAGGGAGAGAGAAGGGTAAGAAGAAAAGAGACAGATTCATCTGTACATGGAGACTGAAACTTGATTCTTAAGGGGCTTTACTGGGTTGTAGCTTTTATCTGAAATGATTTGTACAATAACACCCCTGACAAGAAAAAAAACATAAATCATTAGCCTTACCACTTGAAAAGCATCTGGGGCATGGGAACTTGACACTTGGTTTTGTTTTATTCTGCAAACAAGAAGCACAGGTCTGAGACTCTACTGCTGTTAAAACTAAAAATGTGTTCCAAGTACCATGACCTCTGTATGCTAGGGAGATCATGCTAGATGTCTAACTTACTAACAGGAAAACTGGGAAAAAAAAATTCAGTACATACAGCATCTTCATCTACTCTCCATATCTGATGTCCAGGGTATAAGCACTTTAGTTAATTAATTAACTTTTTCTTTCAATCAGATTGTCCTACTTTAGTATATATTTTGGTAAGGCTCTTCATTGAAAGAACAGCAAAATACAGTGATTTCCTTATCTGCCTGCTCTGTATTTTAAACTAGGCAGAAAACATCTTTCACAATGCTTGAGCAAAGTCTAATACAGATCATATCTAGTAGTCATGATAAGCAAAAAGAGATCTTGATTCACTGAAGCATCAATATTTTCAACTATACTGGAGGCTGAAATGATATTTCAGGCAAAGGACAGCATTTCCCACAGTTGGATGCTATGAAAATTTAGCTCTGAATAGTTCTTCCAGCTGCTAGTAGTAAAGATTGAGTATTTCAGGTTATATAAGGATACCTTTACCTATATTGTCCTTTGTTCAGTCCTTCTAAATAGTAAAGATTACTTATAAGTGTCCATGAGTTTTCCTATATAAAAACCATTAGGCAATAGTGTCAGCAGTTATTAATCACTCGAACTCCGGTGTTTCACTGCTGATTTACATTATTTGAGGGTATGCTTTATCCTGTTTCTTACTCTATTTATGCATAAATCCCAGTGCACACATGTTATCTATCCCATTGAGGCTATCAAAGTGTCAGAGGCTTCAAATAATGTAGAAAAAAATCTTCAAACAGGGAAGGTAACAGCCTGCTGAACTTTTGCAAAATAGTTTCAGACAGTAGAAGAGTGCATTCAGAAAGAGAAAAAAAAGCTGGATGCTAAGAATATCAAATTTAACTTTGATCTGCTTCATATCAAAGAGCACACAGATTTTAATTAGATCTCAGTCTCAAAAATATTATTGCACTGCTAGACAAAATTAGAAATGTTAGTGTTATCTTGGAGAAACTTGGGGATTTCCACACTGGCAAAAGAGCATTAATTACAGTAAGTAGTGCACCGTGGCTAACTATATTATTGAAAAACTTGCAGTATGCTTAGTGTTTAAGCTTTTCTCCAGATTAGAGCACTTCAGAATGAATTCTTGTTTACTAACAAAACAAATCACGGCATGACCATTAGCTATGTAGGTTTGCTTATTCTGCAAAATACTCACAACTGCAGAGTAAACATATATAAGTAGGTTTTGCAATCCTTGAGTTTAGGTAGGAGAGGAAAATTTGTACAGAGATACGATATCTTTTATGAGATTAGCTGAGACAGCGGGTAAAAAGAAAGACATACTATGGCACCCAAGCCTCTTCATCAATCACTGTGCTGAACCACTGAGTACCACAAACTGTTATCATAGAATCATAGAATCATAGAATCAATCGGGTTGGAAAAGACCTCAGAGATCATCAACTCTGATCCAACTCCAGTCCGTTTACTAGATCATGGCACTAAGTGCTATGTCCAGTCTCAGTTTAAAAACCTCCAGGAACAGTGAATCCACCACCTCCCTGGGCAGGCCATTCCAATGCCTGACCACTCCCTCTGTGAAGAATTTCCTTCTAATCTCCAGCCTAAATTTCCCCTGGCAGAGCTTAAGCC
>VYXB01007201.1:90431-167519 GCA_013397135.1 Pachyramphus minor | reverse complement strand
TATATTTATTATATTATATTATATTATTATTATATTATTACTCATAAACTTCAATCTAAAGGATAAAACTAGGCATATTGGAATCACCTTAGAAGGTAAACAAATTCATGCAGTCAACATAATAGGCACAGGATAGTGAGAAGCCATTTGGGGAAACATTTAACCACCCTTCATACCATGTCATACCTCAAACATGCTCAAATTGTCTTAAAAAACCCCCAACCTTGACAGCATGGAAGGAAATTTGTATGGGCTGGCTATAATATGAAAAATTACACAGGTGAAGTTTTGAAGCAGCTTTCCAACAGAATATTCCTGACAATCATCAAGATTATTTTTAAGATTAAATACCTCTTCCTCCTCCTTTTAATGTACACAGCGAGTACTTAGAGATCCTCTTTCACCTTCATTCTGTTGAACTAAGGAAGTCAAGCTCTTGTATGAAACACTCTCTCTGTTAAAATGATAATCTTGGAAAGTCTTCAGGTAAGAATCTGAGCTTGTCTTTCTTCAATTCAGTGGAAGAGTGTTATACAGAGAATTTAATAATAATTTCACTATGCTGCCCACAATAACATTGATTCTGTGATTCTGCAAACAGATCAGATAACAGTACCCAAAATTCATTTAGTAATTCAGTCCAGAACAGCAACATTTCTGCATGACCTACTGGTGCTTCAACTTCACTCATTTCCTTATCTTTCTAACTTTATTGTTTCTTGAATGAGTTTGTCCCATATTTATCAACAGTTTCTCTGGATAATGCATCAAAAATGTTATTTCTCTTTTAGGCAAATCAATTATTTCTCTTTGATAAAAGCTAGCCTCAGTAATCCCTCTTTTTTTTTTTCATCGAATCTCATTTTGTTAGTTTCTACCCAGCTAGGGAGATTCTTTCCTCAGACTATAGTCTATACCCATACAAAACTCTGAAATTAAAGCAATGAACTTTTACTTGCTTGTATGTGCTTTTTTTCCTTCAAATATAAGCTGTATGTTTCCTATTCTGAGGGCTCCCATAACCCTAAATTACCTCTCTCCTAACCTGAAGTTGCCTCTCTCCTTGTTTTTTTTTTAATCAGTGCTACCAACACAAATATATTACAGATGCACCTAAAAATTCTTGTTAGCTAATAGATTTATAATTGGGTTTAGATACTTTACGTCCCTTAAAAGTTATACAACTGGCAGTCCTGTCCTGGTTTCAGCTACGGTAGAGTTAGTTTTTTGTCAGTAGCTGTTACAGTGCTGTGTTTTGGATTTGGAATGAGAATGGTGTTGATAACACACTGATGTTTTGGTTTTTTGCTAAGTCATATTTATCCTAAGTCGAGGACTCTTTTTTTTTTTCTTGTCCCATGCTCTTCCAAGGAGGGGTATGCAAAAGAATCTTGGGGGAAGTATAGCTGGGATAGGTGACCGGAACTGACCACAGAGATATCACCATAGAATGTCATGCCCAGTATAAAAACTAGGGGGAGTTACCTGAAAGGGGACCGATTGAGGTTTCGGAAGGGGAGTCTAGCATTTGTCAGCGACTGTATTTGTGTATCACCTGTTTTTCCATCATTATGATTATTATTATTATTATTAAACATTACTCCTGTATTTTACTTTCTTTTCAATTATTAATCTCTTCTTATCTCAACATACAAGTTTTACTTTGATTCTCCTTCCCATTCCACTAGGGGCGGGAGGGAGAGGTGGATGGCTGCACAATGCTTAAATTCCAGTTGGGCTTAAAACATGACAGTCCAATACACAGGTCTGTTTCAAAACTCACTCTGGAAGCTAAGAACTTAGTGCCTACAAACAGTATGTATATTACAGCACACAGTGTGCCAAATGTGAGAAAGTACTCAGAATGCAAGGAATTTATACAGCAAACCTGTTTGGGACACCAAGGTGATTTCCTAAATCACAAGTGAATTCTGGTCCATAACAGCCTTGTATATCATATTAATTTCATATTTGTAAAGTGTGGTTTTTTCAGACAATGTTTTTTCTTATGTAACATGGGCTAAAAAACTGGGATAATGCCATCGTTCTTCAGTTTCTTTAAGTAGAAAAAATTGTTTTTAATACCTGTTCATGAGACTGTATGTAGAGTGAATACCTCTCAAGCTACTCATAAGAGCCTAAAAATGTTGTTAACACAGAATAGCAAATACCTAAAGCAATTCCTAAATTAATTGCTTCATAGTAAACACTTCTTTGCTTCATTTATCTGTCAACTTTTGATCCCAGTGAAACAGTATTTGAAAATAGTAGCTGGATTACAACACCAATTTTATGAAGTAGATATTTAAAATATCGAGTCTGATTAGGTAAATTATTACTATTATCTACAGTTCAGACATCTATCAGGCTGTGAGGGCTTGCATTCAGTCACAGATCATCCACAAAATTCATAGCAGAATGTGACTGTTGACTGACAGATAAAGCTATTAACATCAACACATTACACTGTGAATTAATACATAGCATTTTAGGTGATTCAGCAAATCATTAGTAGTATCATTTATTTTTTGCATGCCTGCATTTTCATTTTGGATCTATATTGGGCACAGTTTATTTGAAAGAAATAATATGTTTCCTCATTAACAGATTAATTAAGGACCACAAGTAGATTTCTGTTTATGGCAGAGATGATGTTTTGATTATGTATCCCAAAATAGAGTGAAAGCATCTGGCTGGGAGTCTCTGTTGAAGTAAAAACAACAACATGTTTTAATGGATGGTTAAGAAAAAGATACTTAAACTGCAAAGCTGAATTACTTTGAAATATACAGAAGCATTATTGCCTGTTTGCCTGTTTCCCATATCAAACGGGTAGATCATAAAAGTCTTATAGTCAAAGGAGCATTACCAGTTAATACTCTTCCCAGTAGCAGCACAACATCATGGTCCATCCTGTGCCATGAACTGACTATCTTACTGCATCTTGACTGATGAAAATTCACAAATGTAGACAAAGTTTACAGGTGCATTAGCCTAACATCAGCACATTAAGACTTAAGAGTGATACAATTTTAAAAGCTTGTACTTCCTTGATAAGGTTTTTGTTGGTAGGATGCTCTCTAAAACAGGTAATATTAGCCATATCTGAGCCAACCTATCAGCAAACTGATCTATTTTAACATTAAACTTTGGTGGACCACATCTGACAGTCCATATTTCAAGCAGACTTATTCATATGTTTAATGCCCAATTAATTTTGCAGTACAGTTTTTCACAATCTGGGGTGCATACACTAGATTCAGACATTTACATCCTCAAGGGACACACACTTTCCTCAAGCTCATAGATACGCAGCAACAAAGTAGATGACCCATATGATACTGAGCAATACAAGGAGTCACTATATACTATAGAAGACATAGTTTTCTGGAGATTCAGTCTTTTTTACAAAGTCTGTGCTCAGAAGTGTTCTAAGTATTCTAAAACTACTGAAGTGAAAAAAGATAAAAATATTACAGTATTTCCCCTGGTACAAATTGAGGCCATTTCCTCTCATCCCATCAAGAAGGTACATATGCATTGTTCTTTTGCCTACAAACACTACAGGTGTAGAACCAAAGTAGGTCTTTTCACTCACTTTGGGATGTCCCAGCACAACTAATCCTCAAAATAATAATTGTTGGTATTAGGTTATTAATCCAGACCTACAATTACGCAGAAATTCAAATGAGAAACCCAAACTGAAATCCAAAATAGTGTCAGTCACTGCTGATTTATTTCAATGAGGAAGAGAGGTTTAAAAAACAGAGCCTTGAAGGCAAATTATGGAGCGTATTCTTTTGTGTCCTGAAGCTAAAGAACTTCTTGTCATAAATCCTTGTGAAATGAAATATAAAATTTTAAATGGGGCCAAATGTTGTTTATAAAACTGACTAAAGAAAGGGTTACTGAAAAGTTCGTTTTGGTGACAGTGACTCCGTTTATCTGACAGTGCTAGACTTAGCTTTTCCCTGGGTGTAAAGCAATTTCATATGAAGTTTTAAAAAAGTTATTCAGAAATGCTGGCTTCAGTTTGTGTCATATGCAAAATTAAAACTGAGGTAGGGCTTCAATTTATCAAAGAAAAAAGAGCAAGGCTAAGAAAATAGTATAACATTCCAGTGTCTTGTAATGGCTTGAATATTGGAGACAAACACTGTACTCTACCCACTGGGATATCAGTAAAGTGAGCTCTAAACAATATTAATGTTCACTTCAAAATAGAAGTCTATAAAAATACCAAAACTTTAGGATTCTTAAACATTTCAGTGACTCATAACTTAAAAATAC
Organism: Pachyramphus minor; assembly: GCA_013397135.1. NCBI lineage: Eukaryota > Metazoa > Chordata > Aves > Passeriformes > Tyrannidae > Pachyramphus > Pachyramphus minor. The sequence goes on along the minus strand of VYXB01007201.1, from coordinate 163,229 downwards.
ATTTTTCTTAAAAAAAAAGTTCTCTCCATTGCATTATGTATTTTGTATCAAGACCATGTACCTCAGTCACATTTCTCAAGCTGGGGCCTTTATGCTTGTTTTCTCTCTATGAACAGAGAAAGATCCTCCCCATTCACTTGCCTTCTAGAACTCAGGATGTAAGGAGAAAGTGGCAGCCAGGATTAGGTTTCTGACAAGCTCTAAGAGATGTGACGTGAAAGCTTGAGGCTAATTTCCAAACAATTCTTCGGTTTGGGTCAGAGCACAGAAGAGTCCCCTCAGGTGCCTGAAAACTGGATTTACAGTTTTCACTCTGCATGATGCACCAACATACTTTCCCTGCTGCAAGGCAGTAAGAGGAAGGCAGATTAAATAGAAGCTGTGTTTTGCAACAGTCCTCCAGTTTTATTCAGCATAGAATATTACAGTAGAAACAAGGCTGGAGTACTGCAAAACTACAATACCTTAAAGTACTGCAAATTCTCAAGATTTTATCAAGCTTCACATTACTTGGTGGTGGGAAGGGTTGAGTTAAACCATTTAAAAAATGAAACAAGAAATTTATAATTATTATTCTTTTACTTATGGAGAAAAGTTTAGAAATGTGATCTCTGATGGGTCAAACGTAAGGCAAACAAAATATACCCTTTGAAGTTCATGGCATTTTTAAAGACCTGAGTCATGATTTTTACATGCTTGAAGTTGACAGCAATTTATTTAGTCCAGCATAAGTATGAGAAATGGTAGAATAAATAGAATACAATTGTTTCACTGCTATCACATATTCTTTTAAAAGTATAATAAGTGACAGTCTTGCATTCTGTCTTTACACATCAAAGACATTTTTTTCACTCAGAAACAAACTTTAATCAAGTTCCTATCTGGAGAATTAAGGGTGCAAAGATATGTGTGTTTCACAATCTCTATAGCAAATGAAAGTATTGTGATTTCACCTAATGCTGCAACACCATCATGGCTATGGACAAGGCTGAGTAGAGTCTCTGCCTCTTTTTAAACTAAGCTCTTTTTCATCAGTTGTCCTCGTCTCATGGAAGAAGAAGAAATCTAAATGTCCTCAGGGGACCCCACCCCAGGGCACGGGATGAAAATGCAAGATATCTCAGAGACTTGTCTTTTTCCCGTGCCCCTCTAGGAATAGGTTACCCTGGCAGCATACTTCCAGACCACCAGTGACCTTGCCGCGTTTTTCTGGGGAGAGATGGGTTATTACCAATGGTGGGTAGAAGGGAGAGGGGGATGTGAGGTGGGCTTTGCATTGAACTTCTCAGCTTCCACAGTTTTATAGAAAACTCCAGAAATTATATACCCATTCTAACCCAAGAAGGTGTAATGACAATGTGTTGTAGATGATCCAGAGTGGGGGTGAGCAGTCAGCACAAAAGACTAAGATAGCAGTCAGAACAAATACCATAACACCAAACTAGGCAATGCATTTAGGGCTGCTTTACTGACTATAGGTAAATAGCCCATTTACTTGCATTGGCTCCAGTTTTAGTCAAACTTATGCAGAAGCAGTGAGCCCTTGGATGGCTTTTCCTAAAGAAATTAGTAGTGCCCCTCTCAAAAAAATGCCCATTTACTGATGAGATTTTTTCTTTATAGAGGTGTTGCCAGGTTATTGAGCAGATTTATTGAGCTTCTATCCACTAGGCAAAGTATTAGCCAGTTAGTCCCCTGCTCAAATGGTGTTTATGCTTCTGGGGGCAGAGAAAAGTTCCAATTCCACCACTAATGGTACATTAAACCTTTATTTGTTTGTTTGTTTGTTTGTTTATTACACTATAGCATGGTTGCAAAACACCTGAAAGGTGCAGTAAGCAGAATCAAAAACACACATTTTAAAAACAGTTCAAAGTCTACCTAGGCAATCTCATAAACATTTTTAATGGATGGGACTGTGGTCAGAAACAATGGGATTATGCTCAAAAAGGAACCTGTAGAGGCCATTTCTACAACCAGGAGTAACAATGGTATCTCTTCTGAATTATATCCCTGTCCATACAAAAGTAAAAAACCTGAGGAAGATTTTTTTTTATTGAGATGGTATCTTTGTGCAAACAACTTACTTTTAACATCTTGTAAATTAACCAATTCTAGGAGCTGTAATTTTACAAAATGGAAGCAAAAGTACAAATTCGAATACTCTGAGTTTCATTATACAGTATCAAAGAGCAGTCACATGCTGTGGCAGCCGAAAGCAGCTCAAGCAGAAATCTCTAAAACATGAGTTGGGTGTGTTGGCTCTTAAAAAACTTTTCAACACCCACTCATTTCATTCTAAAATGAAATTAGAATCTTATGTGAGGTGTTTGTTATCAGGACATATTCTAAAAAAAGAACAGACTAACGGGTATCAAAAAACAGAATACTGTCAACTGAGCAGTATTTCACAGAATATGTTTATAATTTTAGTAAAAGTATTCTAAAGCAAATATTCAGCAAATGATTACTTTGATGGCTCACTCACAGTTTGGAAATATGCAGCCTAGATCTGCATTTGATATCTCTATGCACAGTAGTAGGAATTCTAAAGGCTGTGTCATTTTCACCTTTTTGCAAAGAGCAGTTACCAACATAAAAAGTTACAGCCAGCCAAAATTATGTGTAATAAGTCATCATTTTTATTTTAAATTCCTTGATTCCAGAAATTGGCACTTGATCTGACACAGATTGCAAGATCACAATATTCCCAATGAATTGGGAAATCTCATCCTTCTATTCAACAAACTCCAGGAAACCCTGGAATCCAAATATTTCCTAGTTAACATGGTTAACATGGAGAAACATTGTTCCATAAACAGGAAATATCTGAATAAGGGAGCATTACTTTAGTGTATTCCAGCCATGACATCCACACTTTCACAGCAGCATCCCAGGACTGCGACTGCATCTTGAGTTGAGAGAGTGGTATTATAACTGAGCAAGAAATAGGAGATGAACAAAAGACAGAAAAAAAAACAAAAACCAAACCTTTGAGAATAGAACTGTATGAATAGAGCTTGCAAGAGATTAATCTCAAGGACAGTGCAAAGAGTGACTGTCCTGAAAATAAAGTATGATGAAGGGTCCGAGCCTTTGGACCAAATCCTTTTTCACCTCTTCCTTCATACTTTTAGATTGTTCTTAGGAATTAAACTGCATTTGTTTCATTTTGTAGTAGGTACAATTATGGTGATCAAGAAATTTGTATCCTTCATATTGTTCACAATTCCAGTGACCAATTTGCTTGAATGCATAGATAAGAGTGGCAAGTGCCCATAAAAGTCGGTCTTTTAATAAGAAGTAGACTGAGGCCTACTTTTTTTACCAGTTTCACTAAGGATATAACAAAGACTTTAGCTACAGCACTACTAGCACAGATCAAAGATGTATCAATGTCTCCATTATGACTGAGTCCAGCTGGTATTTAAAAATCTTTAATCCTTGTGTCCAAGTTCTTCATTCTCACAACACGGTACTTAATATCATTCAAGCAGGAATATGTGTCCCTGAATTAGGCTTCATGAGCTTCATGAGCTTCATAAGCTGTTTCAATGGTGATCTCATATAAAGTCAAAATTTACCTAACACACTTCTAGCAGAAATAATATCTATGGCACTCTGTTGGTTTTGCCTGGGATAGAGTTAATTTGTTTCACAATGTCTAGGCAAGGAAGTTGGGGGTTTGTAGGAAGTTGGGAGGAGACACAGCTGGGATAGGTGACCCCAGCTGACAAAAGGAATATTCCACACCATATGATATTGTGCTCAGTATGTAAAGTGGAGAAGAACAGGAACTGGGGGGGTGTTTGGAATGACAGTGTTTGTCTTCCCAAGTAACTGCTACATGTGATGGGGCTCTGCTCTCCTGGGGATGGCTGAACACCTGCCTGCCCATGGGAAACAGTGAAATAATTCCTTGTTTTGCTTTGCTTGTGTGAGTGGCTTTTGTTTTTCTTATCAATCTGTCTCTATCTCAACCCACTAGTTTTACAGCTTTTGCTTTTCCAATTTTCTCCACTCTCCCTACTGGTGATAGGGTGAGTGAGCAGCTGCATGGGGTTTGGTTGTTGGCTGGAGTTAAACCATGACAGACACTCAAAATAATAAAGCTAGTGCAGTTAAGACTGAAATCCCCATTTCCAGACCCCCTTTTCTCCTCCAAAGAAGTGACCTACATTTCATTCTGGAATGTTAATTTTCCAAAAGTACAGATAGGTTCCCAAAGGAAAAAAAGGCTTCCTTGTCCTTTTTATTATTCAACATGGGGTATGGAAGGCTTGAGATAATGACAGATTTGATTGGGATGCACTAGATTGAATTTATAGCTGCTAGTGCTGTTTAGCTAGTAACCAGCAGATTCCTGTACTTGCCGTAGGGCTAACTTTCATAACTGTATGTTAGAGTCTAGTATTCATTGATGGTCACTTTTTGCTTTTGCTGCTCCCTCTATGGCTGGAGAATACCTTACTGTATTGTGTCTGGGAACATTTTGATAACAACCATGGCTGGCAGATGGCCAGAGTGTGGGCAGTTTCCAAAAGCAAAAAAGGCTCCAGAAAAATTGGGTGGCTGTGGAAATTATGTAAGCACATCATAAGTACTAGTACACTATCTTTTTAATTCATAATATTAGACTCCCAAATATGAGACACTAGTATCAAAATCTTATTTTTTTATCATGTCTGAAATGGAAAGCAGACATATCTTGAAAAACAACAGCTTGAAAAAGACATTAAAAGGGATGACATCTTGTCTCCTTTTTAAAGCTAAAGCAGCACCATGACACATCAATACTAATAGAAAAAAGTTTCTAGGAAGACACTGACATATTGCTTTGGTTCAGATACTTTATAGCTAAGTTTCAAAATTTATGGAATTTAAGAAGTGTTTATTAAATTCTTTGAAATGCATCATCTGCATCTAAAAAGGAGAAGATTTCTTTGAGAAGATAAAGAAAATTTTTGTTGCCTTGGATGTCAAGCTATGCCTAGAAGTTTGCATTCTTTAAAAGACCATACAGGATATTTTTGGTAGCATAATAAATTTTTTTTAAAAAAAAGGTTCTGGTAAACATGTTGAGTAATTGTTAAATGGTCAGGCAGTTATTGAAATATCAGGTAAAACAGACATAAGATTTTACTTTTCTGACATGTGTATTTCGTGTAAAAATTAAGCTCAATTTAAAGTCACTTATAATGACTGCTTAAGCACAACAAGGTAATACAAGTGTGCTCTTTTACAAAGTCTGATGAGGCAACTTCTAGTATTCTACTGTTTGAATTAGCAAGAAAACAAACTGCACATTCCAGAGACTATTCATGCAAATATTCTGTTATTCTATTTTGGTTAAATTATTTTATTACATTTTTCAATATGTATAGATTTCATATTAGACTTCTAACTCCTACTCAAGCATTTTATCTAGACTTTCAATATGGCCTTTCAGTTTTTAAAATTAATTTTCTTGAAAAACTTTATGGCTCCATGTGGAATGTATGAAATTTGCTGCCTCTGTAGCTGAAAACAATATCTTTTTGAAAAAAGATATTTAGAAATAATCAGTGAATAAAAAAGTTATGAGGCCAGCATGTTTCATATCCCAGCAATTGGGTTAATGAACTTCAGAGAGCTGCACCAGTCTCTTTTGGCCCAGGCTGCCAGACCAAGTGAGTTCTTCTCTCTCCTACCCAGGAGCACTGAGTGCCTCTCTGTATCACGGCAAAGATTTGAAAGGGCTAGTTTTGTGTTCTAAGTTCAGAATAAAGACAAACTCCAGTAAAACAGTGTAAAGTAAGACATACAGATATCCCTCAAAAATGCCAAGTCAGTGGAAAGAATTCAAAAAGTTTTGAAGACCTGGACACTAAAAACTTATGTAAGGGAAAACCCTGCACAAGAGATAAGCACTGTGCCTGAAAAAGACACGCCTCGTTTTTCTAAATCCTTTATCGTCCCCGTCCTGGTCCCCCGCCCACTCACCTCCCCCCACTGAGGGGCCTTCAGGCATGTCTGCACGAACTTCTCTTTTCTGGAATGCAGGAGGAGAAACATCTAAAACTCTCTCTGGGAAAGATGCCTTGTTCCAGGCAGGAAAGCTTCTCTAAGCGAAAAACAAGTTCTGCCTTCTCATTACAAATTCTTCTGAAATTCTTCCTACAAACAGTTAGCTTAGAGCAGGTCTTGTGTATGTTTAAAAATGTTGTTTGTTGAGAAATTCCAAAATGACACTGTTTGTTGTTATGTATCTTGGTCAAGTGGTATTAAGAGGCACATTAACCAGACAGTTTGGTAAATTATGTTCATATGTAAGAGAAAAGTTGTCAAATGTGAATGATGAAGTGGCAGTACCAGAAATATTATCATACTTTACTTTCAAGAAGAGTAAAGAAGTAATTACTGAGTTCAAAAATGGCAAGGTGGAATGGTCTTCTAATATTTTTAGGAAGTAGTAATGAGTGATGCAAAATTACTGCTGACCCGGTAGCAAACATTAAAATGACTAAAAAAGTTTATACTATCTATTAAAGTAGTAAATTAAAAAAGGTAACTTATAAAGTGACTAAAAAATACTAAAATGCATGATAGAAGCATTGATATATAAATCTTCAATTACAAGGGTTACATCTTAGAAGTTTTGCTGTGAATCACTTTTACTCCATCAGAAATGCCAATGTATAAACTATACATAAACTATATATAAATGCTACTCAAATTGAATTTCTGATTAAAAAAAAACATGTGCAAAGGCCAGGATATATTTCAGCAATATTGGAAGCTCAAGATTATTGTGCTGCTCTAAGATAAAAAAGTAAATGAGTCTGGACTTCATAATGTAGACAAGTGCCCCTAGTTGTAGGTGATGACAATTGTCTGGCTCTGCAGTCAAAGGTATATGCTTTCCACAAAGAGGTGAACAGCAACAAATGCCTACCTTGAAACACAGTGATTAAAATTCCATCCTGTGATGTGGGAGACCCTATTTCAAAACGTGGGGAGTCAGCTGACCTTCACCAGCTTTTCCTTCTAAAAAGAGGCTGCCTCAATAATTTTAATTCCCTTATTCAATAAGCTTAACCTCATAAAAAACTTCTTAGGTAGAGTAGAAAATTGATAAAAGATGCAAAGGGCAGCCTTAGGTATTTGATTCTTAATATAATGCATGTTTGCTGGTAAATTCCCTAAGGTAAATTGTGAACACTTGTTTAAAAATGGTCAGATTGAGGAAAGGATAACACCAAGTCTTTGTAAGAAATTAAGGGTCAGGAAAAGCATGGATCCTTGTCAGGGCCCACATGCCTCTTGGAATCCTGACACTTGTTCAAGTGCATTTACAGCATGACATTGAAGAGCCATGTATGACAGTACTGTCATTTTTAAGTATTTCAAAATATGTGTTTCAGAGATTTCTAAAATTATTCAGAAATGTCAGGTGACATAATTTCTCAAATGCTATTCCATAACTAACTGTTTTCTTCCACCATCAGAGGAGGAGAATCAACTGAATAAATACAAACAACTGTATAGCACTTGATCCTGTCTCAAGTATATCTATCAACTATGCCACACATATTGTTTCACTGAGATATGTTGCAGGATGTCAACTACAAATGTACAAATGATGTAAAAGGTAATAAAACTAAATTAGAGGTTTATTCTAGGTTTCAGGCACTGCTTTATTCACTTAACTGATGCAAAAATAATATCATGCTTGTCTCTTGTATGTTTCTTTTATTTCATCCTCTAAACAGTAGATAATGAAAACATTAAACCCACAAAAATTGAACAAATATATGAAGGAAAGAGAAATAATGGAAATTTCAGTTTCACAGCATACCATTTTACCCATCATTTCTAGTCAGTTTGCTCTCCTATTAGTTGAAAATGTTTACTGCAAGAGTCTTTTAATTGAATATAGGCTTCAGTTTTCAGGCAAGTGTTTGTAAACTGACCACTAGAGAGAGGCACTGGAAGGGCAAAAAGTTTGAAAAGAAAATACAATGTTCTAGCGAGTAGCCCTGGGCTTAATTAAAAATATATTGAGAGCTTTGTTGGAAGCTATTTCAACCAACAGGTTTTTTGAATTTTATACAGTAGGGATTCAGTTGTTCCAAAACAAATGGAGAGAGGAATTTCTTTGTGTTAAACTCACCATATAAACAGTGGATACAGTAAATATTTAACAGAAGCAGCACACCTAACACTTGCCAAGGTCTCTGAGTGCTAAGTTAGACCTTCAGAAAGGCCCACTTTTAGGTCCTATAGAGATGACATTAGGTCATCTCTATAACAATGGGAGCAGAGCAATCTTTCCTTGGAGCATTTTATTTTCAGATTCAACTATTTGGGTCATGACTTGGAAGACATAATGTGTTACTGCAAATTTTCTGAATAGAGACGTATTTCAATTCTTCTCTTTCACTTCTCGTGAGAGCACTCATTGCAACTATTTCCAAAGCAAGCTGGGCGGGCTCGGGTACCACAGAAACCTCCCTGTGCAACAACCTTGCAAGTTGGTTACAGTTCCAAAGCAACACAGTTCACATCATCAATACCAATCAGCCTGTTTCTTCAGCCGAAATCATGCAGTAGTTGAAAAAAACTGCTGAGTATAAGGGTAATATTACTATTTCTGTGATCATTTAAGACTTTAAAACAAAGTTTATATGGAGAGATAGCCTCTTTCATAGATACATAAGGCAAAAGACAAAAGGTGAAAGGGGGAAATAGTGGTCATTACGGTGATTAGTGTTCCTAGCCCAACAACTCCTTAACTTCAATTTAGCTGCTGCTTTCCCTTTCATATTACCTCAACAATGCTATGAATATGTCCTCTTATGAGTAATATAAACTTCATTTTAAAAACATCTTTCTGTAGATCAATCAAAATAAAAATGGTCTTCTGGTCTAAGTTCCAAGTTCAATACTCCATAAAATATTTTTAAATAAATACACTTATCTTAATTTTTATTTTGTTTGGTTTTGCATTTCCATCATAGGACAAAATTAAGACTTTTATTTCCCATATCACTATAAAGTAGCACTGATGCAGTTTCAGGACTGATTATGAACTATGTGAATCCACCAATGCCCTTAAAAGAGAAAACTGAAAGAGATAAAATCTCAAGCCATAGATGGCTTGCTGTGATTTGCTTTCTATTATCTAAAAAAAAATTCAAAAAAATAGATTTTTGTTCTTAAATTAAATGTCAAGCATGATTAGGATTGCAGTCTCCTAGGAGAAAAGTGCTACTTAAAGTAGAACAATTCTGCATATGACACTAAATATATTGAAGTGACAATCAAACAAGAAGCCCTTGGCCCAAAAATATATAAAAATAAAATTAAAATATTAACAAAAAATAAGGTTGAACATCTCTTCACAGCATTTGTGGGAGTAGGGGTTGTTCAACCTGGAGAAAAGGAGGCTTGGGGAAGATGTTATTGCTCTGTACAACTACCAGAAAGGACATTGCAGCAAGGTGGGGATCAATTTCTTCTCCAGAGCAACAAGCAATACGACAAGAGGAGGTGGCCTCAAGTTGCACCAGGGGAGATTTACATTAGATATTAGGAAAAATTTCTTCATTGATAAGGTGGACAGGCATTGCAAGAGGCTGCCCAGGGAAGTAGTGGAGTCACCATCCCTGAAAGTGTGCAAAAAATGTGTAGATGTAGTGCTTAGGGACATGGTTTAATGGTGGGTATGTCAGTGTTAGGTTAATGGTTGGACTCAATGATCTTAGAGATTTTGCCCATCCTTAATGATTCCATGATTCTATATTCTTTGTAAATCCAAAGATAGCTCTGGGAAAATAACAAGAAAGGAGCAAATTAATTAGTTAATATGGCATAAGTATTTTCAGGATAGAGCTGGTAGGAGTATTACCAGGTGTAAAATTCTGAAGGAGTTTAGAATTTTTTAAAAAAATAAGAACTTGTCAAAACAAAGGACATTTCCTGAATGAGAGTGCAATATTTCTTCCTAACCAAACAAAATTGCACCTGTTGCAAGGAAAAGTTTTTAAACTATTAAATGTTGGATTTATAGAATATTGTTGGTACACTCTCCCAAGTAGTCACAATCTTTAGGTATTTATTTCATTCTGGTGTTCCTTTTTTGCATTTAAAATACACAGAAATGGAAAAAACCTAAACTGAATAAGCAAGCTTTTTGTGTGAAACCTAGTACTATGAAGGAATTTCTATCACTCTGCACTGTACTGTTTTTGACAACTTCTGCCCTGAAAATCGGAGTTTAACCCCTCCATGGACTCTTGAACTGATCGTTAAAATTTTAATCATAGGCAAAGTAACCTTCCACAGACCTTCTTAGTAAGTCTCTGACCAGCCTAGGGGTATGCACAGGGCATCAGAATCAATATTTCCTGATGACCTCTCCTTGTTCCATAAAAATCATATTCCTATGTACCTGAGAAGTTTTCTCTGTCAAATAAATGTTTCTATTTCTACCTAGGCCCTGTCTAGACTATCCTCCTTTCTCTCTCCCACTCCATTTATTCTTTTTACTGGTGTCAGACTTTCCTGACTCTTCAGGTTCTTCTGCAAAATGCAGCTGCTTCCTTCTCTCTCCCACATCAGTAAAATTTGCTGGCCTCCAATTTTTATGAGCCATCTACCTTACTAAAATTGATGTGAAGAATGTCAGTAAAGTTTGAGAAAAGAGTGATCTAAAATGACCTCATCCATATGACAGGCATTTTAATATGTGCTGGATGACTACAAACATAATGATGATTCTATGCTCCCTTTCTACCTTGATTTCTCATTAAATTTGCCTCATAGGATTTCATAGAATTACTTGGCTCTCTAGGAAAATGTTCAAATATGAATCATAACTCCAAAGGCAAGAATCGAGGTAGATTTCTAAATATCCCTGAATTCGTGCCTTTGTATGGTTTCATAGAAAATTCTTTTTTTTTTCAATTTTTGCATGAGTAGAGTGCTGAAGATTTTCTACATGTTTTGTAGTTACATAGGTTTTTGCGCATTGCCTTTACAGGTCACAGATATTTGGATCATGACTGCATGAAATTATGCTAACAGATGTATTCAGTGGGACTACTCCTAAACTATGTTGAATAGCTTAAATTCAGATTTACATACTTAGGGTTATTTTGACCACTTTTCTGACATCGCAATTCTGCTTTGCATGAAGATCTTTTCACATTATCTGATGTAGACTGAAATGCCAGCTTCAGTAATGAGATACGCAGAGTTTGTTGAGGAGCTGTGAAGTCTGGTTTGGCTCAATTTCCGACTGAGCAAGTTCTCCAACTGCTCAAGACACTCTCCAGATCAACGTGCAGTTGTGTCTCCTCTAACATCTCCTGCTGCTTTGCACAGGCTATATATCTTGCTACTGCCTTTTCTTCCTAAGTTGTATGTGAAAATTTTTATCCCTGAAACCCAGCATATTTTTCTGCAGTCATAAAGGTGCATTTATTAAAAGCAACAGGTCCTCTTCATTGCAGACTCTTTCTAATCCTTATGTTCTGATTAATGGTCCTCTCTAATCCATTCATCTCCAACAGGAGGAAATGGAATGAAGCCCCCCATATTTTAATAGACGCTTAACAGTAGATGAAACCAAAATAAACACTTAATGGTAGAGATCAAAATTTTATTTTCCAATTGACTATTAATTATGTACCATAAAATCATAAGTATTCCTTGACATCATTTTTAGAGTGTGCTTCTTGGTAAAACCAATTTAACCTTAAATGTATAGAAACATATAGGAGGATGTTCAACATGGAATCGTTGAAACATTTGCTGTTTTGAGAATAGAAAGCAACTATCTTTAGACATTTCAAAAACTCGTTATAATCCTAGTGTTTGTCATATTGAAGTAGTGGATTTTTCCCTCAGTTCCTCGTCACATTTTAGCAGTATTTTCTGTTGGCTTTGGGGACTTTTTCCCAAAATCTCCTTTGAATCTAATTTTGAGTAATTTTTTCAGTCAAAAATGAAATTAAGGGAAAGTTAATTTCAGATTTTAAATTCAATTTAAATTCAGATTTTTTCTTTGTGGAGAATACTTGGAGAATACCTCACAATACTGTAACTTGGATTATAAGTAATATTAGTAAGTACTAAGTCCCTGTGAAGATAGGATTTTAGCCTATAATTTCAGAGCTGAATTGCTCCTTTGTGTTATTCTACATAACAAGATGGTGAGTTTGGCTCTCATTCAGACTAATTTTAGAGAGAAAATTAGTTATTCATAAATATTTTGTCAAAATATTTGAGACATGGAAAGAGTATTCATCAAACAACTGCTGAAACAAAATCTCATCATAGCTTTCTTTTAGCTCGTGTGCTTCTTGTAGCCTATAAAAGACCTGTTATATTTGAAATCTGCTATTTCATATAAATAGACTTATTTAATGTTACTTTGTTTCTTGGTTTTGAAATTCAAAGAGTTACAGCATATCTGAGTTACAATTGCAGTTTATGCTTATGGATTACATTTCCGCAGTGATATTTTGATCTACACTACCCTTAAACCACATCAGGTCAAAAGTAAAAACCAAAGCAAACATCACAGTAAACCTTAGTAATTCATGTACTCACTAGAAGAAAACAAACCTCAATAAGTCATAATTCCACAAAAAAAAGTAAGGGATCGCTTATCTGTCAGTGAATGGTTTTTTTAGAAAATTGTTCAGAATAGAAATATTCTGAAAGGTGTTTCTGGCTGTAGTTCCAGACAAATTTTGTCTGGACAAACATGATGGACAAACATGATGCCACCCAGAATGTTCCTTGACCTTCTTCTTCTACTTTAAAGAACAATACTTTAAAGACAGTGAGGTCTGCTCAACATCTCACTGTCAATACTTTTGAATATTGCACTCACACCAGTATTTAAAGGCAAGCTGCGTAATATTGCAGTCTAACCAGCTAATCTAACCAGAGAAACTGATGGATCAGGTAGATGAAGAATTTTACTAAATTCCATTTAGATCAGTGATTGCAAGCAGCAAGTGAAATAATCCATTCAATGACCATAAATGTGATAATTTTGTTCTTCAGTCTTGTTCATGATTAACATAGTATGAATTATCTGCACAACATAGTTGACCCCTAATAGAGCTCCAGTGTGCTAAGGTGTTATTTAGTTACTCCTTTGTTTGATAAAAGAAGTACTATATTCAAAACAAAATTTTTAGTATTTCAGCACTGCTTTATTTAACATATCAGACCCTACAAGTACAGAACAGCCTGATCAGAACATATGGTAAATTTATGGGGTTGTGAATTTTCTTCCTGGAAATTGTAGCTGATATTTCTCTTGCTGTATGACCTTCCTGAAAAGTCAGGGACTCCTCACTACTTTTGTTGCATTCAGAAAATACTATTGCTATAAATTTTTAAATGTAAACTGATTGTCTGCTCAGGCTAAGCTTAAGTATGTGCATAAATTTGATCATTATGTTTTCACTTTTGTTTTCAAATAATGTCAGGTTTAAATAAGAGATGAAGATATAAATCTGTGAAATACAAGGGGTAACCTTATCACTCTCTACAGCTACTTGAAAGGAGGTTGCAGTAAGGTAGAGGTTGGTCTCCCAGGCAACTAGTGACAGGAAAAGAGGACAGAGCCTCAAGTTGTGCCAGGGAAGGTTCAGACTGGACATCAGCAGAATTTCTTCATGGAGAGGATTGTTAAGCATTGGTATGGACTGCCCATGGGGTCACCATCCCTGGAAGTGTTCAAGAAACAACTGTATGTGGCCACTTAGTGCCGTGGTCTAGTTGACAAGATGATGATCAGTCAAAGGTTGGATTTGATGATCCCAGAGGCCTTTTCCAAACTAAATGATTTTGTGAATCTGTGAAGCACTTTGTAGTTTAGAAAACATACTTCATAGATCAAGACACTTCAATTAGCATGTTCTCTTGCATGTGATATTGTTTATGTCTATAAGCATAAAGACCAACACAAGCATCTGAGAGGTAGGTTGAAAAATGAAAATATTTCTAGAAGGTAGTTATATTTATTTCTCCCTTTACTTTAAAAAGTGATCAAGAATGCACAGATTGCACTTTTTAAGCTATTGCATTCCAGACCACTAGATTAAAAGAGGTTTCTGCAGTTAAATAATTACTTATTCACATAAAGCAAAAATTGATTGCAGAATAACCACTTGGTTTTTAACTCTGTTTTATAAACAAATATTAAGTAAATGATTATGTACACTGCATTATGAAATATTGCATGAAAGAGGGAAGCGCAAGGATTGAGTTCATATGCCACATAAAGTTCCACTGAGCTTTAATGTTAAATTGAGGTCACCTAACATTGCCCCAAACATCTGCGTTAACCCAAACCAGGATGTCTGATTAAACTCTTACCATATGTATACTGAAGACTTGTCAGAGAAAGAAATATCATTTATGCAGTTTGGGACCTCTGTTTAGTACAAGGTATATTTTCTAGCTGAGGTTTTCAGATTCTGGAATAATATAAATGATTATCCATAACATGAGGCCAGGATAAGAGCTGTGTTACTTCCTCTTTAATTTCCTTCTTAATTATATGGAGAGCTTTCTTTTCACCACCCCTTTAGCAGAAATTCCGAGATGATCCTTTGGAGGAACCTTCTGAAGGATGAAATGTATTTCAGTTGCCTTCAACTACTATAGCTGCTAGATAAGCCACCATGTCACATGACATAAAGTCAGTGAATCTTAAAATACCAGTGTGGACATTATTAGACCAATAGGTACTTCAGGCTCTTTTAAAGAAAACCTTGTGGTGAGTCACACATATGCTAATGCTTACATAGTCAGTTCAACAAAAACAGAAGCCAAGAACTCACAAAGGAAAGAAAAGATGGATTTATTTCAACAACAGCAGTGCAATCACTGCAGAAATAGTTGTACTCTTTCCATGTCTGTATGTGCACATATTTTACATATTTTTTATATACAGCATATTTCAATTTTTCATCAAAGACAGATGTTCAGTGATGAATATGAATGGTACAGGAAGCAGAGAAGTGATGCAATAGGGTTTCTTCTAGAAAACACAATTTTGTTTTTATAGATATGTCATACCTTGTCATCTGTAAAATATCTAAGTGTCAGATAAATATTCTCATGATTAAACTATATGCAGGACTGAAAAATTCCTTCATTAGGAGAGCAAGTCTTAAAGTATATTTTGTACTTAATTTTGAATTTAGAAATTCTGTGACTGCTTTTCCCAAGTCATTGAGAAAAGCATCTGCATCCTTTGAGCATATTTCTATTCATATTTTAGGTTATATCTGCAATGACTTTTGCTTGTCCTTTAATCAGTCAGAACATCCCTAGATTTCTTCCATTCCTCCAGATCTCTGGGATTCTCTGTAAAAGTTAGTACCACATAGCCCAATTTCAAGTTTTTTGGTATTGAAGAACATTTAAGAGATTGAGTAACAGAATGAGTGGTCTGACTACTCATTCCTTGATATCCTGTAGAATTCTTAAGTGGGCACCACCTCAGCCTGCCAGTTTGGTCTTGTTCTTATTGCCAATTTGCTCTGTCATTATTTGTTCTACCTGTGCCCTATGTTTGAGGCACACCACCCATGGGGAGAAGCTCCAGCAAACTCAAGATCAGTCACAGACAGATAGAAAAAAAACCTACTTGTCTTGTTATACCCTTATTTTCCCCTCTTTTGGTACCTATAGGCTTTCTCAAAAGCATCATGCTCTGTTGCATCTCTTAAAGGAATTTATTACTAGTTTTAATAAGGGACACCTCAAACTTTTTTTTTGCATGCTTTAAATATTTGCATTTAATCTGTAATGGTTCATGATATTTTCTGCTTTTTTCATTTGGACATAACTTTAGCTTTTTGAGGTCTTCTTTTAATTATGTTGCTCTGTAATTTTGTAATTTCTGTTTAGTCATGCTGTCTCGTTTTAGTCTCTCTAAAGTCCCCCCTTTCCCACCTATCATTACAGCATGACTGTAACAAATTTTTAGGAACTAAATGTTAGAGAATGTTTTACACTGTGCTATATATTTAACATAAACCTGTTCTGTTTCCTTGGATTTATGCTTTGAAACACTTGAAATTAAATTCCAACAAGTAATGTTTTACTGTCAGAGGGATCACAGCGTATTTACCCTACAGCATGAACATGCCCAATAAGAAATTTACTTATGAGCCACAAGACTTTATTCAAGTAATGAATCCAAGAATTTTATCCAAGTAATGAATTGTTATTAAATTACTTTTCAGTAAATATGTTTCTTCATAGCATAGGGAGCCCAAGTAGGCATGGCCTAAAATAAACCAGGATGAAAATACTGTAAAAACACAGACAGACAGGTGGATGTGAGTTCCCAGAGGCCTTGAGTCTCCTAATTCAACATGTTAGAAAATCTCAGGTCTAGCAGCCTAAAAGGCTGTAACCACATTGGGTCAGACCATTCAACTACTCCAACAAGGTAGCTATGATCATCCTGGAAGTAGCTCCTTGTGTCAGATTGATGACTCAAGTCATTGCACTGCCATTTACTTTGAAATTATCTAGTTGCCACTCAAAGTTTGAATTTCTCTCTTCCTTGGTATATTCCAGTTATATCTAAGTATTCATCTAATCCTATGTAATATTGTAATAACTGACAAGGAGTATATACATGTGGATTTTCATAGAATGGCTTGGGTTGAAATGGACCTTAAAGATCATGTAGTTCCAACCCTGTTGCCATGGACAGAAACACCTTCCACTAAACCAGGTTGCTCAGAGCCCCATCCAACCTGGTCTTGAACATTTCCAGGGATGGGGTATCCACAACTTCTCCGGAAAACCTGTTCAGGCGCCTCACCACACTCACAGTGAAGAATTTCTTCCTAAATTCTACCCCTTTTCCTAAACCTACCCTTTTTCAGTTTGAAGCCATATATATATGTGTCCTTGTAAAAAGTCCTTCTCCATCTTTCTTGTAGGCTCACTTCAGGTACTGGAAGAGAGCAATCAGGTTGCCCCAAGTCCTCCTCTTCTCCAGGCTGAACATCCCAATTCTCTCACCCTTTCCTCATAGGAGAGGTGCTTCATCCCTCTAATCAACTTAGTGGCCCTCCTTTGGACTCACTTCAATAGGTCTATATCCTTCCAGTGTTGGGGAGACTAGAACTGGATGCAGTGCTCCAGGTGGCATTTCACCTGAGCAGAGCAGAGGGGCAGAATCCCCTCCCTCAACCTGCTGCCCACACTGCTTTGGATGCAGCCCAGGATACAATTGGCTTTCTGGGCTGCAAAAGCACACTGCTGGCTCATGTTCAGCCTCTCATCCACCACAGCCCCAAGTCCTTATCAGGGCTGCTCCCAATCAGTTCATCTCCCCAGCCTGTATTGATACTGGGGGTTGCCCAACCCAGGTGCAGCACTTGTACATCACGATTTAGTTATGAGCTTGTTTTATGCTCCACAATTATCTGAACATTTATGGAAAGGATTTGGTTTTGTACTATCCACCAAATAGACCAAAGAGGCACAGTCTGGATACTATGCCTATTATAAAGAAACCTTAAAAAAATCACATCTATTTCATTAAAGAAGGGGTAACTAGGAATTTAACTTTTTTCCTTCAAACTAAAATATTCCAAACAGAAAGGTAAAAAGTTTAATCTAGAGTAATAGCAACTAAAATGTAATTTAAAGTCAAGCTACAATGACAAGAGTAAAGCAAAGTAATTCTATTGACAAAGTCATGGTTTTAAATAGCCTGCAGCAATGCAACCACTTTGCAATCCTTTTATTTTTCATTGAACAAGAACAGGAGAAATTATGCACAGATTTTAAAAATAGCTAAGCTTAACATGCCATCAAAACTTGTAGCAACAATTCAAGTTTAACTCTTCTGATTTAGTAACATTTTTCTTAGATATGCAAAACTATGTTGGTCTGAAAACAGCTCTTTTTAGGTGAAACTATTATTTTAGGAAGGTGATAAGGCAGATCCACTGAACATGGTCACTGCCTGCTACACCTGTTGCCACTCCAGCTGATCAGTTCTCCCTGTTGACATACTTATCTGCCTTCCTCTGTCTTTATTCCTGAGGGGAAGAGACAGTCTTAAAAATCTAGACACAGTCTTTTGACTGAGACTCTTTGACACACTCAAACAGCAGAAGGAAGGTACCATTTAGTTTCTGAGGGTTTACCCCACCTCTCCTCAGAAGTGTGTCACTGTTACACAAGCATGTGAGAACATGAATATTATTAATTTTGACCATTCCCAGTAAAGGTAAAACTCCCTGTGAAATATTTATTTCTTTCTATGTTCATAGAATGATAGAATCCTTTAGATTGGAAAATACTTTTAGGATCATTGTGTCTAACCATTAACCTAGCAGTTCAAGTCCACCACTACACCATGTCCCTAAGCACCACATCTGTATGTCCTTTGATTACATCCTAGAACAGAGATTCCCACCACTTCCCTGGGCAATCTGCTCTGGATTGCTAAACAATCCTTTTGACAAATAAATTTTTCCTAATATCCAATCTAAAGCTCCACTGGTGCAACTTGAGGCCATTCCCTCTTTTCCCATCCCTTGTTACCTGGGAGAAGAGACCACCTTCCACCGCACTAAAACCTCTTTTTAGTTTCAAAGAATGACAAGGTCTCCCCTGAGGTTGGACTCGATCTTAAAAGTTCTTCCAACCTAAATATTTTTATGATTCTATGCAAGCACATATGTTAGAGAAATATGTAAAAGTCTTTTCCTCTTTTTTCTTTCCCTTTAATATTATTTTAATTTGTGTAATTTTATGAAAATGAACAGGAAAAAATTAATTCCATTGGGTGGCTTCATGCTGACACATATATTAGTCAAAAGCAGAGTCAAACCTTTTAGAAGCCCAGCTGCTTTAAGAGACTACACAGAGCTACTCAACTGATATTGGGCAATTATGGGATAATCTTTGAGTTGCTCATGTCTAAAGATTAAATTAAACCCTAGAAGCATAAAAGAAAAATTAAAATCTGACAAAGATTCTTGCTGTATTCCATGTCATGCTTTTTTAAGAACTTCATTTAATTACTATTTAATGTGTGAGGAGGGCACGAACTTATTGCAAAGGGATTGCTGTCATGTGGGGGCAGATGCTGGATATTTGGCACAGATGTAGCAAGAAGACATGTATTAGCTCTTGTGCCCTGGAGACGCACTGCTTCAGTCTTGATGCATCTCTGTATCCCTGCCTGAGCACTTCAGCTTTTTATGTGCATTGTTCAAGACTGCTTGCTGAAGCAAAACTTCATATTTCATAGGCGTATATGTTGGTAAGCATACCTTTTTAATGATATGGAGCTCCAAAGATCTGGATAGCCAAAATTATATTTCTTTCTAGCTTTTTTCCCTCCCAAGCACATGAAAATAAAGTAGAAGCATGGTAGAGGCTCATAAAATCTGTCAGGTATAAATGTAGCCATCTTTTCACTTTAACTGTAAGCATAAAGTTTGGCATGTGGCCTACTTTTTCTGAAATTACTTACTTTTATGGTAATAATCTACTCCAATCAAAAGATTTGTGACTGGATTTTCAAAACTGTCAGGAGACAGAGTCACAGAAATGTTCACACACTGTCTTGTGTAATCACTTAAACCAGCAGGTGTTTATATCTTGTTGCTTACAAAGTGTGTTCAAGCACTCCAAGTAACTGTTTAAATACCATTAGAAGTTTGGCCTTTAGACATTACTCATGTTGGGAACTAAATCCTCATTTAGAGACACTAAAAATATCTCTAAGTAAGCTACCTCAAAATTGATACATCTTGGATGAAATTAATTTTGTTTTAAATCTATGTTTTTGGTTGTACCTCTAGACAGCAACAAAATGAGCTGCAATCCAGGTGCAAGGAAATATAAACCTCAGGTCCTGCTGATTTTATCAAATTGTTCCCTTTTGCCCTCAATTTCATTACCCAAAAGTCTAACATGACAAAATGTAGCATCACTCCTATCTTTGACAAAGGCTTGTTATCACTCTGTCTGCAATGATACGTATACATTCAATTTATAAAATTTGCACTTTGAAAAAGAATTAGTTTAGTTCTAATGCTCATAACAGAATCCTTAACATGCAAGCATATCTGAAGTTCAACCACACTGGAAATTTACCATATTAACATTAGATTTTACTTACACAGAAACACTATTTCTGTGAATTGGTGGGTTGTTAATTGCACAGTATCTCTATACCTTTTAGCAAGGAGCTGAACAACTGAAAGACCAGAGATAGGCAGCCTGCTCAAAGATGTTCCTTCCTGAGGGCATACAGATAAAGGACAATTGTAGCTACAGGCAAAACTTCCTTTACTAATGTAATGTAGGTGGGAGATGTCAGTTTACATTCCCATAGACACACTAGTTATCACCAGTTAATGATGTCTTCCTTGGAGATGCTCATACTCATCAGTGTCTTTCTCTACTTGATGACTCTAAATTATTTAAGGTAATCTTGACTTAACACTATCTCATGATGACTGATTTCTTAATTTATTCTTAGCTAAGTGATGATTTAGAACGTTCTGATAATTACTAATTTTTAATTCCTTGACTCCACTGACAGACATATGCAAGTTTCAGAATTTGCCCACTAAAGCATTTAATATTTTTTTCAGATTACATTCCCACCATATTCTTGATTGTCAAAAATAGGAAGGGAGGAATTGTCATTAATGTTTTAATTGTGGTATTGATATATAACACACTCCTTAACTAAAGCAAACAATTATATGCTTTTAACAAAGGCTCCAGCATCTTTGGTTAGGGCACCACTTTGTCTTGTTAATAATGTTTTCAACACAAGCAGAAAATTTTAGTTGACCATAAATTTATCTCCTTTTTCAGTTTCAACTTAGGGAACGGTGTCACCAATCTTTTTAATTTTAGCTCTTCTATTTTGGAAAAAAATATCTCGACACTGGTAAACTCAAAAGTAAGTGTAACTGCAAATTTCTGTAGCAAAGTTGTTTGAGCTACATTTATGTACAGGGATAATGGTGGGAAAATGGGAGAGCCTAGACTACTTGGTAGGTATTTCAATAGTTTTAGTACAATATAAATGCCGTTTTAGATAAAAGAACCTATTTTTTTGTTTCATCTGTGTTTTAGAAATACTGGTACTAATTCCTGTGCCCCTTTGGCTTCTCACGAATATCAGAACTGACATATAAGAAACAAATGCATAAGGTGACTCTCTTGATACTTTGGACTATATCTACTTATGTTAATGTGAGTGAGTAGTGGATGGAGAAGCAGGATTCCAAAAAAAAATATTCAATGACCTTCAGGTCAACAGCTCTGAGTGAGTGTTGCAGACAGACCCCATTATTCTCCCACGTATAACCACGAAAACAAACCAATACTCGATCAAGGTAAATGCTTTAATTTATCAGTCCCCACAAGCCTACGAGTAAAAACCTTTACTGCCTGTGACTCTGCCTTATAAACTTCTTCAAATGATTTTGTAATTTATTTTAATTGAAGATTTTCCTGAGTCAAGACCACAGGAAAAACAGTATCATTGTGCCTAAGTATTACATAGACCTCATTAAGCAAAGATCCTGAGCAGGGACCTGCCAGAAAAAACTATGGAGTCTGTCCAAAGATCTGTGCTGTGTGATGAAAGCTGAATGAAGTTCATAATTCATGATTTCACCATTTCAGTGTTTAGACTGAAAGTATTTAGACTAGAGCAGAAAAAGAGACTTAATTAGTTACCAAATTATTCTTTATCAGTTTCTAAAATCTGAAGAACCAAACACTGGGGGAAATGTCAACTCCTGAGCTTCAAATTGGTGTAAAATAACATATTTTGAAGTCTTCCAAGCTATAGTTATGGGCAGTTTTGTTCTATTTACTGCCCTCAGTCATAATGTATTTGCTTTTTCATTAGAGCACTGACAAAAGACCAGATCTATGAAATCTGTGCAATTCTTTGTCCTATTTTGAACTCCTGAAGTCCAAACTTAAAACCATTCTGTGCATGATGAAATATTAGTGTTCATGGAAACTTGTCTTTCAACCATTTCCAGATGAAATAATGAAGAAAAATCTTTTCCCATCATTTTCCTACTTAATCTTCTGTATTTATCTTCTTTTAATTTAATGTTGCTTCTCAGTTTCCAGAAGTATACTACATGAAACAATTATTACTCACTGTCTTTGGAGAAACTACAGTATACCTAGTCAGGGAAAAAAAAAAAAAAGAAAAGAAAGAAAAGGAAAAACTGTAATAAAGTATATGCAAGAAATTCAACAGTAGTTTGTGTTTATACTTCTGAGCAGATCTACAAAATCAAAGAAAAAATCAATGTTTTATTTTTTCCCATTTAATTTTACCATGGACAAGGACTTGTATTCTGTTAATTTGTGTTATCAAGGTCTATTTTGGTTTCCTGTTACCTGTGTTAATGGAAATAAATATTTCCCGACACCGTAACAACTTATTTTTATGAAAACAAGCCTCATTTAAATATTTGTTTCTAAATCGTTCAATACAGGATAATAGGATTTAGTTTTTTATCCTGAAAACATATCTTGCTGAAGAAATATGGGAAAAGTTAGCTTGTAAGTTTGACACCCAACAAACATACTTGCACAATGATCTTGCTGAAATAACAGATTATACAAGCAGTTAAAGTGCCCATGTATATATTCTTGCAATGTTATAACAACAAGAAAAAAAGATAATGTGGAATATGCGTAAAGAAAATTTCAAAATATTTGGAACAAAAATTTGTCTGCGAGTTAGAAGAAGTGAGCTCCCTCCTCATACAGTTGGTCTCAGGTGCAGGCAAGAGTTGTTTCAGTTAAAAGCAACATGATATTTTTCAAATGGTCATTGGCTTGACTGACTATACAAATTTATGAAGAAACCTTCCTCCTCTCCGTGTAAAAGACAATGACCGAAGTCAGTTGTCAAGCAATGACTGCAGGAACCCAGACACAGAGTAGTTGTTTATATTGATCAGGGTCTGGACGAAAAACAGTGATGCCTAAGGAACCTCATGCACACTTCAGTGTATTTTAAAATGTGGTGAAACTGAGGCAGCTCTGAAGCACCTTTGCTGTAAGTGAGTTTTGTGGCAGAGAGCCTTTCATGCACAACAAGGTGGTTTACAACTTGTCTTTGAAACAGAGGGAAGCAGTTTGCAAAGAGCTGAATGAAGGCTACAATCACTCTCCACTCATCAAGTATATATTTGTAAGATGTCAGTGATAATCTTGAAGTGCCAGAATATGATTAGGAGCCAATCAGGAATGCGAGAACAACAAAATATTTCCTAACTGTCTTTTCCGTCTCATGCCTAGGCAAAAAAACCCCATGCTTGGAAGAAAAAATACATTTTATTGTCAATCAAACACATAATTTACTATAGATTATATTGTTCAATAGATTATATTTATAATATATTTTTCAGCATAACTATATATTCATATCCAGTAAATGTATTTGTGTATGTATATACTATAGATACAGCTGATCATAGGGAATTTTGAATTAGTTCAGTTCCAGCACCATTTTCCAATTAAATAAAATGGAAATAAATTAAAACATGCATGACTACACTAAACAACTGTCTCCAAAAAATGTCTTCTCTAGCTGTCAACACATTATTTTTTCATACATAAATAACAGCATCTCTATATAACTCAGCTAGTCAGGTACGCAGTGAAGGGTTGGATTTTTCTGAAATCAAAGCTGTACCTCTGAACATAGAGCAAAGAAGTGATTTTAGAGTTTTTACAGTTATTGTGATAAACTATCGATAAGCTGTAGATTTACAATGTATGGTATAAAAATACCCCTGCAACATCTAGAATGATACTCAGACTTCTAACATATCTACCTGCCTAAGATCACTCTCCTGCTAGTATTTGAAGGTTGAAAAAAAGACAAAATACACCATGGATTTGTTCACTGATTAAAACATGTCATTGAGGAAATGGTAAGGTTCAGCTTTGCAAAGCATCACATTCTTAAAATAGCTAAGACAAACTCTGCATCAAAATAACAACATCAAAGTTTTGCCTGAGGGTTGATATAACTTTGCAGGATGAATATATCTCATGCTTAATGAAAATGTGATGCACAGAGGAAATAAAAGTTGAATGTCAGAATTGCTATTAGACTAGATTTGATCACTCAGGTTACTAGCAGGAAAAGAAAAAAAAGAAAGAAAAACATTCTGTTATACCTACACATAGTAAAATGCACATAAAGAAAACCCTTCCCTGTAACCACCAATGAAATGCTGCATCTGAGCAATAATACCATCCATAACATCAAGTGTTGGTTTCAGACAGTGTGTAGATCCCTTAGAAGTCACTACATGTTTTGAAACATGTCATTGTGTATCTGTGTCTCACTGAGTATTGTATCAGTCCTGTCCCTGAAGGTACTTCAGGGGCAACATAACTGGAAATATTCAGAATCTGCCACTTTTTCTCAAAATCTCCAAAGGAAATAGAGCTCTGATTTTGTTTTGCATAGAAGGAGGAAAAAAATCCCAAATTTCAGTCAGTTACTTGGAAGATATAACGATATTTAGGGGAAATATAGGATACTCCTTATGCGTAGAGTTTCCTGTCTAAAGCTTTTCTATTCAATTTAGCACCAGCAGCTACAAAATGAAAGTAAAGACAGCCTTCTGCAATTTATATAAAAATTCTAACCAGCAAAGTTTTAAGTACTTGCTCATTGAAACAAATACCAAATTAAATCACACAGAGTAATATTACTGCTAAATCTCTCAAAATAAATTAATTTTAATCTATTTTTGGCACAGTATAAAAGGTGTTGTAAATGGACATGTAAAAAAACCCTGCATGCCTAATTTCCCTTTCTAGAAATATTTCTGTACCTTCACACTGACAGAAGAAAAATACTGTGCTTTAGGGGACCTATCACAAGTAAGCCCTGCAGATTCCATCAGCACCTGCAGCCTGATTATAAATGTCCTAAAGGATGTCTGTAAACTCTTTATTTACTCTGCTAAGTAGTGGGCTCTACCAAAACACCTCCAACATGATGAATTATTTGGCTTAGTCTCTGAAGAATCCTGAGCTTAAAAATTTAATAAATATTATTTTAATAACATAACATCATTAAGCAAACCCTTACAACTAATTTTTTCCTCTACCACAGAAGGAAAATAAGGGTCTCTGGTCTTTAGTTTAATGTTAGAATCTAGGTAAGTTCATACTCCACTTCTTGAAACACTGCAGCATCTCAATTGAGAGTGGCAATCTCACTTTATATTTGTAAATATAAGGTTAAAGAGATTATCCTACATCTAATTACCAGTTTTTAAAGTTCTCAGTGAACAAAAGGAACATTTCTTAACCACACTGCAATGCCACTTTCCCTGTAAAATGGCAGAAGACATTTGAGAATGAATGTGTAAGCTGACTTCAGTGACTCCCTGGCTCCAGTGGAGCAGGTATTACATAGAAGACAGAAAGCTCGATCAGGTAAAAGACATTAAATGTAAGTTTAAAACATTTAATTTTGGAACTGCTTCCTGTAACAAATTCTAAAAGCAGTCTGAGAAAACATTTGATGCTAACTATATGCCTCTTGCACATCATTTTCTGCTTAACCACAACTAATGCAGATATTGTCAGGTTTGTCCAAAAAAATCATCATAACTATTTTAAACATGAAACTTTCATTATAAAGGGGGAAAATCTCTGAAATTCAAAGCATTTCCATGTAGGTACAATTTTCAGGATGAAAACATAAATTCTGAAAAAATTATCCGTATATTTTACTGGTAAAAAAGGTCTCTTTTCTCTATATCCTGGAGACTTTTTTTAATATAAATAGAAAATAGCTGGACATAGAATATTTTCCTCCAGCTAATACAGAACTCACAGAATAAAGCAGTTTGTAAATTATTCTCAGAAACAGAAAGCTTTGTAGCTTTTGTTAAATCAGGGCAGGAAAAATAAAATTGTGTATATTTCCATAGAGAAACTGTAGAAGGAATGGATGTGGAACATTCAGTATATGTTGTGGAACATTCAGTAAATACTGCTGACACTGTTAAATTGCAGGAGAGAGTTTTGGAGTTTGGTCATTGAGAATGTCTTGAATGAATTATTTCCATTAACCAATTGTTAAGAACTGGTATGTAAATTATTATGCAAACTTAATATGTTGCTTCACTACTTTTAGAATTTTCAAAAAAAACCTTTGAGTATATATATATTCTGTTTTATTTTGTGCAACAAATTAAAGAAATTATCTTTTTTAATAAGGGAGCCAACTCAGAAAGTTGCCCTCCTTGTTCTGCTTGTCAACACAGTGGATTTCATTAGCAAAGTGGAGGCTGGAGGCCATCTTGGCCACAGTGACCATAGGGAATAAAGTTTAAAATCTCTGTTGACAGGAGAAAAAGTGCCAGCAAAACCTCAACTCTGGACATGAGGAGAACAGACTTGAGGCGGCTCAGGGAATTACCAAGTAAGGTCTCCCGGGAAAATGTTTTTGCAGATGCTGGGGTCCATCAGTGCTGGTCACTTTTCAAACATGACCTCCTGAGGGCACAGGAGAAGGCAATTCTCAAATTTCGGAAGTCAAGCAAGTGAGGCACAAGGCTGGCTTGGCTGAGCAGGGATCTTCTCTTGGAAATAAGGCAAAAAGGAAGGTGCATGCTCAGTGGAAACAAGGTCAAGTGACATGGGAACAATTCAGAGGTGCTGCTTACTGCTGTAAGTTGCTGTAAGGAGAAAATTTGTGCAGCCAAAGCTCAGCTGGAGTTGAAGCTGCCAGAAATGTGAAGAACAATAAAAAGAGTTTTTTCAAACACCTTAATGGCAAGAGGTAGTACAGAAATCTCATCAGCCTGTTACAGGATGGGGATGGTCACCTCAAAACAGGGACAGAGGCAAGGCAGGGGTGTTTAATGCATTCTTTGGTTCTGTCTTCAATTTGGATGATGGACCAAGGAGGTCTCAGTGCCCTGAGCTGCAGGACCATGACTGTGAGAATGATCAACTCCCAGTCGACCCTGAAATGGTGCAGGATCTGCTGCTCCAGCTTGGATACCTACAAATCTGTGGGACCTGATGGGATTCATCCCAAAGTCCCCAAAGAGGATTCCTCAAAGGGGAATGAGATGCTAGAAAGCAGTGCCATGGGCCAGGAAAAGGACCCAGTCGATGGCAAGTTGAATATGGGTCAGCAGTGCCTTGGCAGCCAGGAGGGCCAAACCTCTCCTGGGGAGCATCAGGCAAAGCTGGTGGAGGAAGGGAATTGTCTTGCTCTGCTCTGCACTTGAATATTCAAGCCTCACATTGAATATTGTGTGCAGTTTTGAGCACCACAATAGAGAAAAGATATTAAGCTATCAGAGAGTGTCCAAAGGAGGGCAACAAAGATAAGGGCCTCAAGGAGAAGCCTTATGAGGAACAGCTGAGATAATTTGGTCTGTTCAGCCTGGAAAAGAGGAGCCTGAGGGGAGACCTCATTGCAGTTACAAGCTTTTCGTGAGGGGAAGTGGACGGGCAGGCACTGATCCCTTCTGTATGGTGACCAGTGATAGGACCTGAGGGAATGGCCTGAAGTTGTGTCAGGGGAGGTTTAGGTTGAATATTAGGGAAAGGTTTTTCATCCAGAGAGTGGTTGGGTACTGGAACAGGTTCCCCAGGAAGTGATCACAGCACCAAGCCTGACAGGGTTCAGAAAGTGTTTCGACAACACTCTCAGGCACATGGTGTGACTCTTGGGGATGGTCCTGTGCAGGGCTGAGTTGACCTCGATGATCCTTGTGGGTCCCTTTCAACTCAGCACATTCTGTGATTCTGTGATTCTGTGATTTGGCATTAAAAAAATATTAAGGTAACCATGACAACGGTGTCAGTAGCAATACTCAATTGACGATAATGACAATATGTAAGCAATGGAATGTGAGCCTTTAAGGGAGCAGCATGTTCTGACACAGTATAACTATTATGAGCACTCACTGGCTTAAGCTTTCTTTCATTTATGATTAAGGTCCTTATTCCCAGAGGTGCTGCATGTAATCGAGCTTTCAGTAAAGTGGGATGAGTCAGCGATACATATAACAGCTATTCAAATCTATTTAGATAAGAAAGAACACAGTGCTATAAGCCAGAGAGTTTTTTACTTACAGTCTTGATATAAGCCATTATGGACTGAAGAATTCTGTGCTGTAATAGTTGCATATTTGAGCGAATTCAGATTGGTCAGCAAATTTATCAAAATTTATCAAAACTATGCTTCATCAGAAATACACTTAGTAGTCATATTTCCAAGTCTCATAAAATTAAACATTTGGAAGAGGTGAAAACAGAACATGCAGTAAGTCTCAGGCTCTTAGGTCTGTGTGCAACTCTTTCCCAGTCCAGGGAATTCCCTGATCACTTGGCTTGTTGAGCTTGGAGAAGATTGAGAGCATATACAAATAGCAAATTCTCTAGGAACAAGCTAAACACGTTCTGAAAGAAATTCATGGAGTTTCAGCTGCAGTTTTTATTCAGAAGGCTATACACAGGACTGATCTTTTTCTCACATTTTTAAGAATGTCCTGCAGTTATTTCCAGAATTTTTTATCCTATCTTGCAGTTGAATACAGGCCATTCTTTCAAAGATGGTCTCTGGAGTTTAGACTACAGTTACTTCATAAAATAAAAACAAACAAAAAAAAACACAACAAAAAACCCCTATAACTCTAGTCAAAGGGTTTCTCCAGCTGTTATTTGATCATTTTTCAACTTTTTCTTTCAGCTAAAATGACAGTATTGGTAGATTAATTTGAAGACCATCCCGTCTTCTACCTTCTGCTTTCACCTCATATAGCCACTTAGGCCAATAAGCAAGATGAGTCAGAGCAGTTTACCACTTTCTTGGTGCAGGAGTGATTGTCTCTGGGTGTGTGCATTTATGCATGAGAAGGGGAAAAATGATCTCCCAAAAGGAGGAGGAGGATAAAAGAGAGTAAGTACATCAAAATGGCATCAGAGAATTTCAACTGTAGGAGAGAGTTTGCCAGAGAGACTGAAATGTGGATGATGTTACTCGGGCTTATTTATACATAACAAAGCTTATAAATATGCAGTTCAAATCTTGTATTTATTTACAAAACATGTAACTTCCTTGTAAATCCAATAAAATAGGATGGGTAAGGGGCCAAATCCACCCAAGGAGGAAGACACATAAATTTTAATTCTCTGGCAAACTCCAGTTAAATATACATAACAAGAGTGCCTACCAACTTTTGTGGCTTCGCATTTCTAGGCAGTGAAGATAGTAAGTATTCCACACAGCAGAGCATGGGACAAAGTTCCACCAGCAACTAGTCATGATAACTTGAAGCAGAAAAAAACCAGGCATGGAGAAGCAGCACAGCACAGCCCAGTGTAAGGCTATATTTGGTATTATGGTAGTCCTCCAAAGATGAATATGACATCTTTAGAGAGTGTCACCATGTTATGTTGCCCTCTGGGAGGGAGGACAAACTTTGTCTGGGGTAAAGTAGGTGAGATGGAGAAAGAAAGGGGGTACCTGCTTTCTTCCAGACGTATCATCATGTTCCACCTCATCTTTAATATCTTCTTGCCCTGAGATGCAAAGTGGGAGTATTTGACAGAATGCTGACTGAAGGCTTTTTCATGTGTCAGAAGCACTGGATAAACTCTGAATGAGAGCTACTATTGCGAGTAAGATGAGCAGAAGTTATCTCACATTGCAGTTTAAATGGGAATTAGGAGAATATATCGGAAATTGGATATTCAAAGTATGTTTCATAATATTTCATGACATCTACTGGACTTAAACAATCATGTTTCTTGAGATCTTTGGTACTTCATACTTAGCAGATAACATAAATTGATTTTTAAGGAATAAGATATTCCAAGGTGGTAGATTTAACATATCTTGTTACATGGTGGGTGTTAACATATACTCGTCCTCAGTTATGTCACCTGAATGTTTAAGTCTTGACAGAGTATTGCTAGAGCCAAGACTAATACAATATTCTTTCCTTCACATTAAAATACTAGATATTTCTTAATCTGCTATGTATTTGGAGAAATCTAGAAGCAGGAAAAAATAATATCTATTATATAAATATATAGATACAAAATATATACACATATGTATACAAAACTTAGATGAAATCTTCCTGATTGGACATGAATTCTTGGACATAGGAAAGTTATGAACTGGATGAGGTCTACAAAGCAGAAACTCTAAACTGCAGAACAACCAAGAATTATTTTAGCTACAGGAAACATTTGACATTCATTATTTCTAACACATCCCTCCACTCTTGTCCTTTTCAAAGAGCTCAGAAGAATTTGTATTCATAATGATAGCCTGAATGACCCCACATGTAAAAATAAAATCATAGAAGAAACAGCAAAAGAAATATCATGCTTTCTATGCATGAGACTTCTGCAATATAAGAAAGAAGGAAAAATGCCTACAAGATGCAAGAAATGTCTCTGTGCTAAGATTGGCCACAAAAAAGAGCTTTTGTTCTTTTTTTTTGGTAGTCATTCAGCAGTATATAGGCATATAGTCAGTTGCTTCAGGTTTTGGGGTTTTGTTTTGTTTTTGTATTTGTTTTTGGTTTTTTTTAATCCAGTAATCATGAAAAGGTACATGACACTAGAATTACCTTTTAAAAAATAGGTCCTTTTTATTTTGAACAGAACAGGCTTTTAATAACAAAATAGTAAACCATTTTCTAATGCAACTCCAAAAAAAGTCTCCTAATATGTACATCTCTACACAGTTAGGTTTGTGGTCATTTATTTCATAAAAATATCTCTAATTTTATGACATTTTCTGAGTACTAGTTGCCCTAATTCATGAATTTCACATATTAAGAAGTGCATGAATTACAGACATTTATTTTAAAATTCCTTTTTAAACACTATTTCCAGCCCTCTAACTGGGTTAGGAAATAAGTGAATTTATTTCCCTTTAGGGTCTGAAACTTTATAGCAGACTTCAAATGGAAAATATAAAAAAAGCTTAAAAAACAGGGCTTTGTTGAAACAAAACTACTCATATAAGAAGCATTACATATGCTCAAGCATTAACTGAATTGAGGCCGATCTTTGGACCTTACTCATTAAAAAAACACAAACGCAACCAACCAACATGTAGGTATCCTTCTCTTTTACTTACGCTTCTGTCTATTTCAATTGTTACGTACTTAAAGCAGGAGCTCCTTACCTCTCTGCACTAGAATGACCTTAGCTATATAAGAGACATTATAATGTTATGATTAACTAATATTGCACCCAGTTTTCAGGCCGCTTTAGCAACATTTACTTTGATGAAAGTATTATTACTTATAGCAGCTACAAATCAGATTCGGATCATGACTCAATGACTTCTTACATAAGCAAAACACTCCACAGTTAATATCTTTTCCATTGGTTTTGATGTGTAAATTATTCCTTCCCAAGGAAGGCTCCATATTAAAGTAGCTACTGTATTGTTCAGAAAATGTTCCATTCAAGAATGTGTTTTTTCTAATCAGCAGAAAAACTTTGCAGCTCTGCATATCAAGAGCTTTATGTCAAAACAGGCTTTGGGTAATAAAGTGTGGTTCTTGCTAAATCAGAGGAAATTTACCAGGAATCATCTTGGCTATTCATTTAAGTCCCCCTAGACACAATAGGTAGAAACTGAGTGAAGATTGTCCTTTTAAATCACTGCCATTAAACACAAACATCTTAGTAGCTCCTGCATGCCACTGGAAGAAACCACAGGTATCAGCAATGTCTCAGGGAATTTGCTGGATGTAAATGTGACATGGGCAGGCATTTTATTTTCCATTTCAACACAGAGACAAAAGCAGTAAGCTTCTCTGAGGACTTCCTAAAAGCAATTCAGAATTGAACATATCGATAACAAAATCTTAGCTATAACTTATATTTTGAAGAAGTATGCAAAATCAGAAACTGTTTAAAACCCCTTTTAAAAAGTTGAATTGTCCTTTAATAGTCATTGTTTCCATATTAAGAAAGGTTTTTCCATTTACTCTGAGAAGTTATCAAAGAGAGTCTGGGTAGACGGAATCCCTTTACATTGACTTAAGGACTGGTTATATTTTCACCCTTGTTTACCAGTTGCACTGTTTGCCTGCCTGTCCTTCATTACCCTAGAATAAAACGTGTATTTGATATCTACTTTCAAAACAAATTTAAACCAAACTATTCCTACAGTTTCATTAGCATTGGCAGAAAAAAAAAAAAAAGAAAGAAGAGAAAGAAAGGAAAGAAGAAAGAAAGAAAGAGAGAGAGAGAGAAAGAAAAAGAGAAAGAAAGAAAGAAAGAAAGAAAGAAAGAAAGAAAGAAAGAAAGAAAGAAAGAAAGAAAGAAAGAAAGAAAGAAAGAAAGAAAGAAAGAAAGAAAGAAAGAAAGAAAGAAAGAAAGAAAGAAAGAAAGAAAGAAAGAAAGAAAGAAAGAAAGAAAGAAAGAAAGAAAGAAAGAAAGAAAGAAAGAAAGAAAGAAAGAAAGAAAGAAAGAAAGAAAGAAAGAAAGAAAGAAAGAAAGAAAGAAAGAAAGAAAGAAAGAAAGAAAGAAAGAAAGAAAGAAAGAAAGAAAGAAAGAAAAGAAGTAATGAAAAAGGAACTTTTTTGATAAGAATTCTTAGCTTCACTTTGTAGAACATATTATTATAATTACTGTTATGGATGATCTAGATATAGATATACTATTGTAATGAGCTAAATACATACACTATTGTAATGACATATATATGTATATATATTTACATATATAAACACATTAGAAAGACACACCCTAAAGTCTTGGAACACATAAAACATAAATGGGTTATTCCTCTTTCTTCTCCCAAAAAACCCCATACTTCTAGACAATTATAAAAATAACATTACTTTATTTCTCTGAGAGGCTGTTTTGCAAATATTCAGCTGTTCATTGATGGTCGCAGAGTTTCCTAAAATGCCGAGTGCAAACAATTTCTTGTAGCCTTGGAAAACAAGTGTCATCCTCCTATTTTTCCAGATCTCCCTGCTGATTGCAAGTATCTTGCTCAACCCACTTCAGCAGCTGGTTTTCATAATCTTCTAGTTTCTCAGTAGTATTGGGTTCCTACAGAATACTCTTGAAATTTTAGCAGATCTATGGGACAGACCACCTTTAAAGAGCTTACTGGTTTGGCATTTAGTTTGTTTGTTCATTGTTTCTGGGTTTTTTTATGATTACTATTTTCCAGGTAGAAAGTTCTTATCAATAAAAAGAAGCAGAGATCATAACACCTAGAACTAAAATTGTGTTCATTTTCTATTATAAATTCCCAGTTTCATTTCCTGTATTTTGCAAAATTGGTTTGCCCTGGAAAATATTGGGCCCAGTGTCTCAGAAATGAAAACAGAATTTCATTCCCATTGCCTTTGTTGGTTTGTTTTGCAGGCATTATAAAATCTCTTTTGTTCTGCTTCTGCTTCAAATCCCTCTCAATGATTGACATTACCCTTCTTTTAGCAACAAAATTAAGTAGTTAGTTACAAATCTGCTGGAAATATGTGTATATTATATAGGTTGAAAGGAATTATTTTTTATTAATGAATGATTTTAATTCGTTATTTTGCATTTGTTTGGACACTGGCCCTGCTCACACTGGCCCTGTTAGTTATGCATATTTCACTGGGTGCAGCAATGGTTATTATACATCTGCACATGTATTTTACCCCAATTCTCTGCACACTGTAGCAGATAGTCCTCTGCTTGCCACTGGGGTACTTCCAGCACTAAGCATCCCCCTCATGGCTCTGCCTATTTCACTAAATCAGATCATTTGGTAGGTTGGGGATTCCACTTTGTAAACGAGTGAGTTTTCTCTCTGCTAGAGCAGTGTCCATTGAAGAACTTCCTGAACTGGGAAGACTAGACACAGACAGAGGCTACTGAGGCATGTTTTTTAAAGATCCTAAATATCTGCCTCTGGAATACTAGGTGAGGGTTTTGAAATTTTATGTCTAATTAAGATGATGTCTCCTGCTGAACAAAAAAGTGTCAAAAAAAAAGGGATCATAGTTTTACTGCTGCCAAGAGCTCTCTTTAATAAGATGTCTTCTGTTTCATCCCTCCTTTTAAAATTCATTGGGTAGCATGAAGGTCCATTTGGCTACAACCTCCATTTCAGGAAGTCCTTAAAACATGAAGTATTAGAATCTGGGCACTTATTTTCTGATGCTCTTAAGTATTTGTTGGGTCTGTCCAATGCCAGACATGCATGCAGCCAGATGTGAAATTTGCTGCATGATACATTACAGACTTTATCATTAACTCAGCACCCAGAGATTTCAGCAATCACATTGTTATTTTGCTTTCCCAATTCCCTCTTATATTCTTCCACACCAATATAGACACACAGCATCAGATTTGTGTTAGCTTTCAGGAACTACTAGAGGATGCTTTTCTCTCCCTAGCTCATTGCTATTTGCTTAAAGCCTGTGAGATTAGTACTATCTCTACAGAAAGGCAAATATAACTAACAGTAGATTTGGCACGTTATAAAGCTTATAAAATATAGAATCTCAGAATGACCAAGGTTAGGAGCGACCTCTAGAGGTCATTTGGTCCAACCCCACTGCTCCTAAAGCCAATTGCGCAGGACCATGATCAGTAACACGCCTCAGGAAAAATTCAATCCAAGTTTATCTTGTAGCTGGCAGCCAAAAAGCAGTCATGCTCTATTAAGAACTGGGTTTAAAACCTCAGAGAAAAGGCATTAACTTATTAAGATGGGTTCCATGGACTACATACACATGCAATTGTATGGAAAAGATAGTTTGATTTTCTTTTCAAAAAATAGTCAAGAAACTAACACATAGAAAAGCATTAAATTCAAATAATGTTATTTAATTTGCCCTTACCCTACCTGTATTTAAGAAACACCAGTTTTGACTTCATCTCAGCATCCCAGCTATACTTCCTGAAGGCACAAGCAATTTATATGATTACATATTTTGTCAATAGGACCTTGTGTCATTCACTGACCTCAGTAGACAAAGAGGCAGAATTAAAGTTAAAATTAAAATTAAAAGCATAATCAAAATCTAATACATTTTAGTTTTCAAGTACTTATTTTTACCAACCAAATAATGTTCCCTAGTAGAGCTTGCACCGATGGAATGGGCTTGCATAATCTAAGAAG
The DNA here is from genome assembly GCA_013397135.1 of Pachyramphus minor. Classification (NCBI taxonomy): domain Eukaryota; kingdom Metazoa; phylum Chordata; class Aves; order Passeriformes; family Tyrannidae; genus Pachyramphus; species Pachyramphus minor. The sequence continues at coordinate 128,020 of VYXB01007201.1, read as the reverse complement.
AATGAAAAATTAGAGTGCTTGACACTTGAAATTCTATTCCATCTACTGTCTGTAACTATATAATCTTGAACAGAGCTTGAACTGAACATTCATAGAGTATGGTCCAACAGAATGTTTTTCATCTCTTTTTGTTTGCTTTGTCTTGTTCCACTGAGTTCCCTCTCCCATTAGTACCAAGAATATTTACACTCTATACTAGAACTATCGTGTGTTCTAATCTTGTTTTCTCACTGGCGTGACCTTTTTACCCATGGTCAGATAAGGTATGCTGAAGTTGAAATGGCTTTATCACAGTAAACAGGCAACTAAGAACTGCAGGCAAATGGAAGATTAGGAAGAAAATATATGCAAGTAGAAATACAAAGCCAAGAGAAAATCATGTCACATTATTTTAGAAGCATGTTTGCCTTCAGAAAAGAAAATTGAAATAATTTCCTAAAATTAATACATAGCTTTTAAAATATTAATGCAAATATAAAAAAAATCCCTATGTGATCTATTCAAAAGATCTGAAGTCTCAGTTTGGGTTTGCATAAACTACTCCATAACATGGTTTAAATTTAAGGGGCGCTTAGGCTGAAGTGCCTAGAGCAGACACAAAGGCCTGATTGGTTTGTGAAAGCCAAGCCAGAACATACCTGTAATTATTGTAGTTTGGGAGCTGCTGTTTTATTTTTTAGTACTTTTCTCATATACAGAGAAGGCAACAGTGCACTAAAATAGAAAAGTCTTCTCCTGGCCATTATTTTAAAACTTGTCTGCATATGCCTGAATAACTTGCTTTGCAGAGACAATGTGCGTGACAAAATAAAAGCTATTTGCAGTACAGTACAGTACAGTACAGTACTTACTACAAGTAAGTAGTTAATTGGTTATAATAGATGCTGTGACCCAATTACACAGGTTGTTTTGAAAAGTTTTGCCAATTGGAGACATGAATTCCTACGTTACAATGAAGAATACCAATGACCAGTCTCAAGGCATTAAATTCTCTGACCAAAATATTTTCAACAAGTCTCCCAAATCTGTATAAAGTTATATTAAACAATAAATCCATGAAAGGCCCTAGACAACTATTTCTTTGACTTCTATATAATCTATATCAGACACAGACCTTCCCTCAGTGTGGACAGTTCTTTGACATTAACTAGTTCTTAAGTTTTGAGCTAATGGGTCGGGTATTAATTATTTTACACAGAAAGGTTGACTTCTGATTTTTTTTAATCCAGGAATGTTAAAAAGTCATCTTTTGAGGTTTGTAACACAAGCCACAAGTACAAGTCAGTCTTTTAATTTTTAATAAAATACATTATTTTCTGAATGAAGGATATCAGACATCCTCAAAGTTTGGAAAGCATTTTTCCTCGGGTTGTTTTGATTTGGTATAGTCTATTCTTTCTACATTTTGGGAGTTTTAAAACATTAGAGTCTTTGAGAATTAATTAATCATTACGCTATTCTCCTTTGGCTCAGACACACACCTGTCTCATCACCCTTCACTATAAAATTACATGGATAGACAGATTGTTGTGGGGCAGAACCTGTCCTTCCCTCTTCCCTTGTAAATCCTGGTGTTGTTAATCTTACTACACTGTGTGGGAGGCAGCCCCTTGGTTCATTATGAGTGCTGCAACCCTATCAGATTCAAACTTCAGCTGATGAAATTATATATGTTACAAAAAGATACATTTTAATACTACAAGCTAGAAATAAAAAATTTTAAAATCCAATTCTACAGTTCTATGATTATAATGACTCAGGTTCAATAGCTGTTGCATTTATTCAGCCAAAATAAATCACTTCACTGGTGATTTGAAATTTTACAACCAATGTTGAGGTGGAGGCATCAGTTTAGTCTTCTTCTGCTATACTTATCCAAGTTCTGTTATACTCTGTTGTAGGTGACTTCTAAAGCTGTAGGAAAAAAAATCAAGTTGAGTGTGAAATGCCTTTTCTAGATGAGCTTTGGAAGGTTGCACACCACACAAATAGATTTTAATTCACCTATTGATGAAAAATCCTTCCTCAATTTAAATCACCTTCATCTACTAAACACATCACAGAACTCAATATTTGTCCAGTCAAAACCAGGCAAAATTGAAGAGTTCCATTAAAATATGTTTTTCATAGCTTTAGCTAAAAATTATCTTTATGAATTTTCTGTAACTATTGTTGCATTACATTGTAAATTTCTTTGAGACTTTTTGAGTCTAAGGTTAACTTGAATCATTCCAGTTTTACCACTGTTACAGGTCACAAATACATCCTTCTCCTGGAAATTTTAAAAAAAGTACCCATGCTTTTCTGTGTCCTAACTGTTTGCATTCTGAAAGAGTAATTTCCCTCTATATTAGCTGATGATAGACAAGCAAGGTACAAAATAATTAACACATTTAGTAAATAAGCCATGAGTCTCCATCAGACTTTATGCATTATGAGAAGAAAAATAATTCAAATGCAAATATAAATTTCAGTGACAGATAAACCATAGTCTTACAGAGATACATGTAAAGTAGTATGTAAGCTGGCAACTGATTAAATGTTTAGCTAAGAAATTTAGACAGGAAAATATTTAATAAAGATATATATCAAATCGCTATTTAACTTTTCTGCACAAGAACAGGAAAAATTCCCACCCAGGTTGATGCATATAAATTTACCAGAAAATAACAAGTCTAAGTATGGTCTTTCTTTGTGTTATAAACATAGAAAAAAAAAAGAGGTCAGAAGCTTCACTTTCTAATTCATATTTGTAGGCCCAGTTTATCCAATGCTCTAGAGAACTCTTCAAGATATCTATGGCATTAAAAAATCAGCAGACTAAATGAGCACGTAGCTTCCAAACCTAAATGCAATCTGACCTGTGATCAGCCTGGAGGTGCTTCAATACGTGGTCAGCATTTAACAAGCATTTTCAAGAGTCTGAAGTATTTCATTTAGATTCTACAAACATGCAAGACTCCCCAGCCACAGGCACTCTCTACACATCTAAATCTGTGATTAATTGCAATTTGAGGGAGGTCTCACCATTTATCACTGGCTATTTCTTTTCATAATGGGATCCACCACAAAAACATCACCCCAAGTCTGTTATGATTCTGTTATTAAAATTATTAGAAATGCCTCTACCCAAATTAAGGTACAAACGAAACCAAATGCAGAAGTCAATGGCATGGGTTTTATTTAATGGTAAATGTGAGGCAGAGAAAGAGAGAGACAAACAAATAGGAAAAAGAAGGTGGGACAGGGGGAGAGAAGAAAGAGAGTGACAGAGAGAGATTAAAATAGAAAAAGTATCACTGTTTCGTGTAAGCTGGCACTGTCTTGTGGGTCCAGTTCTTCTGGTCTTTTGGTGGCGAGGGTCCCCCAAAACATAGAGTCCAGTGTATTAATATACATTCAGGAGATGCCCAGGCACTTCCCTTGGGGGAGAAAGCTTTGCAGTCTCTCGTGACAGGCTCTGGATTTGTTGCCTCACTTGCATCACGTGCAGTCCTCTGGTGATAGAATGCCTCAGGAATGAGTCAGGGGGTGCACTTTGGGGGTCTTTGGTGGTTTATGACCCCTTCTCAGCTGTCTCTCCCATGAATGTCCCATGTGTACATGGTCTTCCCAGAGTGGGGGGGGTTTACTTCTGTTTGGTGTGGAGAGATTTCACCATCACACACCCAAACTCCTTTTCCCCCACCACCCCTGAGTGCACTAGGGCTGATTCTTAGCACAGATACATTCTTCTTTCCTGAGCCTTGTTTACTTCTCCTCAGACTTGAGCTGATTAGACAATAGTCTTATCTCACATCCCCCTTCACAGTCCAAATTCCGGTCAGGCTTCAGTGGTCACAGACAGGCAGTTGCTTCCTTGTAGTTTAACAAAAGTCTTTCTATGATTCTGACAACATTTAAGACATTAATAACATTCAGTCCATCACAAAGACCTGCTGGGGAGGCAGTTTATACCTCTCTCACAGTTGAGAGCTGAAGGGATATCATATAGCTACTCACTGAAAGCATAGGCAAGTGGTGAGAAATGCAGGATTTCCTACAGGAATGACAGAAATGTCTTACCTCTGTGACTTTGGCCATATCTAGTCAAAGTCTGCTTGTAGTTCATACCTGAATTAGTCTAGGCATTGGATGAGGGGTTGTACTGCAGGGAAATTACAGCAGCCCAAAGACTTTCATGTGTTAAAGACATTACCATTTAACCAGATACATACATAACAGAGATACTAGAGAGTATCAGAACAATTTGTGTCTAGTTTTGTTCTTCAGATTTTTCTCTTTGATTTTCATTGTGTCTCTGTATTTTCTGTGTGAGCTAAAGTCCATGCTCCAGTCAAACCTGTTGTGTTCAAGCATGATCTCCTGTTTTATAACAAATATTATTGGCTCTAATGAATTCTTGTCCTCCTCACTACCTCTTCAATGATTAGAAGGCACACAAGTTTCCTTTTTTAAAACAAACAAACAAACAAACAAAAAAACACCCAAACCTACAAAAAACCCGAACACCCAAATAAAAAACACCATAAAATAGCCTGCAGCTTTTTTTTTCTAATTTTTTTTTACTTCGCCCTTTTCAGCTGCTTTTTATTCAGCTTGCTCAAGTCTGCCCTTTAGAAGTTCACTGCACATCACTGCTGAAAGAGGCATGGGTAGCTGTTACCAAGAAAGTAAATTTAATTTTGTAGCAGGCATTATCAGGTGAAGACATGCATATATACATTCACTTCATCTAAAGGTGCCCATTCTTTGATAGCCAAAAGGCTGGATGTATGACTACAACACTGTATGATTTTTTTTAACTGACTACAGGATGAGCTTCAGATTTTTTGGTCTAGTTGTTGATGCCTTTTTGCTGATTATCATCATCCTTTACAATACATTCTATACTGCAAAAGAAATGTACATAGAAAGTGTTAGAGAAGCCCTCAAAATGCATAAGGAGAGGATGAAAAATTGCATTAATAATTTAGAAAATTATGCTTATAAAGAAACTAGTGCTAGAGAAAATATGGCTTCTGGTGATACTACATTAGCCTGTGGCATTCCTACAAAACCATGCGCAACTCCAGTTCATCTTCTGGAGCCATCTCTATTTGCATTATACTGTCCCTGCAAGGCCCAGGTGGATATAGGGAACATGCTATGAAATATGTTGCAAAAAAAACATTATTTATTGGAATATAAACAATCCAAACTGTATTCCCAGAAGACTTTGTGATTCTGAGATGCATTATAGTGATGCAAGATGGAAATTTTGCCTGGAAAACAGGCAAAATGGAGAGATTAGATTTACTTTTAAGAAAACCTATAACAGAGCCAGAAAATGAACCTCCAATTTCCAAATCATAGTTTTATACTTTATCATCTTTTCTTTCAATGTTACTACAAACTCTACTTACAAGGAGAGACTGATATTTGCAATGTTAATCAAACCCATACTCCCATTCCCCAGAAAACACTACAGTACCCAAGGCAACTGTAAAGACACTGCCAGACTGTGTATTTCAATTACTCCTAAGAGTGGCAATAACTGCAAGCTACATAACAAGAGATTATTGTGCTTCTTCATATTTTATCTATCTGTGTATCCAACAGATAGACTCAATTAAACATCACTACTTTCCCTCTGTCCGTCAATATTTCAGCATAACTCACTAAAAGCAGATTCTTTAGAGGTTATATTACTCAAGCTGAAGAATTTTATATCATTGTAGACACAACACTAAGCTTCATGAAAAGCACATTGAAAAGCACATTTAATATCAAACCTCACATGTCTGTGTTTGATCTTCTACAGAAAATATTTACACTTAAACTACTTCCAGTTTTTCACTCAGCTATTTATTTCCTGCAGCGTGCTATGCTTTGCCCTTTAGATGTTGAAGGTATAGGCTATAATCTTACTTTTTGTTTTATTTTTAGTTTGCTAACAGTAAGATATATTATTACAGGAAAAAGAAACTTTGAATGTGCATAAACAGTCTTGCAGAGGCATTTGTTTTGAAAGATATGATCCATACAGCAGTAAGAAGTATATTTTGCTAAATTACTGTCCTTCAATAGCACTGAAAACAGCAAGGTGTAAATTAATATATGTTGAGGAAACGCAGAGAGTGAACTGAATTTTCAATTTTCACATGGACTAGAAAAAAAATGAAGGAGATAAGGTTGACATTTTAAAAGGTAATAAATAATTAGAAATCCGTTGTAGACAGTATTTGCAGAGACCACACTAACAGTTTTGTTCTGCTCCCAAAGACTACGTTAAAAGTTCCCTGCACACAACTCTCTCCTGTTTCAGAAAACTCACTCCGCTCCTTCCAACAGGGCATGCTAAAGGGTTGCCTCTTACTTTCATTCCACAAGAAAAAGGAACACAGCTGAGCTATTGACATACAAGGCTAATAGACTTGTTACTAAACTTATATAATGCCATATGAGCCTTAGGCTTGCCTCTGCCTGAGCAACTGTAGGTCAATTTGCCAAATGTAAACTTCTTGACACCTATTTCCTGAACACATCTATTATAGTACATGACTAGCAGCAGAAATAAATAAGCATTTGATTTTAAGTATTTTTTATTAATGTTGAAAATGCTTTTGCTAGTTAGCTAGTGGCCATACAATCCCTCAAAGTACTAAGGATATCCTTACAATATGTGCACTAAAATCACACATATAGATGTTAGTTTGGCCAGTGGAAAAAAGTAGTAATAATAATAGTAATATTTCAGTTTCACCTTCTAATCCTTGGGTTTAGTTATACACTTATATATAACTGCCTTATCCTCAAGGCAGTTGTTCCAGAACTGCCTTTGCCACAGTAGGGTTCATGACACTGACCTTTCCTGCACAGTTGGAGGATCTGGCTCAGCTGGGCAACACATCAGTACTGTCTATGTACATATTTATTATAAAAACCTGCAAAAATATGTGCTACCTCTAAAGAATACAAAAGAGCCTGGATAGATGGCAGTGATTCAGCAAGTCTTGGCTTATGCTCTGCAGACTAGGAGTTCCCAAAATATTGGCAAATGTCCATGCATATATGCTTATTGAAGTTAATAATGCCAGTTTCACACAGTAGATGATAGAGGTCACATAAATATGGGGGCATTAAAAAGGGGAAATGTTATCATTTTATTGCACCAATTTTGCTTTGCAGGATTCTAGGGAAATAGAAATGGAATAATTCTGCAAGCACAGACAACAGTTCTTCAGTTAAATGTTTTATCATAAGTGAGGAATAAGGACACTATCCCAGAATGACAGAAGATAGGAGTGCGTATGTCACATCTAAACTAGAAATGGTCTATGAGAACCTGAAGTTCAACCTGTGTTAGATGGGTTAAGCAGCTAGAATAACATGCTGAAAGTGTAAGACCTGGAGGGGTTGTACCGATATTACAGTCTACTGGGCACTGAAAAGACAGCTTTGAAATTACACTTCCAGTTTCCTACTTGAAAAGGTCAATGAGATGAAGGACCATGTCAGGAATGGCATCAAAGGTTAATAGCAGGGTCTTAATGGTACCAAATGCACTATTAAGCACAGTTGCAGTGAGCAGCTTCATACAGGAGAGTTCAAAGTTTCTAATTTGTAAAATCTCTTAAAGCCATTTTACTCCTAACCTGATTACCACCCATTATCCCATCTCATTAAAGCCTACAATTCACACTGCATAATTTGGGTCTACATTCAATTGCAACGTTCTCGTTGGAATTAGACAGCAATGGCAAAGCTGCATACTGGGGACTGTTTGCTATTTAAGAATTCAGAGTTAGTGAATCTCTTTTTAGCCCAGTGATAGCAAGAAGATAAAGTATTTTGTTTGCTACACTTAATGCTGAGGGAGTGGTAAGAAATAGAGAGAGAGAGAGGGAGTAAGAGCCTGCTGATGAACATGCGATAGGTATTTTATAAAAAGTAGTCACAACAATGACACAAATACAAAATAGAAGTATAGAAGTACCTACCTCAACAACAGCACTCCATTTTGAAACTTCCAAGTGACTGTAGGTGTAAAAATAAGGTTTGGTGTTGTGGGCACTGTCAAATTGTCTATACAGCCTACAGCTCAAAACATGAATTTTTTGTGATTTAACAATGTCACCTTCTTTCCAAGAGATATGTGGGTGGACTTTCAATCACTTGGAAAGTGAGAACAGTCAGTTGCATGGAGCGAGGCATTTGATCTATTTCTAAACTGTTAAAAATACTTTTTTTTTCCATGGCCATTGCACAATTTCTAAGTAGGTCTTTTCCTCAAAGGAACTGTGAGATCAGAACAAGGATAGCACAAGCCCTTCTAGAAATTCTACAGTCTTGGCTTTGCATTTAGGCATAATGTGAATTAAATGTCATTTTGAAAGAGAAAATAAAAATTTATTCCACATTTATCATTTTGGTACACTGTTTGTAGGGGGAACTGATCCTCCTCCTTACTAGTTTTATGCAAGTTCTTCTATTTGGTTGACTTCAGTCTGTACTTTAGATCTATACTGTAGAAACTAAAGTCTATACTTTAGATATTTTTCAGTCCTTCACAAATGTAATAAATGCATAATATAAGAATTCATATAAGACCTATTTAAACAAACTTGTTTTACTTGTCAACAAAGGATTGAAAACTAATTACGGTGTACAGCTCTTTGTTCTAAAAGAAATCTAACATCAGCCCGGGCAGATATCTTCCTGTCTGTATGGTTTATTCCAAATCTATAATAACTCTCAAATTTAAATTTGATACTGCAGCTTCTCACATGCTTCAATTTTATAATAAAAGCAGTAGTAAAAACTTCAACTGATTGTCAGTGAAGATCCTGTACCAGCACCATGTTCAGTTGCACTTCATAACTCCAATGAGATAGGCTTATCCAAGGGATGTTGAACTCAAAGCAGCACTGGATAAATCTAAGAAATAACTAGGTTTTGCTATAAACAACAGAAAGAAGTACATCAAATTAACAAGTAATCAATAAAGAATTTAGCAAGTCAGCCAAGTAAATGGTGAGATTACATTCGGATGAATCTAAAGGAAAATTCAGGTTCATCACTTTGGAAGACTGAACAGAAATAATAAAAGAGCTAGAAAAAGCAGACTGGAAAACTAGTAAATACTGCCTAAGTTGTGGGCATTACATATGCCTCTCTGTAAGTCTCAAAATCAAGTCCACATTCAGAGTTTGATATCTCACTGATTTATGGAATAGGGTAAACAATAGAAATCCTTTAGCACCAGCTTTTACCGACTTTACACCTGGCCTGTTTGCCTGTTAGTAACAGTAATCTAGTAAATGACTCTGCTAAAGTCATAGTTTATCCAAGTGAAAAGACAAGTTTGTCCTCCTCTAAGATCCATCCTGATCATGGAGCAGTATGATAAAGCCCAAAGAATTTGTGAGAGTTTACCTTACTGACTTGGCTTTTTTTATTTCCCTTCTGAAATTGAGAAAACAACAAAAACTAAACTAGACAAGTCAGAAAATGTCATATTTTTTCCATAATGCATGCAGTAAGAGGAACAAACAAGAGGAGCTGGAAGCTTTGTCCCAGTCCCAGATATTTGGCATCATTTGCATAAGTGAAACCTGGTGGGATAAGACCTGTGACTGGAGTGCCCTGTTGGACAAATACAGGCTCTTCAAGAGGCTAGGCAGTGGAGTAGAGGCATTGTATTTACAGAAGGGTTAGAATGTGTGGAGCTCAGAGCTGGCAATGGCACGATTGACAGCCTCTGGGTGAGAATCAACAGACAATCAAATAATGTGGATCTGATCATGGCAGTCTGCTATAGACCTCCCAGACAGGACAGTGATGCCAACAAATTATTCTTGGAGGAAATAAGGTACACTTCCAAGTCAACTGCCCTCGTCCTTCAGGGAGACTTCAACTTGCCAGAAATCAGCTGGGAGCATCACACAGCTGGTACAACCCAGGCCATAAGATTCCTAAAAAACCTGGATAACGACATTATGGAATGGGTCCTAAGGAAGCCAACTCAGAAAGATACCCTCCTTGATCTTCTGCTCATTGTCAGAGACTGAAATGGTTAATGACTTACTCATTCTAGGATCGACAGGGGATTTTTGCAGGCTGGGAAGAGGCAACTTGACCCATCCCACCAGCCATGCTGCTGAAGGGGTCAAGCCCTGGAAGGGCAGGAGGAGCCATGTTTGCCATGCCGTTCATATGAACTCTGCACATCGCGCCTGAGCTGTCGGAGATATTGGAGATTCATGTCATGGCCTGTCAAAGCCCATCCCCCCCACCAATCCTGAAAGCAGGAAAAACCTTTTCACCATGCCCCTCACAGGAACCCTGCACATGACCAGAGGACGTGACACTATTCCATGACAGGGCTCCCTGCCCCGGAAAGGTACAAGGCATTCTGGAAGCATATAATAACTCATGACTTCTTTGAGTCTGTGAATTTTCCCTCCTCCACCCCCGGAGGATCAAGACCACCCCTTCGGCTGACGGGCATGGAAGCTGCAACTGCCAAGTTTCATCATTGGACCCTGTGGTTCGTGACTATGTATATCTTTCTGTCACTGTCCTTTCTTTCCCTTTCTCTCCTTTATGCATTCCTTTAAGTGCTATCCTAATGATTGCTATATTGCTATAGATGATAACATCCAAAATGACAACATAACTGCTTACCTTTGAAACAAAATTCTTCTAAAATAAACGCGACATATATATGTTTTAAAACACCAATTATTCAGTGCTGTTTCACTCTAATCCACCCCAAGGGATTTATTAATACAAACCTGGGTTACCCTGCCCTTCCCAAGTGCGGGTCGTAACACTTGTCAACAGAGTGGATCTCGTCAGCGAAGTGGAGACTGAAGGCCATCTTGGCCACAGTGACCATGAGGGAATCAAGTTTAAAATCTCTGTTGACAGGAGAAAAAGTGCCAGCAAAACCTCTACTCTGAACATGAGGACAGCAGACTTCAGGCTGCTCAGGGAATTACCAAGTAAGGTCTCCCAGGAAAATGTTTTTGTAGATGCTGGGGTCCATCGGTGCTGGTCACTTTTCAAACATGACCTCCTGAGGGCACAGGAGAAGGCAATTCTCAAATGTCGGAAGTCAAGCAGGTGAGGCAGAAGGCCTGGCTTGGCTGAGCAGGGATCTTCTCTCGGAAATAAGGCAAAAAAGAAGGTGCATGCTCAGTGGAAACAAGGTCAAGTGACATGGGAAGAATTCAGAAGTGCTGCTTACTGCTGTGTTGTCTAAAATGTTTTGGGAGAAAAAAAAACTCCAGCCAAATTAGGTAGAGTTAAGATGAGGAATAAAAGGTTTTAATGAGCTTCTAAGTTTCTAGGAAATCCTAAGCCAGCATGGCTTCATGAGAGGAAGCTTATTCAACTTGATTTCCTTTTATGACAAGGTAACACACCCAGTTGATTAAGGGAAGCCAGTTGATGTAATATTTTTGGATTTCAGTAAAGCTTTCAATACTGTCTCCTACAGGATCCTTCTGGACAAATTGTCCAGCACACAGATGGATAAACACATCATGCAGTGGGTGAACAATTGGCTCACATGTCGAGCGGAGAGGGTAACAGTGAATGGGGTCACATCAGACTGGTGACCTGTCACTGATGGGGTTCCACAGGGCTCCATCTTGGGCCCGGTGCTCTTCAACATCTTCATAAATTACTTGGACACAGGACTGGAAGGGATACTAAGCAAGTTTGCAGATGACGCAAAACTGGGAGAAGCTGTTGACTCCCTCAAAGGCAGGGAGGCCCTGCAGAGAGACCTTGACCAATTAGAGGATGGGCAATCACCAACCATATGAAGTTCAACAAGGAAAAGTGCCGGCTTCTGCACCTGGGACGGGGCAACCCTGGATGTACGTACAGACTGGGGAATGAGATGCTGGAAAGCAGTGCCACAGAATACATGCATTTCCTTCCTATAAGTCAGAGCATTTCTCTTGTACTGAGTGTGCCCCACAAATCACAGATTATTTTAAGTGCTTGATTGCACACCTCTGAATTTTTTATTATAGGAACACAAAAACATTATGAAAATAATAAAGATTACTCTCCTGTTTGATGGCATCTCATAAATTAGGACAATCATGGCAGGACATCGTGGGCTGAGACTGCATAAGAAAGGGAACTAATGCATTTCTAGTCTGTTTCTTGAAAAGAAAGAAACACACAAAAAAAAAAATGAAAAAAACCAAAATTTTATGGATTTTCTACCACTGTGTATGCTAAATTCCCTTCTTAGAAAATTTAATATTTTTAAAGGGATTGTTAGAAGTTCAGTTTGAACTTTGAACAGTTTAGAAAGACTGAACCAATAAGGCTAGGTAATGACAAGTTAGAGGAACTGTGTTAGGATCACACCTATTCCCCAGTAAAATGCTGCTCCCTGCAAGATGTAACAGAATCTCTCTTCTAGTCCTGACATAACTATACGTTTACTCTTAAGAAAAAAAAAAAGTGTGTTTAAACCCCACAAGTATTTACACATTTTTTCACAGTGCAGAGTTGAAGTTTACTGAGGAACTTCAGGAAAAGAGATTTGATTTTGAGAACCTTAATGACCCATCTATGTAAATGCACCAATCTGAGCCCCTAGACTAAACCCTAACCTTGTGTCCTACCCTGAAAGTGAGTAACAGCAGAAGTTTTTCTTAAAACAGTACTAGAAACAGGAAATTCACTGGGATTCTTCTGTATTTTCCCTCTCCCATCCAAGTTATGGCAATCATAGGTCATGTACTCTTTAAGCCATCCTCACGTTTGACACCTGTATTGATTTCCTTTTTTATAATTTTGGCCCATATGAGCTGGGTAATTATTTAACAGAAGACTTTCATCTCTGAATTGTCTGAAAAAGTGTTGCATTACCTTCTAAATCTTCTGCATTTTGCAAACTCCAAGATCCTGTGCTACAAGCAGATAAATTAATAATTCCTTACAGATTTTCTTCAGATGGTACAAAATTATATAAACTTGTCCTGTGCTCTTTCTGTATGCATCCCCTTTGAAAGCTGTGTGTCTTAGTCACTCCAGCTTGCTTGATGTTTGAAATTTCTCTATACTTCTGATCATACTTCTTAAAAATTTCCGCACCTCACAGTTCTACAATATCTCTTTTGAGAAATTATGTCCAACAATTCATTCAGCATTTAAGCTGCGAAAGCATTATGAATTCACAGCTTCATAATCATAGAATCATAGAACCAGTCAGGTTGGAAAGGACCTCTGAGATCATCAAGTCTAACCCTTGATCCATTACCACCGTGGTTACTAGACCATGGCACTAAGTGCCACATCCAGTCTCATCTTAAAACCTCCAGGGACGGAGAATCCATCACTTCCCTGGGCAGCCCATTCCAGTGCGTGATTACCCTCTCTGTAAAGAATTTCTTCCTAATATCTAATCTAAACCTCGCTTGTCAGAGCTTGAGACCGTAGCCTCTTGTCTTACTGATAAAGAGAAGAGACCAACTCTTCTGGGAGAAGAGACCAACCCCCACCTGGCTACAACCTCCTTTCAGGGAGTTATAGAGAGTGATGAGGTCTCCCCTGAGCCTTCTCTTCTCCAGGTGAAACAACCCCAGCTCCCTTAGCCTCTCCTTATAGGACTTGTGTTCGAATCCCTTCACCATCCTGGTTGCTCTTCTCTGGACCTGCTCCAGCACCTCAGTATCCTTCCTGAACTCAGGGGCCCAGAACTGGACACAGTACTCCAGGTATCTCATAATCTCACTGACCTCACCAGTGCTGAGTACAGGGGAAGAATCACTTCCCTGGATCTGCTGGCCACGCTGTTCCTGATCCAGGATGCCATTGGTCTTCTTGGTCACCTGGGCACACTGCTGGCTCATGTTGAGCTTCCTGTTGATCCAAACTCCAAGGTCCCTTTCTGCCTGGCTGTTCTCCAGACACCCTGTTCCCAGCATGTAGCCCTGAAGGGGGTTGTTGTGGCCAAAGTGCAGGACCTGGCATTCATCCCATTGAACCTCATCCCATTGGAATCAGCCCATCTCTCCAGTCTGCCCAGGTCCCTCTGCAGAGCCCTCCTGCCTTCCAGCAGATCAACACTCCCCCTCAACTTGGTGTCATCAGCAAATTTGCTAATGTAAGACTCAATCCCCTCATCCAGACCATCAATAAAGATGTTAAACAGGACTGGGCCCAACACTGAGGCCTGGGGGACACCACCAGTGACCAGCTGCCAGCTGGATACAGCCCCGTTCACCAGCACTCTTTGGGCCTGGTGCTCCAGCCAGTTCGTAACCCAGCACGGAGTGCCCCTGTCCAAGACATGGGCTGCCAGCTTTTTCAGGAGCAAATAATAAGCAATAAGAAAGTAATTATATCCTCTGTTTCATTTTCCATTATTTCCAGATAATTTTCGTGTGCTTTTTAGATGGCTGCTACACACGAAGTGGATGTCCTCAGAAAGACATGAACAGTGACTCCAAAGTCTTGTTCAACCCAACCTTATGGGCATTTGTCATTTTTAAATTTGAACTGAAATTTCTCATTTATTCTGTTGAGTTTTTGGGGACTCTTTTGCAAGTGCTTGTGCCTTGAGCAACTTGCTTTACCCAGAAATTATGCAGTCTTACCTGAAATTCAGCAATTTTCGATACCAAGATTACTGCTTGATACAGATCTCACCTCAGATCCATGTGGCATTTCACTGGTAAAATCCCTTGACTGTGAAAACTGACCTTATCTTTGTTTTTGATAGCCTGAGAGAAATTCTACTCTGTTACTTCTGAACAATTTAAATGTCTTTGTAATTTTTTCTATAATGTTTTCCAAAGCTCTTTGGAGGGACTTATGCTTGTACTTACATTTGATACAAAAGGGAGCACTGTGGACATTGGATATTTTAATCTCACACGCAGATATCTCTGCTACTTTTACCCAAATGCCATCTTTAGAGATGAATCAATAACCATACAAGTTTCATTTCATTAATGGACTTTTTGAACTCAGTATTTATGTATCTTTACATAATTTACATTCACATGTGGGGTTTTTTATGTTTTTGAAAAGAGGCAGTGGCTGTCATAGCCCTTACTCAAGCATAAAAGAAACCAACAGCCCCTTGTTCACTGTTCAGAAATAGCTATAATAAGAGGCCCAGTCTAGAGCCTAAGATTATTGTAAGCAGGGTTCACTTGAGGTCGTACCAAACAGTACCCTGCTTTTTAGAGCAAGAAACATGTTTGACATATCATGTATGCAAAAAAAGTAATAATAGAGAATTTTAAAATGAAACATTTTTGTATTTTCCATATACAGACTATAATTACTCAATACATCTATTTGAATTAAATTCCATTAAACAAACAAAAAATGTTATTCTAGACTAAAGATAGCACAGCTGGTAACATGGTGAAGCATTTCAAAGTATCATTATTACAGAAGGACCAGTGACGGAAGGATGGAAAATGCATAATAAAGAGCAAGAGAGAATAGTAAATATTGCCTGCTTTTAAAGTTAAAATTTCCAGAGATCCTGAGCTGAAAGAAAGCAAACCTTTGAATATCTGCACCAACAGAGCCTTCCCATTCACAGGCCATACTACCGTTGGATACAGCAGAGATTTAGGCCACTGTTCAACAGTGTCTATTGATTTTCCACAGTTAATGAAAATGAAAAGAAAGAACTTCCTTTTAGTTAGTGATGGTTCAACACCTGCACTTTACATTTAGTAGGTATGTGATACTGTCATTTTGTTTAATGAGTGCATATGAAATTCAACAGTAGTTCTTGACAATGTATATTAACACATAAGTTTGTCAAGACTAAATTGTGTGGTCCTTCACAACAGAGAATAAAGTTTATGATACAATATAAAAAGTGTTGATTGAATATGCAGAACTGTGAGCACCATCTGGTTGCCTTGTTTGTCTAACCTCATGGGTTTGTCACTACAGCTGCTAATTACATTATGGTATTTTCATGATAGGTCACTTCTGCCTCAGAATTCATGTGGGCATATTCTAGTTTATATCAACTTAAGCTCCAGAATATGATTGACTTAAATTTTTCCCTTTCTATATTGTTGTGTTTTGGGGGTTTTGGTGGGGAGTTTTTTGGGGGGTTTGGGGGGTTTTTGGTTTTTTTCTCTTTTTTTGGGGTTGTGGTTTTTGTTATTTTTGTTTGTTTGTTTGTTTTTTGTAGTCTTTCCAATTTATTTTTTTTATGGTTATTATCTGACCAAAGACAGTTTTTAAATTAAATTCTGTGGATAGCTTAGATAAATATAAAATATGCCAGCAACACTACAGGTTTAAAGTAAAACCAATTCTAAATAGAGATCTGCTTCTCATTCACACCAATATACATTAATCAAGTGAGATGCAATGCTCATTCATTCATTCAGTATATCAACAAGAAAACACTCATGTAATTTTCTTTGTCTTTTCTGAGTTATTTAATTATTCATCCCCATTTTCAACATAACATTATTTGGTGTTTCTAGGATGTAAACTGAACTATGCAAATTTTTTTCAACAAATGTCTAGGTGCAGATGTTTAACTCTACTCCCAGAACAGCAAGTTGTCATACCAAAAAGGAAATAAAAATTTGAACTGACCACTGTTTTCCCAACTGAAACATATAAATGTATCATTTTGAAATGCCAGGAAGAATTCAATGCTGTCATGAAGGAATCTCAAACACCAGACTAAAAGAACTACCAAAAAAAAAAATCACCCTAGTTAAAAGCCACTGACCCTCCTCCTATGAACAGATTCACAAAAAAAGGAATCATGTAGTTGTTTTCCAAAAACTACACACGGCAAAGATCTAGACTACAAGGAGCAGATAGGAGAATAAGGTTCTTTGTCATTCATAAAGGACAAATTCAACCTTTGTTCATGTGGATGAAGGAAGCAGAGCTTCAGCTCTGCACCCTTTTCCTTTATAAGTGTAATTGAATATGCTTTCTATTTCCACTGTGTCTGAGTATGAAGCTGAAATACAGTACTGCCTCTGCACACAGAAAACCTCCTGGGTGTATTAGTAGTTCCTCTGGATCAAGTGCTGCATATCACTGCAGTTGAACTCTCTTTATTATGCTGAAAAAAAGAGATTATCTGCATCAGGCAAGATTTTTTTTTAATTTATTTCGAATTAATATTCATTTACTCCACCAGAGACCTAGAATAAGCCAGGAGAAATTAATATTCACTTTCCTTCTAACATTTACTCATTTATAAATGAGTAATACAAATGAGCATTCTGCAGATGTTTTTTATCCTTATAAACATACAACTCTGTTTAGTGCAGTATGGGCCTTTGGAATCATCCAGACAAAAACTACACTTAATCAGATCAGCTAACTCAACTGATTTGTCCAGATAACAATTGCTTTTATTTGCTATACATCGTCTTTGCTTTGAATGGGAGTTCACTGATCTACAGAAACCCAGATCACAAAAGTTCTGTGACACTTGCACATGTTTAGACCGACTGGTTCTCTCATGCAAAGAATGCCACTGCTAAAGCAAATGCTAGAAACGAATATGTTGGAAGCTGAAAGTCAGTATATTCAAATCATTCCAAGTCCTACTGGGCTTCCATAATTGACTCACACATGTATCCAGCAACTCAGGTTGATGTAGGGATGTCTGCTTTGAATAAAATATTTCTTTTTCACTGCAAAGAATCATTAAGTTTTTTGTTACATGGTCAAGACATCGTTACCACAATAGTCTTTAGTTTCAAGTTTTGTATTTCTAATAACTTACACAGGAAATAAATGTTTAAGATAAGTAGTCCAACAAGCACCAGGGAACCTAGTGATTTAAGAATTGGGCACTTTTGAATCTACCGTGTCCATCTGAATGGATGTCTGCAGGAGCTTTGCACTACACTCACTTCAGTGACTCCAGCCCACAGCCTCTTAGATTTAGTTGTTTTCAAAGCTGTACTCTCTACATGGTTTCTAGAGGGGGAACAAAAAATGAAAAAAAAATATTAAATAGTGCATTGTGATAAATCAAACTTAAATTTGTTCACCTTTTTAAACATAAAAGGGGTTGTCATTTTTGCTCACTAATCCAAGGCTAGAGGAATTAAAGCCTAAAAATTTTATAAAACAACAGTGGTAATAAAAATAAAAGAAGTTATTTTACAGTTTTTCAGCATGAGCAGGAATATTTTCCATTTAATTATCACTTCTGGAGAGATGAACAGAGCAAAGTTTTCACAGGAAGACAGTTATCAAGCTGTACACCAGACGTGAAGAATCTACCTGGTCTCAGGAGAGTACGATGTGGCTGAATTTGGTGACAGAATAATCCTGCAAGCAACAAATATTCTTGTTTTGAGTTAAATATACTCGTGTAATCAGGCCTGATGTTCTGCAGGTGAAGTGTGTGAGGAATATGGAAGAGAAGTTCAGGAGAAGGATCAACTTTTGCCTCACAATGCAGAGCAAGCACAATGCAAGAACAAGTTCAGGGTTTTGCTCCCGAGATCTTTATTCTTGGCTCAGATATTGTTTCTGCAGAAATAAATTTGTCTATTTTTAATGGGTGTAAGAAAAAGTAGTTCTGCTGAGGGAAAAAAAAATCCTAGGTGCTAGATAATATTATGTCCTTGACATTTCAAAGAATCACAGAATTCTTAGGGTTGTAAGGGACCTCTGGAGATCATCTAGTCCAACTCCACTGCCAAGCCAGGGTAACCTAGAGCAGGTTACACAGAAGTGTGTCCAGGTGGGTTTTGAATGTCTCCAGGGAGGGAGACTCCATGACCTCCCTGGGCAGCCTGTTCCAGTGCTCTGCCACCCTCAGTGTAAAGAAGTTCTTCCTCGTGTTGAGGTGAAACTTCTTGTGTTTCAGTTTATGGCCATTGTTCCTTGTCCTGTTGCTGGGCACCACTGAAACAAGTCTGGCACCATTCTCTTGACACGCACCTTTGAGATATTTATATACATCACTGAGATCCATTTAGTTTTCTCTTCTCTACACTAAAGGCCCAGCTCCCACAGTCTCTCTTCATAAGATAAATGCTTCAGGCTCTCAGTTATATTTGTGGCCCTCTACTGGACCCTTTCCAGTAGCTCCTTGTCTTTCTTGTACTGAGGAGCACAGGACTGGACACAGTGTGGCCTAACTATGGTTGAGTAGAGGTAGAGAATACCTTCTGGTCCTGCTGGCCACACTCTTCCCAATGCACCCCAGGATCCCACTGGCCCTCCTGGCTGCAAGGTCACACTGCCAGCTCATAGCCAGCTTGTCATCCACCAAGACTCTCAGGTCCTTCTCAGCTGGTCTCTATTAGGTCAGCCCCCCAGCTGGCACTTGGGCTTATTCCTCCTCAGGTGCAGGACCCTACACTTGCCAAATCTCATTAGGTTTCTCTCTGCCCAATTCTCCAGACTATCAAGGTCCCACTGAATGGCAGCAACAGCTTCAGGTATATCAGTAATTCCCCCCAGTTTCATATCATCAGCAAACTTGCCGAGGGTACATTCTACCCTTTCATTCAGGTTATTGACAAACAAGATGAATAAGACTGGACCCAGTATTGATCCCTGGGGAATACCAACGACCACAGGCCTCCAAATGGATTCTACTCCACCGATTATCACACCCTAAGCTTTGCCATTTAAAACAGTTCTTGATCTGTGACACTGTCTACTCATCTAACCCACATTTTTCTAGATGAGCATAAAGTATGTCTCAAACTGGCTACTACTGCAGATACCTGCCCTCCACTGTGGGTCTGCTCTCTGTTCACTTCCTGAATAACACTGTTTCCCAACATCTCCTAGATTTGTTCTATCTGCTACTCTTTCAAAATGTGAAGTGAAATTTTACAAATCTAAGTGTTTGTACACATAATATTATCTTTAAAGGGTACAAGGTAACTTTCATATGAAAGAAACACAGACAAAACAAAAAAAAACCCTCTATTGGTGTCTCTAGGGGATCCCAAGTTAGCATACCAGGAAGCTGACATACTAATCCATGAAAGAAATAAATCTCTTTCGTTTCTGTTGATGAGGATATATATCACACACCATAGAAACAGGCTTCTTTCACTGCTATGTCAAGTGATGAAAACAGTTTCAAAAAGTATGTCTAAGCTGTGGATCCTGAAGCTAGTTCCCATCTACCAGAACTCACTGCCTTTGTATCACAAGCAGAGGCACGTGAAAAAAATAAAATGATGAACAGGTAACAGTATATAGAAAAGAAATACAAAAAAAACCCACAACAGGTGGAACAGAGAGAAAAATGTTGGAGAGACCCAAAAAAGAATTATATTTAAAAAATGAGTTGTTGTTGTGGGGACTTTATTTCTTCCTTTTTATCTCCAACTTTTGGAAAAGAATATAATCTTATTTCTTGCTTCTCCTCCATCTAAACAGCAGAACAAATGCCTGTAGTCTCAAAACATCTGACATTCTATGCCTTCAGAGCAGAAGTATTCATTTTAAAAATTAAATGCAGCGTGAAGATATAAAAATTTCAGATGCATTAAAAAGCAAGGTATTATGGACCAGCTACAAAATAAGAATGGGAAGTATGTCTAAAAGTATCAATGAAGAGCATTTACTGAGGCATTTCAATATCATGACCTTCTCTTAGAAACTGCCAATTTCCCAGGACCAGAACTTTTCACAGGAAAATTCTAACATTCATTAACCTTTCATTGAGTCTCCTGGTTTCAGTAAGAAATTTCTGCTTGACTGTCGGAAACAGAATTGGCAACCAGAGAAGCTTTGCCCTAAAAGAAAGGTTACCTACTTCTTCATAAGAGCCTTGGTCAGGGTAGCTGACAGGTACACTCCCTACTGCTCACACCCGATAGTATCAAGAGTTTCACTGCATGAGACAACATATCCTCTAATAGGAATAGATACAGTTGTGAGCCTGGAGACTGAAGACAGAAAACAGTCTGTCAGGAAGTACAACTCAATCCGCATCTTAATCATTATTTACGTGTAAGTGTAGGCCTAGAGTTAGCAATTTACTTGAAACTACTTTGATGCAATGCGTCTGCACAGAGCAGCATCAAAATCCAAATTTGAGCATGAAAACCATATATCCCAAGTGACAGCATCCTGCTTACAGTTATAAAGCTGGCTCACAGAACATCCTCCACCTACCCTGTATTTATTTTGTCATTGGGTCCCTGATCTCTTTAAAAGGCAATAATAGAAAAATGGACTACCTTTTGAAAACTTTAATTACCAGAGAAATCTGACATGCCAAAAATGTGGTGAATCTGGCCATGGGTAATATTTCTATATCATATTTGCCTGGAAAATATACTACTAATTCTAGTTAAATACTTTATTTATGTCCTTGTATCATGCTACATGTAACAAAAGAGATGGTAAGATATCTACAATATTTATTACTTCTATCAGGAAACAACAGACAATCTAAAGCCTAGCAAATATTTACCACTTAGGGCTTCATTTTTATAGAAAATATTCTGCAATGTTTAGATTCAGTGCCATTAAACCAGAGCATAAATGTCAAGGTAAGAGAAGATTATTTACATTAAAATATAGTCTTTAAATGAGATCTTGTTCAGTCAGTATGATATCATATAATCAGAGAGTGGTTTGGTTTGGAAGGGACCTTAAAGATCATCTAGTTCCAACTGCCCTGCCCTGGGCAAGGACACCTTTTACTAGACCAGAGATATCTCTGAAGTTTAAACTGTATAGTATTATTGAGTGCTACATTTCACTCTAGTTAAGAAAACTGAAATTAAAACCATTTAGCATTGCAAATAGTGGATGAGAGCAGCTGAATACTTTAATTTCTCATTTTTTCCTGTAGTGAAGTATGTTATGATTTGATATTACACAGAACTATATACAACAGAGCTTCAGATATAGTAAAAGTCCCACTTTTACAGGAGAAAGGGCACACATGCCTTCATACATATATTGATAGAGATGTACCCCTGTTCTTAAAAGTCTTATAAGTCCTTGCACGAAGTGGGAATTTTCTTATCCAAGTAGTGAAAAGGCAGATCAATTTACATTGTAAGTAGTGAAAGCAAAGATACAGCAAAGGTACATATCTGTTTATTCAGAGATTACACTTCAAAAGTTTTTTTTTTTAATTATTGTATGCACATGTCTCTGTCTCTACTTTTATCTTCTGGTACTTGTATTAATAAGTTAAAACAAGAAAGAGAATAAGAGAAGCACACGGAATGACTAGTAGGTTAATGAGGCCTTCACCCCTAGGAGTATTTATCTATTGTTCAACTCAGAATTGTCTCACAAGAAAAAAAAGAAACAGCAGATACAAACCCCAGAATCCTGAATGAACTGACAGGTACAACAGGGGAAAAGCTGGGCTATGTAGCTCAGGCACGACACCATTCTAAGATATCAGATTCTAGAAAATAGTGTTGGAAAAGGGCTCCAAAGTAACTGAGCCTACTCTCCTTCAAAGGCTCAAATTTAATAACAATTATTACAGAAAATCAGAAGAACATCTCTAAATTGTATTAGAAAAAGGACCTCTCTGAATTTTCTTTTAATTTGATGAACAAGACTGTCAGGAGAAGTCCCAAAAAGGCTGGTAAAGAATGTGAACCCAATATTCTTATGGCTCAGAATTTTTGCACTGAAATCCTATACCTAAATACCTTCCATATAAGTCCGTTAGTTTCAGTTGGTTGAGGCATAGATGTGAGAAGACAACAGTACTTCCTAAACGTCAAAGGGAGGGGGAGGAGGGGGTGAGAAGGGCTGTCCTAAAGAGGCAGTACAAATTACCCACATCCATGCAGTAAGTGGGATTATGAGCAACACTCCTGGTACTTTCTCACATCCTGGGAGAATTGTCAGGGGCCTGACTGCTTCACATCAAGTTAAGTCTTCACCTACTAGGACTGTGGAGTTGAAAGTTTTAGCACTTTACCCCTAAACCTTTTCTACTGGTTATTGCTCCATTGGTTTCGTGACAAGAGTAGTGACACCCTCCTTGCACATTCT
This sequence comes from Pachyramphus minor, assembly GCA_013397135.1. Classification (NCBI taxonomy): domain Eukaryota; kingdom Metazoa; phylum Chordata; class Aves; order Passeriformes; family Tyrannidae; genus Pachyramphus; species Pachyramphus minor. The sequence continues at coordinate 105,034 of VYXB01007201.1, read as the reverse complement.
TAAACAACAGGTGGTAAAATAAAAGGAAATCTACAGAGAGGTGATCAGGGCACTTCCAAATTTGTCACAACAAATCTGCCTCTGAGGCAGTTAGTCAGTATATATAGCAACAAGGTTTGAAAACTGATCTCCCACTAAATACCATAACTTTAAATTTAAATGAAATTACAGTATTCTCCTACTAAACAATTTGCATTTAAAGGGGATTTTGGTGTTACTTTTCAAAGTCTTTTTACAGATGTCCCCAAAGGGAATGGTAAGCACCATTAATTACAGTCTGAAAAACAAGTAATATGGCTTATTTATCAAACTCACTATTTTTCAGAAAGTGAAACTCTAATAATGTTTTAAGTTAAAGGTTCTAGAGCATTAAAAAGATCATATCTAAGGTTGCCAGCCAAATTGTCCTCAGTGATTTCCCCTTCAGGATGCAGTCCAGAACACTGGAATCAAAAGAAGTCCAGTCTGGGACAAATACGACACCCTTTTCTGTTTTCCAGCCCTTCAACCTTTGTTCCTCAGGCACTCTTTTATCATTGAGGGGAAGGGTAGAGAGGAGGGAAGGAAAAGCATTACTAAGTTTTCCCTTTACATTTTCACAGAAAATCAGCCACCGTTTAGGTCAAAAGAGACTCTGATCTCTGCAGAACAGTGTTTGGGGCAAGGGAATGTCATATGCGAGTTCTTCATCATATATAGGTGCAATCCTATTGACTTCAGCCAAGGTGCTGCACTTGAAGCAAAAGAATTTTTCAAGTCATTCAAAAGGCACACTGCATATGTTGGTATTTCTGCTCACCTCCAGGAGGAATATTTTCCCTTTTTAGTGTAGCTGCACAGCATGAAATAAGTCTTCTTTGCACTGCTCTGCAGAGATGCACTATTTTCAGCTTACATAAATCAGGACTTCTTGTACTCTTGACTGTGTGTGCCCTAACAGCCTTTCATGTCTAAGGTTTAAGTACTATAAGAGCAGTGTAGGTATGGTTGATTGAAAATGAAAGGATGTTCAGCTATTTAAAAATTACAGACCTTGTACTTCTCTTAAAAAAAAAATAAAAAAAAAAGGTTTTAAGGCACTTCTGTTTGCAGTATGGGTCAAAATCTTTTAAAATTGTTCCAAAAACACCCTATCTTTAACCCTTATTCTTATATTCTCAAGTGTGCATGAAAGCACCTTTTATCTTTTTTTTATCTTTTTTATCTTTCTATTAAAAAATAAAAAAAAAATAAAATTGAGAGGGTGAAAGACGAAGAACACTACACTATTTTGTTTCTACATTCATAAAAGTGGTCTTTTTTGAGAAATCTGTTTTCAAGTTTTCACCCTAAGAATTGCTACTCGTTCTAATTACTACCCAGAATTTATGTCACACAATTCTTAAAGTGACATTTGGATGTCCTCACAGATGAAAACTTCACCTTGCCATTCCACTATTTAGAACAGGTTACAGTCCAACATATTATATAATTAGCCTACAAATAGTCAAACTGTCTGAACATTTTTGGACACTTGAAGATAAAGTTGTTTTATTCACATTCAATTTATGACGTTTGTGTGTGGCAGCTGCCACTTTTTCACAGGATTCAGTGAGATACAAATATTTTCACACCATCCAACCCAGTACAGAAAATCAGTTGACCAAATAAATATTTCTTCCTGTTCTCACAAGTCTTTTATTTTTTTTTTTGAGTTACACTCTTAAATGTTAAAATGTTAAAACCTTTAACACAATATTTTTTAATTAACACAAAAGCTTTAATACCTAAAGTAGGTAATAATCTGAGAACCTGTGGTGATTATGGCAGAAGTATTATGACACCAGATAAAGTATAAGTATTAATTCCATTCCCATCATATTATACAGTCCCCAACATGAAAGATTTATAAAGATGCATTATGTATAAATCTGTCCATATTCAAAAACATCCATACCATTCTGTAAACTATTGTTACGTGTGCTTTGTTTATTTGAAACTTAACAAGTCTATCAGAGGGTATAGATATTTCTCATTTGTTTCTTTTTTACTATCTTTTTCTATCAGGAATAAAATAGGAAAAAAAAATCAAAAAACAACCAAATACAGGGCCCGTAACATTCCAGGAATGAGCAAAACCATTGGATAATGTTATCTTTTATAAAACAGGATTCCTTGAGACTTTTCAACATTAAAAACAATCACTACTTTTCCAGTCAAATGATGGAATATTCATCATGGTAACAACTGCATTCTATTACATGGAGAGCAGCATATGGTAAGTATTTATACAAGATATTCAGCCAGATGTACATCAACATTCACTGATAAAAGCTAAATTAAGACAGCATCTGCTGAGAGCATTGCCCAGCATACCAGGCTTATGCCAGGCAGAATATGAAACAGTACTGCAAGATTCAAGCTAATCTACCATCTATCCAGCCATATATTGGTCCCAGTTTTCAAGACAGCAGTAAGTTGAAACTGCACATACCACCAAGGATCAGAGGGCAGCTTAAAAGCTGCTGTGGTCTGATGTCACAGGCAAGGAATGTACTCAAGACCCAAATCTGCACTAGCAAAGCAGCTAAAACCAGGGTATGGTACAGATCATTGTGAAAGTTATTTACCTCCTATAAATGTTGATAATTAAGGCTTGACTAGATAGTTTAAATTTTCTACAACAAAAACATACACAAAAACGTAACAATTTTGGAAGAAGTTTGAGGATAAATTTTTTTTTATGGAAAACAAGAAGAATGATCTTTTGATACTGACAGCCTTAGAAAAACATCACTGGATTCAAGATAGTAAACAGAGTGCTCTGGCCTATAATATTTTTTTCCAATTTGTTTTGTAAAAATTTAAATCTCAAATGATTTTTTAGTTCATAAATATATCCTAAACATCATCTCTTCTAGAGACATGAGCGCATCCATCTTTCTGTTTTCAAATTTAGGACTTATATGAGATTGTATGTACTATTAAAAATTGTCACTAAAACATTTCTTGTCCTTCACTATTGTTCTGCTCTTCATTTGTCCAGATCTGATGTAAAGGAAAACCATAATCATAAGATACCACAGGTTGAAAGGAAGCACAAGATGCCTGTATCTCAACAACTTGCTCAAAGCAGGAATAGATAGTTAGGATGCTCTGGGCCTTATCTAGTCTGGTCTTGAAAATCTCCAATGGGGACAGCACAAACTGTCTGGGCACCCTGCTCCACTACATGACTATCCTTATGGTGAAAAGGTTTCTCTTCTCTTGTAGTACTTTATGTCTGTTGCCTCCTGTCCTCACACATTATGAACATTCCAACTCCATCTTCTTGATAACCACTCCATGGGTACTTTGCGGCTGCTGTTAGGTATTCCCAAAGCCGTCTCTGAGCTGAGGGAGTCTCCATCCCTCAGTCTCTCTTCATGGGGCAAATTCTCTTATCCCTGTCTGTCCCAGGGGCCCCTTGCTGAATTTACTCACATTTTACATCTCTTATACTCTAGGACCCTAAACTGGTTACAGTATGTTTTACTGACCACCATGTAAAAGGGGATAGTCCTTTCCTCCTAGATGCTGGTCATGCTCCTTCTGATGCAGCCCAGGAGGTTGCTGGTTTGTCTGCAGCCAGTGCAGTTGCAGGCTCACATTCAGCTCACTGCACAGGAGGACCACAGTGCCTTTTCCACATAGCAGCTCCCCAGCATGGCAGTCCTCAAGGCATATCACCGCAAGTGACTTTTCCTTACCAAACATGGGACTTTTGCATCTGTTCTTATTGAATTTTATGAGATTACTGTTTGATTGTTCTTACAGCTTTTCTAGGTCCTTCTGGATGACAGTGCTGCCCATGGTCATATCAACTGCTGGCCCCAGTTCTCTGCTATCTACATATTTCATGAGTGTGTAACTACAGCACTTCCTTCATTCACCGAGATGTTAAACAGAGCAGATAATAGTATAAACCCATTCAGTATTCCACCTCCAGGCAGAGTGCAACTTGTTGACCACCACATTCTGAGTTCACTCATTCAGAATTTTATCTACCTGTTTGACTACATTTTATCCACCTGTTTGACTACATTTTATCCACCCATAAAGACCATAATTTCCTAACACACATACAAGAATATTGCAGAAGACAATATCAAAAGCCATGGTAAAGACAAGATAAATGACATTCACTGCTTTCTCCTCATTCATTAAGCCAGTCATTTCAACCTAGAAGGCAATGAGACTCATGAGACATTATGTGCCTTGGCTTTCATAGCATCAATATAGGCAAGATTTGTAAATTTCTCCTCTGTAGCATCTCCCTACCTCCTCCATATTGTTATTTAGTCACAAGGATCTCCTGATAAATCTGACTTGTTTGCTTCAGTACCAGGGTAGAATCATTCTTGAGCCTGAAGGAAAAAGCCTTTAAAGGTCTCCTATCTTTCCCTAAATCCTTTGTGTTTCAGAATTGACTCCCCCATGGGATTCCACCTACCAGGTCCCCGATTAACCTGAAGTCTGTTCTCCAGAAATACAGGGTCAATACTCTGGTACCCTCCTTCCTCATTCCCCTCAGGGTCTTGTACTCCACTATTTCATGGTGAATACAGCCAAGGCTACCACTTATTAACCCTGACAGGTTCTTTCTTATTACTGAATACAACATTGAGATATGCATCAACTCTGGATGGTGCAGGAGGTGCCAAGAGCAAAGAGATGCCTCAGCAGCATCCTTGGTCCCCTGCATGTTCCCTACACTGTGAACCACCTTGTGAACTTGGATTCTTTGCAGGACATGCTTAAGCAGTTTCAGGTTGTGGCAGTCATCAGACCCAGGCAAAGAGTAAACAAGCTACACCTAGGATGAGTCCCTTCTTGCAAGCCTACAAGAATGTTTTCCAAGAATGAGTGACTTAGCTCATGAACACTGTCCACTTCACGCTCACAGCAAGACCACTTCACTGAAATACAGGTGGAGGCTGTACCACCATGTCAGGGAGAAGGGCTTTGAAGTTTGCAAGAGTATTCTTAGTAGATGTCACAGAGCCACTGGTTTAGCTTCTCTACACATAGATTAGCTTGACACTATAAAACTGCATCCTTGTAAAATGAAATGTAAAAGAACAGAAGTGGATGAGCCTTTCTATTTCTTGTGTTTAAAAACTGCAGATTATGTTTCAGGAAGGGATCAAAAGAAATCCAATGAATGGTCAGTTACTTATCTAGTTGTCTGTCCAAGTTTATAATAACAGGTACAACTTGCAGCTCTTCCCCTGTGCCAAATTTAATGAAAAAAAAGTAATAAAAATAATAAAAAAGAAAGTAAGTAATAAAAATAAGTAATTTTAGGCTGCTACCATGATCTTGAGTATCTTGTAGTCTTGACTTCCCCTACTGTCCCACTGACAGCTCTTGAAAACTATTAGCTTTGGGAAGCATCTCCATAGGCTGTGCTTTTGAGCAGATATCCAAGTTTTTTTCCATTAACTAGCTATCTACATTTCCCAAAACACACACGTTCCTCTTCCAAACACTTCTATTCTAAATGTTAATCCTCTATGGCTTCTCTCAAAAAAAGTAAACATAAACCCACCAGCACATCTCACTAAAGTCCCTGTTTGCATGCTAATTTTGCAGATAGCTACCACAGAGCTCTGTTCTGCACAGATTTACTTTTTTGTGTATGTGTGTGGTTTCCAGCTATCTGCATTCCTGTTCACAAAATAAAGAAAAACAGATATATGATGTTCAGAGACTTCAAGGGTCACAAAAAGGACAGGATTTTCCCTCAGGGAAGGATAGAATACTCAGTATTAAAAGAGGAATAATGTGAAAAATATATTAGAAGTTTTGTGCTAGGAAATTATGTAGGGGTAAGAGAAAACTATTAAAGAATGAAAGATTTTAAATTTTAATTTCAATTTCTAACTTCTACTGTAGAATGCAGTATAATTTCAATTAAACAAAGAAATGAGAACACATAGGAAGCCATGAGAGTACATGGAAACAGTTTGAGCAGAAGTCCTGGTTTAAGTATTGAAGCCTAATTTCATATCATAGAAGTTAAACTTTGCACAAGCTATCTGAAATTCAGCTATTTTTCAGCAGTGGTAAACGGCAGATGAAACTCATGCTGATAAATTTAATGCTTTGGGATATGATCTAATTTGCAATGAATTGGTTAATTCAACAGAAATTTCAACATATAGTCGGCAAAAAGAAACAATAATTATGAGGTATCACAGCAATCTGTCTTATAAATTTGGATTCTATTGTGAATAAAAATACACAAAACTATTCTTTGAGAGGGAATGGAAATGCAGAATAGTCTGGATGGAATCAAAAACAGAAATAGTAAATTGAGAAAAGCTCCAAAAATCTGCAAGGAACTCTCTATTGAGTTATCCCTAAAGCAGCAAAAAATCCACTATTGACAGTATTTTCTGGGAATAATCTCTCTTGGCTCTATGAAATGCCTGAGAACTTCTTAGCCAGGAAGCACACAAGCTTCCATAATCTCTCTGGGGTTCTGCTGCTGGAGAAACAGTACCTTAAATAGGGACCTCTCTGTCTGAAAAAGAAGACTTTTTATTAGATTCTGAAGGAAAAGATTTGGTTCATTCCTGAGAGACTTGTTTATCTGGGGGAAGCAAGTGGCTTCTCTGGTAAGAAAAGGAAAAACTTATTTCCTGAACACTCTCTCTCGACTTAATAAATACTTTGAACTACTAGGCATTATACTAGTCTTTTGTGCAACTCAGACATGAAATAAAATATAATCATAGTTTAAACAATATGTATGGGGGTTTTCTATATTACATTTTCAGTTACTTTCATCTCATAAACAACAGCTTTTTCAGAAAACAGAAGTTTTCCGGTTAACGTTATGTTTACTCTATGCTCCAGTGCCAATGCAAAATACTCATATAAGTGACCTTTAATGTTATACTTTATTACACTATACGTAAAAAAAAAATCCTCTTCAATTACTTAAATTTTTACAATTACTTAAAGCAATTACTGAAATTTTTACTTTCTATTAGCAAACAGACACAAACCAATCTGATTGTATTCATACAGTACCTAGAGATGTAGATCAATTATATACTTTCATCAAAAGCTGCACTTTATGATCAACAATCAGGATTATTATAGAAACAATATGGTATTTCTTTACAATGTTTATTACCGCATTAAAAGAGCAAAAAACTTTTCATAAATGTATAAGAAATAGTAATGGGTGTAAAAAAATAAACAACTTCTGACTACAACACCCTTGACAATTATTTCTATGTATTTAGGCTTTCTTTTCCTAGTACCATGTACAACTTGAAAGAATTTACTTTCCAATCAGCTTTAATGTACAGCATTTCCTGGGCTCATGTCTGCTTCTGTAACAGTGAAGCCAAAAGGACCAGGTTTGTGCCATGTATTAACATATATGAAATTAAATATCTTCTCCTTCCTGGCAATGCACTGTTCCATTTGAAAATATATTTGCACTTTAAATTCTATTTTGCATTAACAAGTGGTAAAGTTGGTATGCACAACAATATTCTCAGATAATGATCTCAGAAGGAGCTGAGATTTCTTTAGGATGTCCAGCCCTTTGTTTGTAGCAATCTCCTTGTTGGAAGTTTCGGATTTGGCAAGTGACAGTGGAACACACCATACACGTGTTTTTGGTTCTCTTCATGGTAAGGACAGTCAGACTACAGAAAGCTAATCAAGCTAGTTAGCTGACGCTGCATGGACACAGGTGAGAACCTACACATTCACTCTGCAGTTTAGCCATACAGGACTCTTCACCCAGCATTTTCAGCCCTTTCTTTTATAACAATCTGTCCAAAGTTTTACTCATTATCCAGCATAGAAGCGAGAACTGAAATTCAATATCTTAATTTCACATATAAACAGGTGATTCAATTTTTTGTGACCATTCATATGAGACTGACATACAGGAACAAACACAACCTATATGTTGAAGAAGCTCAGTTCCAAAAACCATGGCTTCTTAATTCCAGAAGTCTTTTTCTTTCATAGTATTAAAGAGCAAAATTAAACCAAGGTTCTCACCTCACAGTAATATTAATACAAAAATATACTATACTGGGTCTGGCTCAGATGGAGATCATTTTCTTTATTGTGTTTTGTGTGGTTCTGTGTTTTCGGTTTGAGACTGAAACAGTGTTGATAACATACATGCATTTTGACTATTGCTGAGCAGTAGTAGTAACCATTACACGAAATCCTCAGGCTCTGACAGAAGGCTCATGGCCCAAAACATCTTGGAATCTGCCATGAAAACTAGTGTGCTTCTATAAAAAACAGTGGCATCTGTAACAAATATTCTCTTTGAGAAACATTCTGAAATCATTCAGATAGAATGCCAGTTTCATCACCAGTTCATTCCTTAAATGACAAAATGATACTGACATTCCTATCATTAGAATGGAAGGAAAAAGGAAACCTAAAAAGATTACATGTTAATTTACTATTTCTCTTTCTCCAAAGTAGTAAAGATTAATCAGCTTATTCTTTCTGCATTTGTATTCTCTTGAACAATGATGAAATATTTGATATTGTGATTCACCCATAATAAGATGACGTATTAATTACTGGATTAGTTTTAAACTTTGAAAAGTTATCAAGTAATTATAGGTGTTTCAAAAATTATGATATATCAAAAGTCTCTTTTCAAATTGTTTGAAACATCATAGTTTTTTTTACAAGAACAAGATATTTACTTCTCTCCTTTTAAGATAACTTCATTAAGGAAATTGTGAGCAGGCCAGTATTATCTGACCTAATGAATTCACAGTTTTGACTAGGAGGATAAATTACACAGAAAGAAGGACTTAGAATCATAAATACGATTTCACTTCCCTCAAGAAAAAGTTTCTTTTTAATGTAGCTAAGAAGTGATACTGCTCTTCCTCCAACCCAATCCAACTAAATACTTTGCAGTTCATTATCTAATAAGTTTTCAAATTTTTGCTGTTTCTACTGTCTGACCCATACAATTTATTATACTGTGTATTTTGAGTATTGATTTTCTAAGCTGTTTGAGACATGAAACACAATAGAAGATGTAACTTATATCAGCTGAAATACACCAAAGTAGTCCTCTTGTCAGCTACATTAAGAAAATTATCAGGAAAAAAATAGGAGGTTTAGAACTTTTATGTCTGTCACATTTGGTGACACAATTGTTGCAAGTTAGTCTTCACAGAATCACAGAATATGCTGAGTTGGAAGGGACCCACAAGGATCATCGAGTCCATCTCCTGGCCCTGGACAGGGCCATCAATAAGAGTTACATCATGTGCTCAAGAGTATCGCCCATACACTTCTTGAACTCTGTCAGGCATGGGTGCCTAGGCACTCAGTAAATATTGGAGGGAATTGCTGCCTAAAAATCGTTAGGCAATTATTAATATAGATAAGATATAGAGCAGGTCTTTAATGAAGGTCTTCTTGTGCAAGGAATACAAAGGCACATGCCTGTGTCCAGGGGTTCCACAATTTATGGTCTGATCTAAGAACTATTCACCCCCAGATCCTCCTCAAATCTGTCCCCCTGCATGCCGGAATTGAGTCAGAGGTCCCAAGACTCCTTTCTTCCTCATCTTCCTCTTCTTCACAGGACGTACTGTCTCTGGAGCTTCTCCAGGGTTCCAGGCTTGAAGGTTGTTTTGACTATGGTGGTATCTTGTTGACCCAGCCTGGGGTGCATATATTCTTAAACAAGATGTATTTACTATAGTCCTGCCTTGAAAGGAGCCTAAATAAACCTAAAGAATTTAGAAAATTTGATATGAAGTGGGGAATAGGGTTTGGTAAGTTTTAACTACTATTCGAAAGTGTGACTATACTAAACGTCCATATTTACTACACAGCTACACTAAAATCTACAAAAAGCTAAAAAATCCTAAAAATCCTAAGGCATTAGAATAAAAAGTAAAGAGTAAGATCTGGTACCAAATAGGTCTTCATCAACATTTTTAATATCATATGTACTCTGCTTAAAAAGTACTTAAGTTACAAGTCCATGGCTGTTTGGGAGTTACTATCAGGTAACTTATATTCCCATTTCAGAATTTGTATGGGCACCAACATTTAGACACAACGGAGTCTTTCTTTTTCTGCAGTAGAGTCTTGTGTTCATATCAGAGCAATCAGAGCAGAGAGAACATGATATAAGCAGAAGGTAGCACTACCAAAGCTTGTGTGATCCTGAAATGAAAAAAATTAACTAAATTGCATTTTTCACACTTGGATATATCACACATCAAAATCAAAGGACTTGAATAGAATAAAACATTCCTCTATCAGCTGCACCTTAAGCAATGATTTTGGTGGTTTTGTCACAATTACATTGGCCAATAAAATCTGATGTCTAATTCTTTTGGTGAGGTTTAGCTTAGTTTTTGGGAAACAATTTTAGCATTGCTTAAAATAAACATTTTATAGTTCAGTTATCTGCCCTGTATGTTCACTTTAATTTCTTTTAATTATATCACAATCTTCAGGGACTTTTTCCCTCCAAAAAAAATCTTATTTTTAACTTTGAACCATCTAGATTTTGGTTTAATACATCAGTTCTAAAATTACATTCTATCTTAACTGCATACAGTAATGTTGAAATAATGCTCTATACCTCACATAGCTAGGTGAAAAGTAAAGGATGCAATTTGAATGACAGCCCAGGGAGTTTCATTACTTGCCTGAATATCCAGATATCTGCTAACTGCTGCTCTTAAGACTCAGGCTATGTCTGAAGAAGGTATTACTGGATGAGATTTTGGCTCTTGCTCTAAAGAAGGTTAGAATCAGAAGACAGAAACAATTTCTTCATTTTAGACACTTTTACAAGCATCTGCTGAATAGAGTATATTGGATACAAAAGGATAAGAATAACTGTACTCTGACAGCACAGCACCAATAATATCCATTAAATTGGCATGACAAATAGGTGAGACCCTATTTGTAAGACTTAAAAATAGTCACATGTAAACAAAAGCTCCAATGGACATGGGTTTTTTCCTCCTAGCTTATAATAAAAAGACCCTGATATAGACCCTTGAGCCAAAATACATATAAAAAAATACAGCAGGTTCCTGAAATGTGTAGAACTTCAAGCAGGGGTGGGGCGAAGTGGTGTCTATGAATTATTCAAACCATTTTCTTAGGGGAGGTGGTCCTACAAAGGATGATTCCATAGAATACAGGCTTCTTAGTTTGGCTGAAACTTGGCTGAAAAATATTGAAATAACTCAAACTTTTCTTGTTAGGTAACAGCTATGGCTCTGACAAACTTTTATTCTTAAAATGCAACTCAGCATACCAAACATGAGATTAGTTATTTTTGTATTTCCATTACTCCTACTCAGTTTTGTATCAGTAAAGCAGAATATGTAGTTTTCACTTAACTGATTTGCCTACAGCTCAGCTTTTATTCAAAGGAAAGGAAGGAGATAGAGAATAGAGGTGATAGTAAAGACACCAGTATTGTTAAACGAAAGGTTCAAAAAGTTATGTAGTAGTAGTAGTGGCCAGACTTCGCGAACGAAGAACTGTGGAAGGTCTTTGTACGCCTTCCAGCCTGCGCATTGGATTTATTTTAGGTGGGACACAGTGCACGCAGAACTGAGCCCACCCTTTAATCCTGAGGTTCGTCTGCCGGGGCCAAGCGAGCTTGGACAGTGGCAGCGAGGTCCTCAGGACGTAGGTGGATCGCCTTACAGGGCTAACGGGCTCCACCTGCCCGGGGAGTGTCCCCGACCGGGAATCGAACCCGGGCCTCGGCAGTTACAGTGCTGTATCCTTAACCACTAGACCACCAGGGGCTCCCAATAAAAGTTATGTACTTAGATATAATGTGATGTCTTCAGACTTCTAGAAAAACTCAGTTCCTTTAAAAAAATTGTGGCAATCTAATTAATGATCTAATGAATGATCTTATCAAATACAAGAAGCAGCACTAAAATTTCCTAGGAAACCTTCACTTTACATGACATTTCCACACTCTCAGAGAGATCAGAGTAATTCAGTGTTTTCCACTCCAATACATCCAGGAGTAATTAATTAAATCCAGCTATAATTGCTATGTACTTTATCAATTAATCAAAAATATTTTTTTTGCATCCAGGTATTGTCTTTTTTTCAGAGGAAATACTGAATTACATTGATTTATTTTTATGAAGTAGAGGAATCTGGATCATCAAATTTTAATTTTTTTATATATAACAACATTCCTAAGTCTTCGCTTTCTACCTTGATCTAAAAATAGCATTTCCAATGTTAGCAAAGATAAACATGAGTAACAATGAATACAGTAATGAAGCCATTTAATTTAATTAAAATTAAACAATACCAAACCAACAAGAATAATGAAATGTCCTTTTAATAATTTTAAATGGTTAATGGGATCTAAGTAAATACCAAACTGTTAGTGAGACAACTCTGTGAACCAGAAATAAATGCTACAAAACCAGAACACTGAGTAGTTATTCAATGAGATATTTCAAGAATGGCCAATATGTCTTGAACTCTGCCCCATGTAATCCTATGTTGCACTTCAAAGCAGAGATCTAAAGTGCTGGATTACTCTTGTCTGAATTGTGATAGGATGTGAGGCTGAGCAAAAAAAAAATCTAGGTATATGTCATATTTATGGCAACATAGAAGTAAGTTTCCATCTCTTTGTTGTGGTAACACGGGATTTGTTAGGTATTTCAGCAAGGAAAAAAAGTTTATCTCTAGAGTTCAGAAAGATAAATTAGAACTAGAATAATTTACCTTTTTTTTTTTGTCCTCCTTAACTAGAGGCAAGTTGTTGACTAAAGTCCCAGAGGCTAGGAACAACTTCAAACATTGCTTACTTAATTGAAGAAGGTCTGATGCAAAGACATCTGGAAAATATAAAGGCGTATATAAATGCTCTTCATAAAGTATTTTGACTATTATGTGGTAATATAGTACAAAGGTAATGAGTGCTTGTGGGTGTACAATTTCTATATCAAAACCATGATGAGACATAGACATGTTGTAGTTGAAAACTGAAATATAATGTCCAGGGCACTTAATAATAATGATGCTATTTTTTCATTTGAAATTTGTCTGGTCACATCATTCGCCTATTAATCACTTACGGTATTTTCAAGAATGCTTGTATTCACATTTTTTTTAATCTGTTTGTTGTGATATTGTTAAAAAAGTTCAACTGACTAGACTATTTTTCCAAAACATTGACTTGAAAGAAAAATCCAGCACAGATTCACGAAGGACAAATGGTACCTGACAAAGCCAATTGCCTTTTATGACAAAGTAACCTGCTTGACTCCTATGGGGCACACAGTTGACACTGTCTATCTGGGTATCTCCAAGGCTCTGATATGATTTCCCTCAACCCTCCTACAGAAACCAAGGTGTGATGGTCTGGATAAGTGGTCCATGTGGTGGGTGGGGAATTGGCTGACCGGTCACAACCAGAGGTTGGTGTAAATTCCTTTTCGAACTGGCAACTGTCACAAGTGGAGTCCCTCAGGGATTGATACTGGGCCCAATGCCCAGTATGGATGATGGGATCAAGATGAACCCTGATGAAGTTTGTCAGTGATACCAAACTGAGTGGAGAAATGGAAGGGAGAGTCACTCTGCAGGAGGACCTGGACAGGCTGAAAGAGTAGGCTAACAACAACCTTATGAAGTTCAACAGGGACAAGTGTAAGGTCCTGAACACTGGAAAACAAAATCAAGGAGAACAGCACAGGCTGTGATCTACCTGGCTGGGGAGCAGCTCAGTGGAAAGGGACCTGGGGGTACTGGTGGACAAAACAGCTCAGTACCTGTAAACAGTTTGCTGCTGTAACAAAGAAAGCCAATACAATGCTGGGTTGCATTAACAAGAGATCACCAGCAGAGATAAAGAAATCACTATCCCACTCTACACAGTGCTGGTCAGGCCACGCCCAGAATATTGTTTAGTTTTGGTCCCTGCTATACAAGAAAAATGTGAACAGGAACTTTTTGGATTAGCATTTCCCTACACACTCATGTACACAACCATTGCACATCTTTCTTCCCTACATGGTCAATCCTAGACCACAGGAGTGATCTTCTCCTGTTTTTCAGTGTATTCCACTGACAAATTTCCTGCCCATTTCAGTTCCACAGAACTTCACCCTATGTAGTTTTGGTCTCCTCTGATTTACAGTCAGGCAGTTTCTGCTTTCTCTGGGCCCCAGTTTTCTGTGATATTCCACTGCAGCACAGCCCTCAGATTGCTGTGTGTTCAGTCTCTCTTCAAAGCTGGCCTATGTGTGGGATATTCCAGAGGCACTCAGGATAGTGGTGAACCAGCATAGACACTGAGAAATGGCTCTTCAGAGTTATCAGCTACTAAACCCACTGCAGATCACATATGAACCATGGTAATTGGAAAGCCAACTTTTTAAATGTCTGCACAGGAAGATGTAAATGCCTTTCCCCAACAGAAAAGGCTCTGTGTGTGAAGAAATTCAATCCATGCAGTTGAAGTCTGACCAAATTATAAGCTTGTTAAATAGGGTGATAGAATGGGAAATTTCACATGTGCCTATTTATGAGGTAGGATGGGGGGGGGG